>CM060833.1:45330000-45835000 GCA_030762175.1 Metallyticus violacea
TAAGATTCTTTCTCTGCACTATAGGGAAGATTCTCGTGTCCTCTCTGTCTGTTATTTTAGTCATTCATCACCAGCCCAACCTGAACCACGAGTCCCGACTGCATAGTTTGACCCTTGTTTGGATGTAATGCTCCATCCTCCAACGATTTTCAGCTCCAATTGTATCTCCAGCTCAAGACTCCCAAGACTCAACTTTTTACTTATCCATTTTCAAAAATCGATAGAATTCATCCCACCCTACTGGACACATTATATTAGTACATTCACTGGATTTTATTTTTGAAAATGAACAACTATCATCGTGTAATTAGCATCATTATAAATTAATTTGATGTATATAACTACCGATATGGCTCAGATTTCTTAATTTGGGTTTCAAACCATGGAAGTATGATCCAAACTGAAAGCTGAAGCTTCTAGAAGTAGCACTTTTTAAACAGTTAACTTTATACTATTTATGGAGGCAAAAAACGTAGCTCTTTATTTCCTAATACTAATTCATTCGCATCTTCCTTGCACAAAAATACTTTCATGTTGTCTCACGTGATAAAGAGATTTGCTTTCGCCGGAAGAAAAGAAACCGGAAGATAGTGGGAGGCGCAGTGCACAGTCACTTGTTAACATGGGCTTTGGAGCGGGAGCATAATGCTATGCAACTTTAATGGAACGCCGGGCTTATCCCCTAATTAACTCTTTTTGCATTATTTCCTGCCGCCTATCCCAACGGATCAATTTGAACCGGGCAAGGATGATGGATGAAATTAATAAACGTCATGCATTGACCAGTTAGCTGTTGCATTTTAGTGACGAAGCTAAGTTAATATTTACCGCATTAAAATGTGATGCAGAAATGGATATATTATATTATTTGTAGTACGAATATATTTCGTTTTGGAATGCAAAGATTAAAGAGAGCGGTCATTGTAAATAGTTATGAAAGCATGGATGACCTTTCATATCCCATGATTCACAGCTCAATGCGCACGTGATAAATGGGTATTTAAATGGACAATAATGTTATTTTGGAACCTCGGCTTACTCTTTTTATGTAGTGTTTTTAATAGGTCAGCAACACGAATTAATGAGTATATCGAAAATTTTCATATTTAACAGGATATTAATTGATAATAATTATATGCCTTTCCAAAAACCAGGGTTAAGAAAATGAATAGATAACACTTCAGAAGAGAGATAATTGGTAACCAACTTCAAGAAGTGTAGTTTGTTCCAAAAATTATCAACAAGATAGCTTTGATAAAAGTAACATTTTTTAGAACATGAAATATTTGCCGAACGCACTTGCGCAACAATTGAAATATGTTAATATTTACCAAACTCTTAATAAAGTGCATTAGCGTTAAGTACAAGTGAAAGGGGACTTGGGGTTTTCTTTATGGATGGTCCTTTGTGATTAAAAACAAAAAGTTTAGTACTCTTTTAGTGAAAAGGTTGGTGATTGGTTACTTTTTAAGCATTTAGTTCATGAAATCAATTGACAATTTAAGATTTTTCTTACAGAAAATAGCAATATAATTTCCCTCTCTACATTTTAACATTTATTTTGCAGTTATAAGTTTCTCATTCCTCTGAATTACAAGCCAAGTTTGATATTCTTTGCGTCAATTGCAATGTCACAGATCCAAGAATCAAATACGTTCTGCGTGTTTTTAAAAGCGATCTTCAACTGTTGTACTGCACATGTTTTAATGGCTGATTTCAACTGTTTGTTTGTTTTCCAATATGAAACAAACGACGTCAGATTGTAAAATGATACTATTTAAAACAGAGTATCTTTAAATATTACTCATTTATGGTGAAACGCATTTAATGGAAGTGCAGCGAAGTGCGATAACGATTCCCAAACAGAAGATTGCTGTAACCTAGTAAGTTTATTAATATTTATCAGATATCTTCATTTTGTTATTTGTAATTTTGGTAACGGTTCCAATTATTTCCTCTAGTACTAATACAATTTTTTGCACGCAATAAATGCCGAGAAAATCTTAGTTGCTGCGGAATTGTTGCTTGTGTCGGGTGCAAATGAACCATTTACAGATATATGCGTTATAGTGAAAGTGATATGGCTACTTTTAACTTAAACTTAAGCGAACACCTAACCTAACGAAATATTCGTTTTACAAGGGTCCTCGAGATACCAAAGCTTACCCTATGGATTACATTTTAGGATTGCTATCGCAGCGAACAATTTTGAGCTGTAAACCCCCGCTATGCTCGCGTGTGAATAAGCGTATTCTACGTTGTAATAGTGGCGGTGCTGTTTGATATACATTGCGAGCTTTGGCTGGAAAAATTCAATTATCATTCAGGATATGGAAGAACTTTCGAAATGAATGCAATGAAAACATAAATGCTGGAGTAACCAACCAGGATCATTAATGTAAAAGTAAATAGTTCTATTAAATATTTTCCTTTCAAGCTCTTACTTCTACATTACATTTTGTAACATTTTCATTATAAATAATCCCTCAATGTTTGCGGCGGAAGGATCTTTTAACGATGTTCGAATGGCTAAGAAATTAACAGTAAATAATTGAATTCAATTTAATAAAACTGTAATTATCCTCGGGAATGAATAGCGCTATGGCAAATATTTTGTAAATACATATGCTCAAAAGAACACTATCCCAGGTGAAGAAGAAAGTCATTCACAAAGTATATTTATAAAAATTTAAAAAATGTGCTTTTAACACACATAGCAATAAGAAAATTTGTATTTACATTGAAATTTTGTATTTTCCAAAGCTTACAACTATATCTAAACTGAATTTGGAAACTGTTTGCTTTATGGAAGAAAAAAGACATGTAGATACAATATGGCTGGTGCAAATCTAGAATTCACACCTAATATCTTTTAATAGATTATGCACTATACTAGGTATAAAATCTTAAATTATGATGCGTATTCGTTTAATGTTTATCGATATCCTATAAATATTTCACATTTTTTTCATGGTCAAACTAGCATCATGTAGCATGAAATAATACAATATAAATTTAATGCACTAACTATTTCAACATTGTATTACATTTCAAAAGAAAATTCCAATTAATTCATGCTCAACATATGAAAACAGTTGTTTTAATTCTACCGGCACAGCAGTCACATCATGGGATATAGCGAACATATTACACAGTTCCGGTTAATGCATTAGCTGTATATGCCGTCTTCTATGAAGCGGGACGCTGATGACCTCAGATGTTAAAGAGCGTCCATAAATAAATCAATCAAAAAAATCAATTCTATGAAGTGTTTGGCTCTTGGTCTTAGGTAGCATGAAAGACTTGCATGGCACACCATCAGGAATGGAAGAATAACGATATAAAATGCGATTCACAAATGAGTCAAGATTTGGAGCCGTTAGGGGATAAGGTTTCGGCTTGATATCTCAAAATATCTAGAAGATTACATCATTTCATTGCTGAATGTCTGTACGGTTATTTTTAACAATGTTGTGCTTCTGTTGTAGAAATATAATCGCCCAAATCTACAATTTTAGGATACTCTATCTTGGTTACATCAATCAATTGGATAAGCTTCAAAACTTATCAAAAAGGCTAATGAACCTGGAGAAACTGCTATTGCACTTTCATTTTGATTACCAAAAATAAAGCCCATTCGGTGTGGGCCATTTATATATTCGGTATATACATAAATATACAGAGAGGGTTTAGAGATAAGGATAAAATATGATTTATGAAAATCATTTACCCTAAGTCCATTCTTGTTCTAAATAATAAATGTATCGCATAGTTGTAAAAATCAATAACTTCGAAGGATCTAAACCCAAAAAAACTAATGCTAAATATTTCAACAAAGTTATAAATTGAATGTGAATTATGCCTGAAAAACTCGGCTTTGTAATAAGTAACAACATAATGCAATAGAAAGTTACGGAGTACAATGCTTAGGTTAAATTACGTTTAACAAAACAATAATCTTGCATCATTTACACTGTTACAAACGGATATCTTTTTCATTTTGGTTGCGACTCTCACGCGAGGAATTCTGCACTCTCCGCTGTCGCTCGGGACAGGAGCTCCATCAGTATCTCCTCGTGCTTTAAGGGTGTGTCAAACAAACCACGGCAATACACAAACCAATTTAAGAGGCTCATTACTTACCAAATTATTAAATGAGGTGTTGAAACTGCTCGCCTTTATTCTCTAAATATTTTGGCACCTCTTTAGGAAATTATTCATCACTAGCCGTAGTTCATTTTGAGAAGCCGGACAATTTCCTGACGAATATTATCTTCAGTTCTTGTTTGTCTTGTGTACCGCAATTTTATTACTCCAGAGATAATAATAGCAGGCTATAAAATTGACGGACCGAGGGGACCACAAATTCCAACTAATACCTCTGTCTCGTGGAAACACATTGTGAATTACTCTCGTGAAATTATTTTCACTGTGACCAGTGGCAGAGTTATATTTAAAAAAATATAAAAAATGTATCTTTACTCCCCCGTTGGTTAATTCTCTGAAAAAATAGTTAGTGTGGTATTCGCATTAGCAACAGAATGAACTATACCGTAAAAAAAAAAAGTCCTATGACTTTTTTTTTTTTTGAGTAGTGTTTAACGCCCGTTTTTATTACTAAGGCACCACAGGCGATGAACGCTGATGATACACGAGATGAAATGATAAATTGAGAAAGGATATTTTTTAAGGAAAGAAAAGTTCCAGGCCTAAGTTTAGGGTACCTCCCCGGCATTTGCCATTTATGAGGACTGAGGAAAATCAGGGAAAAAAAAACAGTCAAAGGGGCAGTCCTGGCGGAATTCGAACCCCAGAACTCCCGCTCACGAGTCCGCACCTTAACGACTCGGCCACCCATGGCGGTCTCCTATGACTCTCTCATCACTGAGTCAACACATATGAATCGTAAAAAGATATGTAATGCCATTGTAAACCACGCGGCATAATACAATTTATGTATATCTCGAATTAAGAAACGAACAGCACAACACATACACACACAGGGGAACAGCTGCGCTACGACTGCGACAGTCGGCAAGGTCAAACAGTAAGCAAGCAGATTTGCTACCTCTTCCAGGCGCGGCAAAGAGTAGGGGTTCATTCATAGGAAAAAACCCGCGCCGCGGGGGAAGGTATCCCAGATCGCACGGTATAATCAGCTGCAAAACCCCTTTCCAGCTTCAACAATCTCGAAGATTTAACCAATGTCCTCCCAAGTGTACGTCAAGGTAAACCACCTTGTAAATACTACAATAAGAAGGGTAGAGAAAGCTATCCACTTAAAGGATGCATGCTTGCGGCGTTAGAAACAGAAAATAAGCTTTTAATGGTTTTTAAAATCATTAAAAATGGCAAATTTCTACTTATTAGAACATTTATAAAACAATGATACTCTCAAGTAAATGAGATTAAAGTTAAATACGACAACTGACACCGCCGCCGCCGCCTTTATATTTAGTATTTCATCATTTGCAACTCATTTTATAAGTGGCACCACTGTTCTCGGCATGATGTTAATTCCGTAGTGGGAATGGCTCTGCACAAAAGAGAAACATCAGCTAGGTATCACAGATTCTCTGCCTGGGGAATGGTTATTCATTACCCTGCATGCTCAATTAACTTAAGCCGAGGAGGAATTGCTAGGAATGGATACTATTCCAAATTCATCAAGCCATATGGGTTTTGATGGGTTTTCACCAATGCAATGAACTTCATGAAATAGGGATAGAGTGACGCCCCTTACAACATCTTTTTGTATATGTGAATGGTTCTATTGTAGATATCTATGCCCCTGATAGTCCAGTTATGATAATATTGCTACTAAACAGTGCAAACTCTTGGACAAATCTTTCACTTCTGGAGTAATTTCATGGAGTCCCTATCCGCTTACAACGAATGTCGGTGAATAATGTTGTTCATTTTTCCGTGATAAAGTCAGGAAGGAAAGGTACCATGAATTTCAAAGCGCTGTTTGACAAACGCTTCAAAAGATGTCTAAGACTTATGTCCTCCGTATATTGTCGTTGTACAGTATAGCGACGTCGGTAGCATCTTAAATTTGGTTTGACAGCTGTCATGCAGAGAATAGTGTATGCCTTCTTACCTGAACCTCACGTATCTGTCAACTGTAGACAGGAGACGTTTTTATTGATCTTCCACTTCCAGTACATTATTGTGCTGTACCAGTTTCTTTTTCACCTCAACTTGCCCTAATCCAGCATTCCAACTACACGATTTGCTTCTTGAGGATTAAGTTTACTTCATTCTATTTAAATTTGCTGAGTTTACTTAATTTCACTTCTAAATTATTTAATTTTGCTTTCTTATTGTGATAATATTAAAATATTCCTAACATTTGTAGCAACGTCTATTTATCACAATTTATGACAATCCTTTTAAGCATACAATTGACCGCCATGGGTGGCTCAGGCCGTTAAGGTGCGGACTCTTGAGCGAAAGTTCTGCGGTTCGAATCCCGCCAGGAACGTCCTCCCTGACTGAGGCTTTTTCCAGATTTTTCTCAGTCCTCATAAATGGCAATTGCCGGGGAGGGACCCAAAACTTAGGCCTGGAACGCTCCCTTCCTTTAAAAAAAATCCTTTCCCAATTTATCATTTCATTTCATGTATCATCAGTGTACACTGCCTGTAGTGCCTCAGTAGTAAAAACGGGCGTTAAAAACACTCAAAAATAAAAAGGTATACAATTGTGATCTATTATGACCTAATTCCATGTTTTATATGCTTTTTCTTCCTACAATACTTCATGAGCACCATAAGCATCGTCCAAATATGACATTCTCTAGATGCAGGTTCAGTGTTCTTTTCTTCTCTGGCCTCTACTCATTTCCATCTCTTTTTTTTTTCTTTTCTTTCTCTTCTTTCCTTCCATAGGAATTTCTCTGAAACATTGGTTCATGCAACTTGATATTTTCTCTTCCTGTTGCACTCCTCGATTAGTTTCTTTCCTCCAGGTTTACAACCCACAGCTTCTAAAACATTCTACGACACGCAATTTCCATTTGCTGGGATTTTCTTTTTTATTTTGCTACAGCGTCTCCTCTTCCGAGAACTGTTTATGGTTTTGTCCCTTTGTGTTGTATCCGGTTAGGGACGTAAAACCGCTCTTGCCTCATCCCTAATAATTATCTTCCTGTCATAACTTGGAATTAGCTTCAGTAACGTGTGCATACGTTTTACCTACCGATTACAGGTACCTATCCACAAGAACACAAAATTAATTATTTGTATCTATCATACCTTTCGCCTTTTAAATCAGCTTAGTGGCCTTTTATTGCATATTTCTTGTCGATTATGAAATATAATTCAATATTCTGGGGAAACTCAGTTGAAAGCATACATGCTTTTGTATTATAAAAGAAGGCAATATGAATAAAATGTGGTATAAAAATAGAAGCTAAACAGTTTAGCACTTCATTATGAGCTTATTCTTCTCTTGTGAAATTTTACATTAAAGGTCAAGACCATTTTATTATAAATATGCAATACATAACATAAACACTAGACAAAAGAGTAATGTGCATAAGCTCATTGCAAATGTATCTTGTCATCAAAAAGGTTTATTATGAAGGCATCAGATATATAATGCTCTCCCAATTACTTTGAAATTGTTATCGTCCAACAACAGGGAAAGTTTCAAATCTGCCCTTACACACTATCTGTGCAATAAGACTTCAGTTGAGGAATTCATGTTGTTTTAATAGTCTTATATATGACAAAATATTCACTGTATAGCATATGGCAATGTATGAAATGTACTACTCTGTTTTTTCTTGTATTCTTCTTCTTCTACTTCTACTTCCAAGTATTATGTGATTTTCCCATATTCCGGTCTCTATTTACGCGGTCTATCCAAATCTCTCCTCCCAATTGTTTATAATTCATTATCTTCTTTGGCAATCTATTCTCTGTTATCCTATCAATATGATCTTTCCATTCATTTATTTTCATATATCGTTAACTGAAAAAATATTCAAAATTGATTTTATTATTTCCTGTCTTAGTTTATCAGCTCTGATGCACCTCTTACATATCTCATACTGTATACGTGATCTCTCTCTTTTTGTCAAAGTTCACAATTCGGAACCACTAAGAGTAGGCGCAGCCATAACCTTATAAAACTTCATTTGTGTTTTTCTTATATATATTGTACAAGCACTCTATGGAATGTAAAGAAATCTAAATCTTATTCTGCTATTTCCTGTCTGGTAATTATTGTATACCATATATTTTACAAACGTTTACATTTACTACTGCAGTTTTAGATGATTATTCTATAGTAATCTATACGATTCTTCTTTAATTTAACTATTAAAGTATTACTTCTATTTGTTGCTTTGTCTTTTTCCGGTTTGCTGTTGTTTTCTACGTAAAATTAGAAGTTTTTTTAATTTGTACCTTTATTTTTTCCAACTCATGTTTCACTCTGCAAGTATATAGCGAAACTTTCATAATTTGTTACAAATAATGCTTAAAACAAAATAATTTACAAAACTAATGACAATGTTTAAGAGAGTGATAAAAAGAAGTTATTTTCATACTATAGTATTTTGATTTTTAGCATTAAGTTCGAACTTGTTGCAAACTTTAGAAATTTAGATTTGCTTGTGCCATAGATATCTGATGAGAAGATGTCTGGTCTTCTTCTTCTTTACGGGGATATTTTGGAGATTGTTGGACAAAAATTAATAAAAATAAATTGAGCTGTTGTTTACTGAAGACGGAAGGGAAAATCTGTTCGTATTTAATGCAATCTTAATGAGTACGAGTAAAAGCTGGTGGACCCTTGCCGTAAATTCAGTTGTTTACATTTGCCATGTGCAGATGTTCCATTGGCGGTAATAAATATAGCTTGATTAGGTTATTTTCTTCTCTTCTGGCTATACAGCCCTGTGTAAGCTTTAGCCTCCTCTGAAACTGTCTATCTTGCACTTTATTTTTCCATCTTCCTCAGATCTTCCATTACATCATCTAACCGTCTTTTTTTTTGCTACCTTTTTTCCATATTCTTTGTACCTTTATGAACTTCACAATATCTTGTTTGTCTATTAATTCTTTTAATTCATGACTGTAACTTATTCGCCATTGTTCTTTATCTTTTACCGGTTCATAAATTCTTCTCAATATTTCCCTTTCAAATCTTCGTAGTGTTTCCTCATCTGTGTTATTTATGATCCATGTTTCTGCAGTATAGATTACTGCTGATCTTAATAGTGTTTTATAAATCTTACATTTTGTCCTTCTACTAATAAATCCGTTTTTCAGTAATAGTAGATTAGCGTAATATGCTGCATTCCTAGTTTTGATTATTTCTTTTATGCATTCATTTAAATTATTATTGTTACGCACAAGTGCTAAATATTTAAATTATAACGCCCCTTTAGTTGTTTTCCTTGTAATTTGATTTTTATTTTTGTCTGCTGTCATCTTTATATATTTAGTTTTTCCTTAATTTACTTCAAGTCCACTTCTTTATAGACTTACACTAACTTGTTTTTATCTCTTGCTACGATGATTATATCATCTACGTAGGCACATAATTAACTAGTCTTGAGGAATATAGTTCCTTTGGGATCTATTTCAACTATTACTTTGTGAAGGGCCAAATTAAAAAGCGTAACCGACAGCTCGTTTCCTTGTCTCACTCCAGTATTATAATAGAAATCTGGACTTAGTTTATTCATTGTTTTAACCCTAGCTTTAGTATTTCCCATTGTCATCTGTATTAATCTTAAGAATTTTTGTTTGAATTTAAATTTTCCGAGAGTCTCATAGAGTGCTTCCCTATCAATGGAATAAAATGAATATTTAAAGTAAATAAACAAAAAACATAAATCTGCACCATATTCTAAAATTTGTCCACCATTTGTCGTATTATACATATCTGCTCTACTGTACTCTTCCCACCTCTGTATCCACATAATATTCTTCTTTACTATATCATTTAAAATACTTCAGAATATTTTATATACTACATTTAATAATGTAACCTCCCTATAATTATTACAGTGATATTTACTTTCCTTTTTGTATATTGGGCGTATTCTACCTATCTTCCATCTTTCAGGTATTTGTCCATTCCTGCAAGTTTATATTATCATATTATACACAATTTTAATAATGTTTTTCCCATTATAGTTTATTAACTCAGATATTATATCATCCTATCCTGATGCTTTATTATTCTTCAAATGAGGTTCCTCTTCTTCCTTCTTTTTTCTTCCTTGTTTTCATTTTATTCCTTTCTTACTTCTTATTGTATATTCTTTATTTACCACTTCTTTGTAATATTCAGCCCATCTTTCCAGTATATCTTTTATCTTCTACGATTTTGCGTTCTTTACTTAGACATTCTATTCTGTTTCCTTTGCTTAATTTGTTTTACAAATCTCCTTACCTGACTCTGTTGATTTAATGTTTATATTTCTTGAATCTGTCTTTTCCAGTATTCTCTTGCCTTTTGCTTACAAAGGTTATTTGTATCTCCTCTTCTTTGGCAATATTCTCATAATTGTTTCGGATTTCTTTTTGTAGCCTCCTCCTTCTAGCCATCTATTGCACGTTCTCTCATTCCTTATGGAATCAATCTATATTTCTCTCCATCTTCTTTTCCCTTATGCATTATTTTTGCTACTTTCTTCATACACTCTCATTGCTCTTCTATACCTTCTTTTGTTTTGTTTTTGTTTTTTTGTTTTTGTAAATCAATTAGATTTACTATATCTGAACCTGGTACTTTTCATGTTCCTTTATGAATTTTTTACGAGAGAAACATGTACTCTTTATAATCATATTATTCCGGACCAAATTGTCCAAATAAATTCCCATTTTCATTATTTGTTTGATGTAATGCGTGTTTTCCTGCCATTTTTGTTAGATAATTTTCCTTCCCCGCTTTCACATTGAAATCTCCTAATGCCACTAACGTATCATAGGTTCCTACCTTTTACATGCATTTTTTAAGTTCTCATAAAACTCTTCTTTTTCTGTCTCTTCCTTCTTCTCCGTGGGTGCGTTATAGTCATTTCTAAATTTACAGATCCCTTCATTAATGGGGTTAAACTCTATTACTCATTTTATTCTCTTTGAGATCGTGGATTCTGTTCCATTTAGTCCTGCTTTCTCTGTTCCACTACAAAATAAAGTATATTATTGTTTGCCGATCCTCTCCCACCTTATTTCTTGGAGTGCTACCATATCTAATGTACATTTTAAAATTTCGCTTGCTATTCCGTTCATTTTTCTAGATCTTAACAGAGTCCATACATTCCAGGTCACCAATCCTTTATCAATCGAGGGTTTTGTGTGGGTTTCTTAACAGTTGTTTTTGTTTTACAAGAGGGGGTTGCTGGCCTCTTGCTCAACACCCAACCTGGAGGGTCAGGCTTTCTTATTTATGTCCTGAGGAAGCGGGGTGGACATTGGGTTGATTGCTTATAAAGCATTTGCATATATTGCGCCTGAAAGTTTATACAAAATTTCGCTTATTTTTTTTTCTTTCTTTTCTTAACCATATTTTTAAAGAAAGTTTTCAAAATAACTATCTTGAACTGCAACACAACCTTCTAAATATTACAGCTTGGGCTGTCTTCTCTCATATTCTAGCTATCTGCCGATATCCTTGTTCAGTACGGTGATAAATGTCAACAGATCTGGAATATAAACCCCATATATACAAACAATGGATTGAGATCAGGAGAATAAACAGGTGGGGATGTCGATCCCCAACTATCTATCCATTTGTCTGAGAATCACTGACCTATAAACTGCAGGAGACAAATGAGATAGTGTCCCATTATGCGTCAATCACACAGGGTCTTAAACTGGAACGTTTAAATGATGCGTTAAAAAGTCACAGTTCTATGAACCAGATAAAATAAAAGAACAGATCTAATGTCTAGCCAACTATTCTAGCCAAAACTTAATGCTAAACTGTTGTGGTGGCTTATTTCCAAAACCGACAAGGAAACTTCTCATTCTATACGATATTATTTGTTTGTATTTTCTAATGCCTGACCTGCATGCTCTTGCTACACACCACACGGTCCTTAAACGTCAGTGGTTTAGTCTTCTCCTCATTGTCTGCCATTCCATTCCTCACAATACGCCTATAAGAGTCCAGTTCCCTTTGCAGACCATCAGTGTGTGGGTATCAATATGAGATCATCCGCATAAAGGAGAGCTAATATGAATATGCTTCCTATATTCGGGGTGACAGTTTCTGTAATACACATTTTCTTCGGTATGTCATCTACCAACCAATTAAAAAAAATCTTTTTATATGGAGAGAGGGCTGCACGAGCTGCCACTAAGTCTTGGCTTAGTAGTCATATTTTCCAGTTGCTTGTATCGTTGCAAATCTGTAAGGCCCTTTCCTCAGTATCTGTTATTGCATCCATAAGCAATGCAAAAATTCGTTATGAAGCAAAGGTTACCATGCTTGCAAAATATAACCGCCACGTGAGCGGGAGTTCTGGGTTCGAATACCGCCAGGACCGTCCTCCCTGACTGAGGTTTTTTCCAAGTTTTCCTCAGTCCTCATAAATGGCAAGTGCCGGGGAGATACCCTAAACTTAGGCCTGGAACGATTCCTTCCTTAAAAATAAATCCTTTCCATCGCGTGTGGTGCCTCTGTAGAAAAAAAAAAAAAAAACCCGGCGTTAAACACTATTCATTCATTCGTTCTTGCAAAATACACGATGCGAACATGCAACGATCAGTAGCGAGGTTTTGACGTTCTTCCGATAGAATGCACTTATCTGTGGCTAACCACGTACCAAGTTAGCTGTTATTCTGTTATTCCAGCTCTGCGGATTTTCCTCACCTCTCTCCCCCTCGCTAGCTGTAACGAACAAAGAGGAAGTACATCATATTTGCCTGTTTGAAATACACTTATATTTCACTTAGACTAAACTCGGTTTTTATTCGTTGTACGGTTTCTTAAATTCTCGAAATTGTATGTTCTTTTCCATACTTACAAACTTAAATATATTTTGAGGTTTTACATTAGTGTTTATTTCTAGACTCCGAATGATGAGCAAAATCTCGTTTTGGGGTCTATTGTGGCAATCATAATTACAGAGTAAGTGGATAAGAGCAGTTTCATGTAGTAATGCGCCCAGTTTCACCCTACATAACAAAGGAAAGAGACCTTGTGCAGTAGTTTGATAGAAAAACTGCGGTACACGGAGTACAGGGCACGGTTCCCTCTATCCTGTGTCCTTTGGAGAAGTAGCAGCCAGCAATTAAAAGCAATTCTAACATCAGTGCTGGATTGCATTGAATTGTTAAGGGCGAAGGAGAATATTTCGGCATTTGAGCCTTGCTCAACAGCTGGCTTTCTAGCTCACACTCGTAATGGGGGAATCTCCGGGAGGAAGGGGTGGGGTGAGGGTTACACTACGTGTTGAGGCAGGGACATAGACAGGGCCTCTAACCTTTTTCCAGATAGAGCATCCCGACGTCAGTGGAGTCCCATCAAAGGAATTGAAACCCTCAGAAGGTCTTCTTCCATATCTGACACCGGGGCAGAAACCTTTCCAAAGCGCCAGCTAACCTCTCACTGGCACTTTTGATCTTATGACAGATCCAACTGAGCGAAATAATATGAAACGGTAGAGCGGAAAATTCATGAACAGTAAAGATCCACTCCAGCATTTGCCTAAGCGACCAGGAAAAAGAAATCAGGAGAAATCCTAACTCAGGGCGGCCGACCCCGCGGGATTTTAACCCGAGACCTCCCAAAAGCGACACCGTCTGAGTCACCTCTCTTGGTTACGCTCCAATATTGCCAACTTTAGTTTAATAGGAAATGCAATGATTATGAATGCATTTAAGGGGATACAAATTAATATCTCATAATGTATTACAAATTTCTTAAACCGTTACATTCCTTATGGTCATTTCCGAATCAAGTGATTGTGGAACAGTGGTATTGCATTGCATATGACTTACATTTGTTTCTAAAATGTATTTGCATAAAAAAGCACGCCAGACTGGAAGAAAATCAATAACAGCTGATCTATGTCAGGTGCACACTATTAGTTTCTTTCAGCACGAGAAAATAGCAATTTAGTTTGAAAAAAGAAATAACAAAGTTTTTAATTTGCATATTTGCCCTGCGATAAGACGTTTAAGAACTGCTAATTACCATGGCGATATTATCAGATATTTAGGAATTGTTTTTACATGCTCATCCTAGCATCCTTTTACATAAACTATTCTTTTAATGAATGAAATAAATCTAATTTATAATTATTAGTTTATTTATAAATATTAAGGTTGTCTAAAATAGTGTATGATACATGTTTTAAAAGTTGTTTCCTTTCTTGAACATACTTTTAACACTTTTATCATAAATAATATTTTCACCTCTCGGTGAAGATTCCATATTTTAAAGTTTAAAATTACTAAATTGTGTAAAAGAAAGAATTAACTCTTTACAATCCAAAACTCTTAGAAAAATAATTTCGAAACCTTTGTCTATTTTGGGAGAGATTAGTAGGTAGTCTGTTAAAATTTCTTAAAATCTCGAGATGCCCATTTTTAAAAGGTTGTACTATTACCAATAATTCACTATCTCCATCCAAAATACGCAATAAAGCTCACTGTGCAAGTTCTAGATCTACAATTCAAAGATGAATATATTCCAGCAGTGCTGAATTAATTTCAACAAAAGCGTTCTCACTGTGCATAATTAAGGAAACTGAATGAGATGAGCATATCTCTTTACAAAGAACTTCCGCTAAGGCAGACCTCTATTGAGATTTATGTGCTACAGCCTCACTAATTCAGAGTGCTTGGGATTGTACCTTAAAGTGACATTTATGAGCCCAACGGAATAAGATGAAGAATGTGCTGGTAAGAGCAGAAAAACAAGAAAAGAGGCTATTTCCTCTGCATTTCACTGCTTCTTGAATATTCGTATAACTAAGTTTTAATTACTGATGCAAAATAATGGTATGATTTGTTCATTTAAATTTTAGTTCTTGAATAATTTGCTCAATTCAGAGTAGGAAAATTGGAATTTATGCACTTGTTAAAGCTCCAACAGAACGTTAGCGTAGCATGGTCGACACTTCGAATGGAAAAGATGCTGCTATAAATAATTTTAACAGATGTAAAGCGCGGTGAGGTGCGCATTCTCTTAGAAGAGTGAACACTAAACGCACGTGTTAGATGACTTGTATACAAACTGTTAGAAATTTCTAACATAAAATAAAAGGCCTAATTATTCTATTCATAATAGTTTTCATTTATGAGCAACAAATTTGTACAGAATTGCTCATTTGTCAGCAAATTATTTCAAGAGAAATTCTAACTTGTTGGAGCTACAGGCCTTACTGCAATTCATAACTTGTTAATGAAGTTTTTGAGAAGGGAAGTGTTAAAAAAAAAAAAAAAGAAGCAGCAGACAAGGCACATTCCTCAAGGAAAAAACTATCAATGATATCGGATACCGCTTGGAGAGTTTCCCTAAAATACTTTGTCCATATTTCCGGGCAAACAGGAATTACCTGTACTTCCTTACGAATATTTATAAAGTTAATTACCTATACAATTATTTGACGTAAGAACTTAAATGGAATGAACCTTTAGGCAGGAGTAGATTTTGTGAATGGATATTGACATAAGTACTTGTAGGTGAAAATGGTCTTAACTTCATTCTATTTTCGGACAAGGTTTGGTTTCACTTGCATAGATACGCTAATTTACAAAACAGCCGATATTGGAGTTCCGAAAAACCTGATAGAAATATGGTGCTCATTAAGCGGGACAGAATAATTGGTATTTTCAAGGCAAACATTTTGGATGTAGATGTGCTAAATATTTTGTAGTTTTTTTTTTTTTTTTTGATTTAACTGTGAGTGAATTACGAGGGTAAGTCATTAAGTAAGTTGCAAATTGATGTGGAATACTACATGTTTGTATGAGGTACCTAGATGACAGCATTATTCCAGTGGCTATTGGTGACATTCGATACGAGACAATCGATGTTTACAATAGCGAAACAGCAGTTGCAAGATGACGACGTCTCTGAGTGGTGTACAACCATCGAGCAGCGCTCCATTTTGCGGTTTTTGTGGGCAAAAGGAAATTTATAAATAAATACTTCCCATCCACGTGAGAAGTCCTTGTTACATAAAGTTCTTTACAATTTGAAGTAGTATTTCGAAAGGCGGACACGTGTCAAAGACGAACACGCATCGGCCGACTAACGGAGGTTGCCACAGAGGCGAATTTGCTACGAGTTGAAGACTTAATCTGAGCAGACAGAAGGATAACTATAGACACTGTAGCCGTTGCTATTGGTTGTTCACGTGGCATGGCTTACCTCATAATGCATGACAGGTTAGGTTTTCACAAAGTCTGTGCACGATTGGTACCGTGCATGCTGACCGCACAACACAAAATGCAAAGAAGGGTCTGACATTACAGCACCTCAATCGCTATCACGATGAACATGATATGCTAGCCCGAATTGTCACAGGCGATGTGTTGGTTTCACCTTTACCAGCCCTAGACATAGCGTGCGTCAGTGCAGTAGAAACATCCTGCGTTGCCTGTGAAAAAAAGTTTGAAATGATACTATCCGCCCGGAAAGTGAATTCAGTCTTCTGGAACTACGAAGACACATGTTCATCATCCATTCCAGCCTCAAAGACAAACTGTTCATGTCGGCTTTTACAGTAACATACTCAAGGAACTTCGTAAGGCCATTCAGAGCGACCAGATCTCCTCATCAAAGGGGCATTTCTCTTGCATGATAGCTCGCGTCCTCATACCGCTAATAAGAACAAACGAGAGGCTGGGAAGTCCTCGAGCATCCTCCGTATAGCTCCGACCTTGATTCAAGCGACCTTCATTTATTCAGTCCTCTTTAGCATCATCTTTCGGGTGAACATTTTCTTGGCGATGAAGATAGAAAGGAAAGTCACCGTCTGGTTCCCACAGCAGCGCAAATGATTCTGTGCAAAGTTTAAGGAGCTTGTGTAACGATGGGACAAGTGCAAGGAGATTATGTTGAGCAATAAACGTATTTTTCAAATCAGTACTCATATCCTAACTTACTTAATGACTAACCGTAGTAATTAACATTTGAGATAGCCCTCTAGGAACATAGAGGACACTCCTTAGACGATCTGAAGAATATCACCTGTCAAGAGACTGTTTGAATTTCTCAAAGAGAACTAAGAACAGTAAAGTAATTTGCTGAACAGGTGCCAGAAGTATAGACATACCTCTTCCTGCGCGACATAAGTGAGCAAATGACGTTAAAGTGGAAAGAAACATTACACAATTACGCTAGTGTCACAAGTTCAACTGCGAATTCTTAACCGCGTTCACGTTAATAGATAATTCGTCCACCTCGTGTAGGAAAAGAACAAGGAATACACACATTACAGAGATTTCATTTGTTGATGGACTAGAGTTATGTGAAGGCCTTGAAAAAGTTAATATGATATAGAGATAACCTTTTGAATAACAATTGAAACCAGTACACTTTACGAACAATCACGCTCACCATATTGCATTTGAGGAGCAAAATGAATACGTTACAATATTAAATATACCTATGGTCTGTAGTAATAGTGAATATTATTTTAATAATGGATTTCGATTAAAACATTTTGTATTTCTTACGGATGCAGTAAAGGACCTCAAGAAAAGAGAAAAATCCCGAAAATTTCATTATACAGGGTGGATTTGAATATACATTACATAGGTATTTGACATTGCTATAAGAAACCTGTGGGTCCTGGTGGTGTAGTGGTAACCACAATTGCCTCCTAAACCCAAGATCGCGGGTTCAATCCGGTCAGGATCGATGGATTTTTTTCGGGCGTATGGCTTGGGAAGTCAAATCGTGTCGTACATTTATGGCATGTAAAACAAACCTCCATCCTGAAAGAAGAGGTCTCTGAGTAAAATTTACCTGCCGTTTCACGCCCTTTGAACAAGACGCTGATGACCTGAGATGTTAAAGAGCGTCCGTAAATAAAGCAAATCAACAAAGCTATAAGAAATCTATATATAAAATGTTGAAACCAGTTGGCCTACTAATTTAAAATAAAACAATACTTTGATAATTTTTATATTAATTTGCGTTAATATTTTACTTTTGAAACTATTTCAAATTAGATATTTTCACAAATGCAATTATAACCAATACCTACTTTTTAATCATACTCTTAATATTATAAACAACAAACACAAAATTGAGTAAAGCTATTCACAAATTTCAATAAATTTGTTAGTGTTCCAATTGGCCACCTTCTGCAGCCAGACAAAGCCCAGGCGGTCGTAGAGTTCTTCTGATGTTGCTACTAGCTCTAGTGATCTCCTGGGACAAGTGAACGCTGGATTCTCTGTATAAGTGTTCATTTGCACATACTTATTTTTGTTTACGTATTCCATTAGAAAAAGTCGTTAGGAATAAGGTATGGAGATCTTGCAGGCCATTTAATATTGCCTCCGCTACCGAAAGGCTCAGTCAAGTATTCCCAAACGATGCGACTGTTATGTTATGAACATCCATCATCCTGGAACCATACATAATTGTTCTCCATTACCATCTACAAGCACAGTAATAAGTTATTTATTTCAATAATGGCTTGCGGATACATAAATTAAATATTTAACCAGCGCAGGGTCTAGCCAGATCTTTAGTGCTCCTATTTACACACATGAAATGCTGAAGGGGGGGAAAAATACACAGAATTACACACACACACATACACACATATATATATACAAACACTATCAAGTAATCCTCCCCCTTCCTCGTCATGTTGGACAAAACAAATGATGTCATTAATAAAAAATGTATATTTACAATTACAGGATACTAAATAAGAGAAAGGCATAATTCAATACACACTCATATATATCTCAAGAGAGAAAAAACCAAGAGACGTACATTTAAAATATATAAGTAGTAGTAGTAATGAACTTTTTATCGGTTGTTTCACACCCTGCGAACTGAATGAGACGCTGATGACCTGAGATGTTAAAGAACGTCCGTAAATAAACCAAATCAACAATCAACTGACATATAAGGCATAGTGTTTTCTAAAATGTATTTAAGCTGAATGATTGAATCCCGGTCAGGTCAAGCTGTCTGGGGAAGGTTTATTTCGGAGTTTTTCCTTACTCTGAGAAAGCGAATGCCTGATAGCTTTAAGACACCAAGGACTTATTTGCGCCTCATTAGTTCATTTCATTCACTCCTACAGACTTACACATAGTATTCAGAACACAAACTACAGGCGTCGCGAGAAAATAAATGCAGTCAAAGCGACAATAGCATTAAAAAGATATATATATATATATTAGGATTTATACATAATCATCCTACTTAGTAACTCTCAGGGATCTCAAACTTTTCTATGGCTATTATATTATACGTTGTGTAATTGAATTAATTGCTTTTAATTTTCTATGGCTGTCCCTGTTTTTTTTCCCCCTTTAAAACCCGGGAAATTATGGATTTATTTCTCTATTCCTTGGGCGACTTACAATGTAGCAACACGTAGTTTTAGCTCCACCAACAGGTTCTTCCTTTCTTCTTCTGCGTTGCGTATATAATGCGCCTTTGTAATTTTAACAGAACCATTGTCATGGCAACTGATGTTAAAGGTAAAATACACTCCTTAAATATTCACTTTTCAACAGGGAGATAGTAAAGGAACTCATAGAGAGCTTCAATGTCATTACAGAGATTGAAAATGTGAGCTGCGAAGTTGTCTGTACATTTGAGAGGAGCAAATTCCCCAATGTGAACTCCATTACTCATGTCTAAAATATCCTTCCTTTACACAACAAAAGTCAGAAGCTGCAGGAAATTATTGGACTGTAGGTAGACTGACAGATCTTAATAACGCAATATATGATCCAAAAATTGCTGTTGAAAGAATGGGCAGGTTATTATTAGAATCCGAATTTCTAGTTCCTTTACCTGGAAAATGATTAAGAACAGAGTACTGATTTGCATTCAATCTGAGAAGTGAGGTGAGGTGAAAGTGTCGGACATCTCTTTGCGAAGTAAAATATCAATGTAACACGCACAAATACACTTAAAACAATATAATGTATAATTCAAAAGTATTTTTTTTTCCTGAGTTTCACATTATATTCAGTATTTTAAATGTGTTTCTTATAAAATATTACTGCTACCTATATAGTGAATGCAAAAAATAAATGGAAGTTTATTCCGCGCCACGCTGCCTTACTTGCGACCCTCACCTACTTCCCCGATCCACTGCAGCAGCAACACTCAACCTGGAGGTAAAAGTTCGATCATGCAGGAAAGAAACTGTTAACGCACGCGCAGTGCAGCAGTGGCATAAATTTTGATCTAATGTAGCTTGAATGCGCGGTCGTTTGATACCCTATGAACGAGATTAAGATGCCATGCATGCGCTGTAGCATACATTTTTAGTTTAGTGCAGTCGCTATTAGTTGAAACAGGAAAGTAGAAAGAGATAAAACTATATTCCGTATGGTACTACACAGTTCTTATTTACCAATCTCAAAAAATATTACTACTGAAACTATTTAAATTATGGGTCTGGTTGAAACATGGAATTTAGAAAGAGATAATACGACTCTGGCAATATTGCACTACTAAACATATCAGGATACTTTTTATATTTCACCGCCAAAAGTGCAACTTGTCACCACATATTACAAGTACAATTGCCACTGAAAGACTATGCAGTGCAGGATAGCTGTACCGCCACGGGTGGCCGAGGTCGTTAAGCCCCGGACTCGTGAGCGGAAGGACTGGAGTTCGAATCCCGTCAGGACCGTCCTCCCTGACTGAGGTTTTTTCCAGGTTTTCCTCAGTCATAAATGGCAAATGCCGGAGATGTACCCCAAACTTAGGTCTGGAACGTTTCCTTCCTTTAAAAATACTCTTTCCCAAGAAAGGAGTTATGGTTTGTGGTTGCATATCAGAAACCTGCTGTTGTAATATATATGCTAGGCAGAATTCAGGGTGGACTACAGTGTATAGTTGATGCTAAGGCAATTTCGCGTCCATGGTAGAAAATGTTCCATCATTAGTCGTCTCACCCATTGGATTACTGAGCCCATAAGTCACTTGTAGCACTAAAGGAATTCTCTTTAATATAACTGCAATGTCCTTTCTACCTGACTTGCGACTAGTTCTTTACGTGTTCAAGATGGCTGGATAATTTCCGTGCATGTAGACAGGTAAACTACAACCATAAGCTTTGGATATGGTTTTAAAAATATATTTCTGCTGTAGCTATTTTATACGGAACACACGTGAATATTATCGGCATATAATCAATTTAATAACTTCACTGGTACCTCCTCTTTATCCCGTCTTTAAAAAAGTAGGCTCAATACGTTCCTAAAATATGCACCACTTTTTTCTCATCTTGAAATATCTTTTACGACATGCGTTTGTTAAAAGCCGAGGCTTAAACATGATGAGAATGTTGATATAATAGAACAACCGTTGATCCGTATCTTCTTTCAGAGAAACACAAAGAATTTTTGCTATCCAAGGTATTTTTACCGAAGCTACGACGACCCAAGAAAAATCAATATCCCTTCCCATAAGGCGTAGAAAGGATGTTCTCGCCACAGTCTCTTGCTTTTGGTAGAGGTGTTATTTTTTGATTTAGCAACCTCTATAACTCAACAACAGGGTTGTTATACCGCCTGTTGGAAACCAATTGAAGACGTTTTTGTTTAGCATATTTCGTTTTATGAACTTTTATCTCTAGCTAACACGGTTAGAAACATTTAGTATGCGAGAGCTCTTAATAATGCCGAATGATTTCAATTTTGGTGCTTAGTAACTGTTAATTTTATCTCTAGGAAGTGAAAATATTTGCCTACCATGGCAACAAGAGTGGATCGGGAAATAACGCACAATAATTTTTTCTGCGTTGGTATTACGGCTGGATTGTTGAAATTTCACCAAGATATAGTTTGAAGCTTTCACTATGGATGCTATTTTGTTTTCATGTGTAGCTCTAGCCAGAGAAGCGTGAACTATGTAACAAAGATGGGGGCATGTTACTGTCGTCCACTTGTGAAGAGCAGCAAGGGGTAGTGCGATTTTTGTGGGCTAAAGATATAACCCGAGTGTAATTCACAGGGTCATGCGTGGCGTGTATGGACCGTAGCAATGCCTTCAGGGGGGTGCATTCTTAGACGGCCGAGATAACCTTAGTGATTCACCGCGTGCTGTACGGCTGGTAACAGCTGCAACCCCGCAGATTGTCACAGCTATTGAGGCGACAATTCTGAACGCTGGCGGATACCTCAGCGGTTCAACATTTCATACGGTGCGGTGTACGATATGCGCATGACACATTGAAGTTTCTTACCGTTAGTGCTCGCTGGGTGCCTAAGAACCTGACAGACGACCACAAGGGCCAGCGAATGCTTGAATCACTTATCGCGTTACGCTGCAGAAGGGCGTAACTTTCCGAAGGGAATTGTCACGGAGGCGTACAATTACACGCCCGAAACAAAGCAAGTCTCTATGGAGTGGAAATATGCTGCTTCCCCAGTAAAGAAAATTGTCAAAGTGACTCGATCTGTTCATGGCGCTTGCGACAGTATTCTGCGATATGAGTGGTGTTTTATTCCTGGAATTTGCTGAACACGGGACCACTGTGAATGCTGCGGCTACTGGAAAAGTTGCGTTGTGCCATTCGTGACAAACGCCATAACATTAAGGCTGACGATGTCAAACTTCTTCATGATAATGCTCGCCCCCATATTCTGATGCTGTTCGTGAGAAAATCAACAAATTTGGTTGGGAGGTGCTTCAGCATCAACCATACAGTCCAGCCTGGCACCGTCGGACTTTCATTTGTTTGGTCCCTTGAAGAAGTTCCTGGCTGGCCAACACTGCGTCAGATGCAGAAGTTAAAACACCGTCCACAGATGGCTATAATCCAACCAAACGGACTTCTATGAACAGGGTATTATGAAACTGGTATCACGATGGGAAAAATGGGTCGAGAAAGTTGGCGACTATGTAAAAAAATAGAGAAAGATGTCAGTTCATTTGTGCATTTGTTTGTAATAGTACCTATTAAACTTTTTGTAAACGAAATATTATACATTACTTTCCGATCCACCCTGGTATTAGCCAAACTTTATGTTTAAGCTGAATGGACGTAACAATAAAAATAAAATTAAAATATATGCATTCTGAAAGATTATATGATATAAGTTTAAAAGTAGGTTAAATGCAAAGAAATTTAAATAATAATATCAATATAACTACTGAACTGATATATCACGGATATCCATTCAATTATTAACCACTCTCATTGTCTGCTCTTATGCATTGCTGACTGCGGGTAACGGAATAGATAATGCATCATTAATAATATTTTCTTAAGTTATGAAATAAAATCTATTAAATAAATAATCACTTGCTCATATTAGGAAAGGAAATACTGGGAAACTGAAACTCTGCACCTTCGTTGTTCACATATTTCCTTCTTCTAGGCTTGTTAAAAAGAAGAAAAAAAAAAAAGAGTTAGAGTAGCCGTCACGAGCTTTAGCCTACCGAAAAGTCTAACCCGGGAGTTTTAATAACCGATTTAGTACTATATATAATGTAGTGGGCGGGGCTCATTTTATTAAGCAAATACAAAGTCAACTTTTGAAATACAGATACACAAACAGAAAAGTAGTAAATAGTATTAAAATACAATAATTACAATTCATAAACTAATAAATTACAAAGGGAAAATGTAACAACTTAAATGACAACAGCAAGTAGCTTTTATTCTTTCTTTTTCCAGTAATACTTTTGGGAACTACATGTAACATTTAGGACATCTTTCTTATTGTTTATAAGTGTAGTGTAGAACTGAACACAATTTTAATTTCCTTTTCATTTGAAGTTCGGATTTTAAGGCCACATTACACTGACCTCTAGTGTGATGACATCAAACTGAAAATTATCTCTGGAAGAGCACTCAAACATCTTGTTTTATTTATACTCTGCTGCTTCATTTTGATCTGTATAGAAAACAAGACGATCTAAAGTTCCGTTTTTAAAATCTATTATCTAACGATAGCGGGTACATTTTTGTGATTCCATCATTTGAAATGCCAAAAAGTATAGTCATTTTATATTTAATAGAACGAGTGCGGTGGCTCAGGCGGTAACACTTGGGACTTGCAAGCCACGAATTTTCCGCTCTTCATTTCGAAAGTGGCAAGCAGGTGGGATGGCGCGGTGTGATGGTGGCTTGCGCTTTGTAACGGTTTCTACCCCGGCATCTGATATGTAAGCGGACTTTTAGATGGGATCGAATTCCTGGGAAGAAGATCGGCCTATGTCAAGGTGTTTTATCGAAGAAGTCAGGTACTCCGTTTAAGTTCGTGGATTCTGGCTGCCCCATATCCTCCTCAGTCAATCTTCCTTCCGAAGGGAAGACTAGCCCATAAGTACCTAATAATCTTCCTCTAATCCTAACAATCGAATTCAATCCAACTTAGGTCTGATAGATGAGCTCTACATGAGTTAAAACATCAGTTAACAGACCGCAGATCTTCGTGCACTAAAATAACTTCCAAATTTGCACGCACCTATGCGTTAAAATTGACAAAATATGCTCTAAATAAAAATATATGGTGTAAAAAAATCATGGTTTATTTACTGCTGCATTATTTATTTTAATTTAACACAAAAATGCTTGAATTTCTTTAAGAACTTATTTATCATCATATGAAAAATAGAAGAACGTAACCAAAAAATGCGATTTTCAGATGTTTTTACCCAGTGTGTTTAATGTGATCAAATGTGAGAAATACGAGAAAATATACACAAAATCTCAGGGAAGTTTCCCAGAATTGTAAGGTTAGAAGTTATTTTATGTTGTAGTTCAGTATTCATACGCTAAATTCGTATAATTGTCATGACAATGATCTAAAATTCAAAAGGTTTAATACTTTATACTCTGAAGAACAAAAGTCTGTCACACAAGAGCTGCGTAAACTAAGCGAACTCCTCAGCAAGTCCAATTTGTGAAGGATGTTTATTACAGAGCAGAGAGCTTTTTAAATTCCGGTTTTTAGCTAAATCCCATTCCTAATGACTCTTTTTCTCTGATTTTCTGAAACTATTTCTCGTATTTTATTTAAATGATATATACCGAGTTTTGTTGCGTAAATCAAATATTGGTGCCTCTAGAGCGATTTTTAAATTTTAGTTTCAGGCAAAGCTGCACTCCTATATAATAACAGTGAATTACTCATACTACAAACAAAAAATAGTAAATATTGCCTGATTTCACTGATTTTCATAAACTACTTCTCTTATTTTATTTCATTGCCATGTACCGAGTTTTGTTTAAAAAAAACTTGCGGCCGCTAGAGACTTTCGCTTAAAGTTTACCTACATACTTTAAATTTCAATATTTAGGTATACTCGCACTCCTAATAATCAGATTTCCCTGATTTTCAGAAAACATCTTTCTTATTTTATTTAAATTCAATATACAGAGTTTCGTTGCAATATATATAATGCATCACTTTCGACTAACCCCCCCCCTCGTGATGGTTATATTTTTCTAGTTTTTGAACTTGACGAATCGTTTGTTAATTGATGGTTATATACTCACTTTCGTTGAGACAAAACAAAAATTGTGGCTGCTAGAGCGTTAACAGACAGACAGATAGACAGACAGACACACACACACATATATGTATATATAAATTAACATTAATTATAATAGTAGAAAAGGATAAAACACTAAGAAAAAGTCACAATTGAGATCGCTATATTTCGAATTATATATATATATATATATATATATATACTTTTTCCATCATCATTTTTGTGCGTAGGAAAACATCGATGGAAATTTGAAAAAAAATGTTTCAGAAATCTTTTCATGGGTATAATTGCAATTCCTTCGGAATTACCTAAAAAGCAAGTTGCAATGACATTCTGTTGATTTCTTCATTTACATATGGACTCATCTATTACTTTTCAAAAAGACTACTATAGTTGGATAGTATATCAGATGAGAACGGCGTTCTCGCAAGTTAAAGTTTTTATATCTCGCATTATCTTTTATAATTTCTGAGCTGTAATGCTATCAAATTTCATTCTTTCAATCCGTGGGCATCGTCTTTGTAACAACTTTTCATCTCTTGACGTGTATATTAAAAACCTAGCTCAAAAGTTCCAAGAATATCCTTCCTCTCTTTTAGAATCCCGTATTATTCCAGTATACAAAACTTTCCAATGCAAATCTAAAACTTCCAGTAAAATCTTCATTAAACTTGTTACTATTTACTTGATAGGTATTGAAAGCCTCAGACCTATTTTGAAATAATGTCACGATACTTTATTAATGCATTCTTCTTTAAATGTTTTTTTTTTTTCTAAATTTGCACCCCGCCTTACTTTTAGAACACCCCCAATCTTAAAAATATGTTTCACTGCAATCTATCTCCTCCCAATTTACCTCATCCCATCACAGGCTCATATCCTTGTCAACGTTCTAAATGTAAAACCTGTGAACTTATTATTCCATGCCATTCATTCCACAGCCCTAATTTATCCAGAGAATTGAACATTTCTTAATTTGCTACCGGTTCTTCCAAGAACGTCGTATATATGTTATCTTGTAAACTTTGCAAAGCATTTTATGTTGATTTAACTTCTACTGTTGTTTCGCTACGTATGAACAATCATAGACATTCTGTTAAAACCAAGTCTCCCTTATCAGTTGCCTAACATGCCTTGTCTCACTGTAAGGATTTTGATTATTCTTTTAATCTAACACTTATTGATGCGTTACCTACACAATGCTCTGAAAGTTTACTCAGAGATAGAGAAATGGCAGCTATATTTTTACATACAGCGCATATCCACCGGGTTTAAATCTTACGTATGAATATATTTTTATATTCTCTCTCTCACACTCTTGTCGCTTGTTTAATCTGTTTCCATGCATTACGTTACCTTCGATATTCAATAATTATTTTTGCTACCTTCACTTGTCTTCTTACCTAAGAAGTCGGACCTGGTGGTGTAGTGGTTACCATACTTGCCTCCTAAACCCAAGATCGCGGGTTCGAATCCGGCCAGGACCGAGTGGCATTTTTCGGGCGTAAAAATCCTAAGTATGGCTTCCTTCGCAAGGGAGGTAAAGCCGTGGGTCCCGTGTCGTAGATTTACAGCACGAAAAAGAACCTCAAGCCTGAAAGAGCTTGAGCAAAATCTGTCGGTCGTTTCACGCCCTGAATTGAATGGGACGCTGATGACCTGATATGTTAAAGAGCGTCCATAAATAAATCAATCAAAAAAAATCTTACCTAAGAAGATCACGAGCTGCTCGATATATTGCGATAGTAAATCTGTGACTTTCTAAGTGTTTTATCCTTTTTCTTCTTATCTATTTAGTTTTATTTGATACATTTCATTGTGTTGCTTTATTTTTCATTTATATATATTGTAATAATAATTAAGATTGAGGTGAATTCAAACTGAAAGCTTGAAAACAATATTCTTGCTCCACTGCTGAGGATAACTTATCACATCTTTTTCTTGTTTTTATTTTTTTCTTCTTTCACGTTAAAGTATTGTACAGCAACAACCTTTACATAAAATAATAATAACTATAATAATTTACTAACAATAAATATAAAATAATTATATATTAATAACGAATTTTTAATGTTCTCATTAAAATGTTTGATACTTGAACAGTTTTTAACAGTGTTTAAGGCCCGTTTTTACTGCTGAGGCATCACAGGCGGTGGACACTGATGATACATGAAATGAAATAATACATTCGCAAAATCTTTCTTTTTTAACGAAGGAAATGTTCCAGGCCTAGGTTTAGAGTATCTCCCTTGCATTTGCCATTTATAAGTACTGAGGAAAACCTGGAAAAATTTCAGTCAGGGAGGACCGTCCTGGTGGAAACTGAACCCCACACATCCCGCTCACGAGTCCACGCCTTAACGACCTCAGTTATCATGGTGTCACTACTTCAAAAATGATATAATAACTGCAAAAAGCTACAGTTAAAATGCATTAGTTTAGCAACATTTTACTGTGTAGCATCTGCAACTTTTTCTCTTTCTTTTTCGCTATTTTGCAATTGCAAAACCTTAGGCTTCATAAAACTGATCTTATTTAACCTATCTGCAACTTAAGGCTACTTTGATGAATAAATTCGGGGCCTTTAGTCTGTAACGCTTTGGCAAGCCTGATAATCAGTCGTTTTATTAGAGGTCAGCTGTTGCTGAAGTTTCATGTGAATTCTTGAAATAGTTAATTTAATACAGAAAATGAACACTATACAAAGCTTACATTCATAGTTTTTTTTTTCTTTGCAAATATTGATAGAGAAAAACTGAAGTTAAAAACATTAAAACATTCAAAACATTAGAAATATACAATGCTTTCCGTAGAAGTCAGTCATTCTAAAGATTTCAGACTTTAAGACAAATTTTCCTGTTCAATTTTTTGCTCTCGTTCATTTGAGATGTTTGAGATCTCAGCTATCTTTATACTTGTAATCTTACATTAAAATATAATGTATATCCTCCGCAGCAATCTAAATTGGAAATCCAAAATATGTAGGACTATATTAAAAATAATTTATCCGCAAATAATTAATCTGCAATTCTGTTGAAAAGTCCCTATGAACGTCATTTCGATTTTTATCTACGTAACGTCTACTTCTTGAGACAAAAATGTTTAATAACTGCACTGAAATTATTCACCGTCTCCGTTTTTATAGCTGATGCGATAATGATCGATTCAGATGGCGTATTACGCTTCACATATGTCTTTCCAACTATTTTGTCGCTTAATGAATTTTCGCGCTATTTCATGCAAAGGTAGCAGTCGAAATACCTTCATAAATATATAAAACAATCTCAGCCATGGACCACGTTGAAACTAACGAAGCTTCCATAAAACAGTCGCCTGTTAACTGATGTGTTCTTATTTGCTAAACCTGTCTCTGAGGAGCGAGAATCATGGACACATATGTAAAGGTACGGAAAAATTATTTACCTCATTCCTTAGCAGGATTGAATAGAGGGAAATGGTCATGCCGGGCTCTGCTGGCAGGCAAGGAAGGAGACGGGAGAATATGTAAATCTCTGATGAAAGAGATCTCAGGTCTGAAAAGATTGATAGCCCGGGAGGGGGTTGAGGGTAAACGAATTGGTTGAGTCCAGCTGTGTGTCATTCATAATGGGATATCTTTGTATTTAATTATTTTAAAAACATTCTTCTGGTATTATTTAAACATTTTATTCTATTTTTATTAAAAAGACCTAGTGTATTATAAAAGCTGTACGGTCTGTTGGACCCGTTAGCCTATTGAAGTTGTTTTGTGTTATATTGCATTGGTGCCACTGTAATAAATACACTTCTTCTATTGCTACTACTTGATAAACACAGCGAGGATGCCTCTGGCGACCGTAGAAATTAATGTTTGGCGAGTGGTCGATACTTGCATATCTGTCAGTAAAAGACATATCAAGTTGCAATGTATTACTGTAATTATTCCATATACTGGTCCTAGGTACATTAAATAAAATGCACAATGAAATAATATAGCTATATAGATAATCATAATTAACAGTTGGTGCTAACTGAATAATGTAAGAATATGACAAAATTTACAAAAATTATTAATATAGTATGTACGGTAGAATCGCTATCAATAAGAAGTATAAATATCTTCTCACTTAGTTAAATTAGAAATATTATTTTCACCTTAGTTTGTGTAGAAACACTCCAAGTTTTGTAACAATGAAAATTATGACGCGCCTGCGCCACATAGAGTTAAAATGGCGGAATTCACAATTCAGCAGAAAGTTAAATGTTATTAGTTAGCGGAATTAAAGCTCCCAATTCTAGTTCCAGAACGTCTTACCTTTGTGTAATGGTATAATCATCTGTTAGAAAGAGGGCATGTGTTAAGAAAGAAGGGAAGCGGAGAAAAAAAGAAACAGTGTCTGCAGATGAAGATGAAGATGTCAGCGCAGCCCGCAGAAATCAATTCGACGGTCAGTTCAAATCTGGGTATTCCAAAGTCCACTGTTCACGATATTGTCCATAAAAGATTATGGCTTAGAGCATACAAAATCCAAGTTGTGCAGAAGTTGCAGCTAAATGATAAACCCAGATGGACCGAGTTCGCCAATTCAATGTTAGCTTACATTGAAGATGACAATGGGTTCCTCAATCATGTCGCACTCTCAGATGAAGTCTCCTTTCACACGTCTGGTAAAGTGCACCGGCATATTCACAGTTCTTATTGGCAGAAACATTTCCTTCTTTCTTAACACAGAACGTGTTTCTTACAGCTGATTACAAAACTCTATGTATTGTCATACCACGCAGGCGCATTAGCGTCATAATTCTCGTTAATACAAACCTTTGGACAGTTTCTACACAAGATAAGAAGAAAAGTTTATAATTCTAAATTAAGTGAGCGAGGAAATATTCCATTTCTTATTGATAATGCTTCTACCGGGTACACTAAGACGTTAATTAAGCACTGAATAACGATTGCACTAATTAAATCCTTCGCCAGGATCTTTTTAAAAGTTACATTTCTCTATTATATGAAACACGAAACAGTATTATTAACATTAGCTTTAGAAAACTATCCAAACTTTGTAGATTGAACATAAGTTTAATGATCTTAAAATGTAACTTTTTGTTTTTTCATACAATTCAAATGGTAATTAAATTAGCTGCTAGTATTCTTACGGACAAAAACTGTTTCATAACATACATTTCAAAGTCTCATATTCTGAACAAAATATATTAAATATAGTAACCATCACTATCGAGGGTCTTTTGCCAACTTGATGGAGGACAGTTGTGATAGAATTCCTTAAGGCGTGAAGCAAAATAATCCATCCATTGCAGTTTCCGGATAGAAGGTTGGGAGGTGATAAGCTAAAGAAAGGAAATAAAAAGAAGATAATCTGAGGATGCTCAAGTCTGGAGAACATGACGGTTTCACGAGCCATCTTAGCTGTGTTTGGTCTTGTATTATCTTGCAAAAGAATAAACTCTTTTTGCGATTCATAAGTGCAGGTTCATTAGCTTTCAGCTGGTTAAAGCGCACAATGATTGACCGACTGATAGCCGCTCACAAGTCTAGCTGTTGTCTTAATAGTCACCAAGAGAGCCTCGTTACCATTGTTGTTGGTCTCATCCTCCAGAAACCTCACAAACCATCTTTGCACTGTCCGTTTATTCACTGCATCAGTAAGTACCTTTCCCTCAATTCCTGGAACATACAAGCGTTGGTGTTAATGTTTGTCCGCACTTCTTGGAATATTAGTTAACACTAGAAAAATTGAACCTATCAGCTTAACTGTCCGTCTTGGCAACAATTAGTTTCCACATTACCTTTATTTGTTGTAGATAATATTGAAACTATTTGAAATCTGAGCAATGAGAAAAAACCGACAGAAGCTTTTGGTCAACTGTATATAACTTATATTCATCAATTAAATACAATTATGTTGTAAGAGAATTGATATGTTTCTGTTCTAACCTAATTTTTTTAAAAAAAATTAAAAGTATTACGAAAGTTTTACCCTCTGCCAGAAAAAAAGGTAAAAAATTAAAGAACACGATAAAAGTTTGCTATTAAAGATCATGAAATAGAAACAAACACTAAGGGAATCTGAATTCCATATGATGGATGACAACTGCAACGATAATGGCCATTATCAGATCATATACGATCCTGGATTTTTCAGCTTTTAGCTCAAGAACACAAATTAGATATAGTAATAAATTATTGCATAGAAACACATTTTCAACCATTGTGCTTTCCTCCTATGCTCCTCTGTGTAGACATACGTTTTAATCAAAAGTTTATATTTAATTATAGGGCATGCTGGTAGACAGCAGCTATAAATTACACAGTTACCAACACAATTTCATCAGCAGTACGAGGAACACTAGGTCATCTACTCCATCCCCCTCCTCTTCTACTTTAGATATGCTCTCATTCTTCATCCATACCGCTAAAATTTCAATAGACATTTTCAGGTAATAAGGTAAGATAGTTTCAAGCTGAATATATAAACTTAAGAACATTTTCATATGTTCATTTTGCTTGTACAGGTACTCAAATATAACGAGTTTTTCCTCCTCAATAACATTTATGTTTTAAACACTTCATCTTAAGAATTTACACCTAGAGTTCTTTTTGGTTTGTATGTAAAGCTTGATGCAACGCCAAACGTTTTGTTAGACATTTCCGTGCATATGAATGAGTATGGAATTCTCTGTCACACAAGAGCAAACATTATTTCTGTCTTTGTACCGTTATCACCAAAGCCCGAAAATTATGCAAAATGTCTTTTCTATCTAAGTGAATATATTTAAGACTCGGATTGAAATGAACATGTTCCCGCGCGTCGTTTTTATTTTGACTTTTTTGGTTTCTGTTGCCAATTTTAAGGTTTAAAACCTTGTTTTGCCTGTTTTTAATGGTCACGAGTTTTTTTCTGCAATTATGTATGCATTTTAAAAACATTTTTCACATATTGAAGTGGAAAAAGTTATAAAATTAAATGACTTGTTCACCTCACAAAAATATCTATTGAGAATCTTGTTATACATTTATTTCTTTTCAAGCAGTTAAAAACCTTCTCCTCAACCCACTCACTTAAGCTCTTTAAATAGCAGAACCTTCATTAGTGAAAAGAAAACACGGTTAACTCTGGCATATAAATACCAGGAAAGGGAGAGGTTGAGGGAAGCACTATAGTTTTGAATAATCCTGGCGAATGACCTTGCATCGATCTGCGCGAGACAATTCTAGGAAATTTATGGTGGGGATAGCTTCTCAGCTGCATAAGTGAAACAAATAATTACAAGAGAGAAAAATGATAGCGGTATAGCTGTGCAATAAACTGTCCCTATAGTGTTCAGTACGGAAGTAAGAGAGATACTAACTTGATTTCCCAACAAACGCATAAACAGAAAATGAACTCGATTAGAAACCATGTGCATCTTTTGCTCGTTCACCAGGACTATTTAAAACTACTTTACTTTGTCTTTATCAACATTTCCATGATGTACTGAAAGGTGAATGTTCTGTTGTAAATGGTATAAGTTCTTCGAAAATACCCTGTTTAAAATATGCTCCAATCACTTCAGTGGAAGTAGAACGTTCTTTTCCACGATGAAAAATGTTCTCTCTAACAAGTGGCTGACTATGACAGTTGATACCTTGAAAAAAAAAAAAAAACACTTTCATGTTGCTTGTAACCAAGAAAAAGTGTTCTCCTGCCTGCCTATTTTAGCCAAAATAAATTCTGAGACTTCTTGCCTCTAATTATAGCTCAGTTTGCAGTAGATATCAGCATAACTTGTTATCACCAGCTATCAGAAGCTATTCCTGCGCTTGAGTGTTAGTGCAGTAAGTTTTATTATGTTACTTTTATTGAAAGGTTATCACTAGGACAGAGAAAAAATAAAGTCTACAGGAATAACACCACACTGTAAAGGAACTTAAAAATATCAAGCATAAATTGCGATAGTACAGCTGCTGCGAGTGAATGAAAAATTTATTAAAATGTATGGCTGCAGACAGAAACCGCTTCGAACAACTTCTATAAAACAAGTTAGTACTCAATATGAAGCAAAATTATTATTATTATTATTATTATTATTATTGTTGTTGTTGTTGTTGTGCGAGTAAAAGTGCGAGGGATTCTTGCCCATAGCGGGGCAACGTTGGCCCCGCGCTGCTTGAGTTCAGACGCAGTCCAAAAATAATTCTCTGTATTACATTTTAATTCTCTTTGAAACAGACACAAGAAGAAGTGAAGAAGTTTTACATTCCTTTTATTATAGCACTTTCTGCATCTTTCCTTTAAAGTAACCAAGATTTTATGGCACTGTTTTAAGATATTTATTAGCATTTTTAAATGCTAGCTCTCATCTCTAAAGGTGCAAAATCTCTTTTTCTGCAATTATATACTAAATTACATGTTGAGAGTGTTAGAAACAATTCATTTTGAATTAATTAAACTATTAAATTCCTATATAAGAAATTGTAAAGCTTATTGTAGATGCACTGATGGCCTGGGACAGAGTAAGATACTTTCAATACTTGAGTCTTGCTCACGGCTGGCTTTGTGCCTAAGCCCCCAATAGAGCACTTCTGGTAGGAGGAGATGAGGTGAGGGGAAACTGCTCGGAAGATACTCGTATAACATTCCGACGCCGGTGAAGTCCCTCGCCGAGTGTTTAGAGCTCGCCAGAAGGTCCGTTTTCATTCCGGCTCACCTTGCTCTGGTACTTTCAGCTTGTGACCAATCCAACGAAATGAAATAATATAAAATGGAAGAGCCGAACATTCATTGGATGTAAATATCCATTCAAGCATTCACCTAAGTGACCAGGAGAAACAACGAAAAAGCCCAAGGTCAGGACAGCCCAACCCTGCACATCCCGACTGCGGGTCAGCGTTATCTCCTAAGCCACCCCACTTGGTAAGCATTTAGTAGCTAGATATATTAGTTTTTGTTTCAGCAAAGATTGTATTCTTGTGCGGTCCAAAGCAATATAGTCAAGCCCTCAATTTAACTGCTCTCTAGGTATATTCGCAGAGAAAAATTACAGATAAATAACGATCGTTTAATACTTACTGAATTTTAGCCAGAGGAAGGTCGGATCACCATGTATCACTGGCTTAGCACTCAGGTATGTTACTCCCTTGGTCACCGCCACGGGTGGCCGAGGTCGTTAAGGCACGAACTCGTGAGCGGGAGGTCTAGGGTCCCAAAGGCTCGTAAACAAAATGAATGGTAACCTAAAGAAGAATATAAAGTTAGGTTAGATTAGACAACAGATAAGCGGTGGGCTAGATTTGTAAACATATATCTTTGTCTTTAAACTTAGACTAGTTTACATTGGGTCCTGTAAGCTAATATTTGATTTTTTTCAGTGAGCTCGTTAAATCTTGTCGGTGGCTTCGGTTTGTTTAATAATCCATAATAGAGCACATAACTAAATTAATCCGCAAATGTTGTAAAAATGAGCTACTGCAATAAATTAATTTCACTGTCGCAACTTCCAAATCAATAACCAATCAGTAAACGAGGTTATTTTTGGATGCTGCGAGCAGGAACAGTCGATTTGAAACATTCAACTCTCTGCACTTTCATTTGAATTTAGTAGGCAAAAACAAACAAAAAAAAGAGGTTTGATAGTATATAGTAGATGAAATTAATCTGGCTATTTCTGCAGATAATGGCAACATTTCTAATAGTATTATAGTGGAGGAGAGACGAATTCACACTGATACAGCTCTGGTTAAAAAAAATAATAAAGATTTTTTAAAGAAGATAGCAACAAAAATAGTGCCTTAAAATATATTGTTATGAGAATGAATTTACTATAGTTTTGAACGTGCACAACTCTTCGAATATATCTATTGCATTTACGGATTTACAGCGCTCCAGCGTGTATTTGAAAACGGATATTGATATTAATAAAAATGTATTTCATGATTGTGTGTTATAAAAATGTAATAGTTTGTTTAACCGTTTTTTTTTCATGATGAAAGTTTGGTGTGTAACTGTAAAACTTACAACCTGAGTTACAAAATGTTTACGGTTAATGCAAATAGTACAGATACCGAATAGTTTATGATAAATATAATGCATGCTTGTATAAGAATACTCACAAAAACAAAATAATGAGCCTAAAGACAAATTTAACAACATGATTACAATAATAAGGTGTATGACACTACAAAAATTACTTTCTGTTGAAGATATGTCAGAAAAATATTCCAGACTCAAACCACGTAGTCAGCATTGTAGCTAACATCTATAAAATACCCTAACACAAGGGAAAAGTGAATAAACCTATCATTCTTTCAAATTTAATACTAATGGAGACACTTCAACATTTAAAAATTGTATTCAAGAAATAGAAATATATCGTGCCTTCATTCTGCCACGCAATCGAAGTTTGTATATACTAGTGGGAGCCGGTTGACCTTCAGAGGAGGCGCTATTCTCTGTAACACTAGAGTTATAGTTTCTCTGACGTAGGCAATTAATCTTGCTCAGTTGTGCTTATCACGCTAACTGTTTTAATTGCATTTCTGTAGGAAGTGCGTGTTACAGACTTTCTACTGTGTATTTGTGTATCGTGGAGTATGCCGAGAGGGATATAGACGCGAGAACGAAAAAAGTAATTTATGACTTATGTTCAAAAGAAATCGTACAAACATAATTTCGTACTAAATTTCCAGGAGTAGCATCTACATAGGGGAGGTGCAGTTAGCAGAATTTTTTATTTTTTAATAGTGTTTAACGCCCGTTTTTACTACTGAGGCACCACAAGCGGTTAATCAGATTGGTGAACAAAGTTCGAATAGGCGTTTTCGTTTAGCAGTGTTTACTGTATTGTAATTTGTTTTTATATTTGAGATATTATGTTCTAATAGTTGTATTTCTAATTTGTACTATTGCACATCATACTGTATTGACTGGGGATTTGAAAGAAAAAAAAAACATATTAAAAGGGGTTGGGTATGGTGTACCTTCCGGATATGTCTCCTGTTATTGAGCAGTTTGGTTCAGGCGGTAGCTTGGGACTAAATCCGACTAACCTTACTGAGGTTTTCCGTGATTTTTCTCAGTCCATTTTAGGAAAGAGCAAATGCTGGCTTTAGTATTTCTCTCATAAGAATTCACTTTTCATTTCATCGTTCATCTTCATTACGTGGCTGTGTTTGTGATATCCCTGACATACGATTCAGGGATTGGTGTTTAAGTCAGAGGGGGTGTAAATCCTACAAACGCAGAAGTGTATATGCAGCGAAAGAAGAAGTATGTATAGCTATGCTGTTAAAATTTATGTACTCACAGATATTTGACATTTTATTTTGACTAATCAGGGCTGAATGGAAGCCATATTATTGCTTTAAATGTTTAGCATAAATGAACTAATCAAATAAATAAATATTTTATTGGAAATCTTCTTTTGTGTGATCCCATATCATTACTGAGCTAAATGTTTGTTCCATGTAAATTATTCTTGTTGTAAGATACGAGTGTTTGTGTAGCAAGGAGTGTAGTTAAAAATGTGCATTTGCTCAAGGAAAAAGTTTCACTTAAATGCTACTCTTGATAGGATATTATTTCTTAAAAAACCCATAATCTGAAATTTCTTTTGTGATACTCTGAGAATATATTGATTAATTGATATTGTTAAGGTAGTGATAAAAACAATACACGTTAATTGAATCATTGACTAGAAAAGGGGATAATGTCCATGCAACCATGTTTGGAGAAAATTAAAAATAATTTTAAAATACTTATAGTTTTGTTCCTACAGTTTCCTGTAGAATTTAGCAATTTGAATAATATGGTTATTGGTTTGAATTTCAGTATAATCAATCCTAAAGTTGGTGGACTTTGTTTCTTTTTCCAATTACGGATTCAATTGATCTGTCAAATTCTTCAGTATATAAAAGAGAATTAAGATACAATTCATGTCTAAATTTAATTTTTTTGCATCCTATGTTAGTAATAAATAATTTATATTATATTTTCTATTTTCACTTTTTCTCTGAATTACTTATATACAGAATGGGAAAAAAGTAAACACACAAACTTTGAAAGTTTTCACGGGATGACACCAAAAACAAACATTTTTCTGTGAGGCTTTTCCAAACTTCTGAATGGCGTATGCGTTCTTCGGAGTTAACGACTACTCAAAGTTTGCATTTTCTTGTATTCTTGACGCATGGAGCGGTGCATCTGGAGTGAGCTAAAGGACATTGTCTTGTAGGTACTTAAATCAAAGAGTTTCAAGAAGTGCCCCGTACATATTCCGCTCCCCGATATTTCTCACTTGGAAGAGAAGAGGATCTGGTTATCAGGATATTTGCAGCAGCAGGACACAATCTGCAGTTTTGTAACTTATGTGCAGAGGTCAATGGAGGCGATTTTGAACCTCTTTCGTAAAATGCGATTGTAAATGTTTTATAAATCAACCAAGGGAAATGGTTTACTTACCAAAGATGTGCTGTCCCCGAAAAGCAATGCCTTTTAGGAAATTATGTCATAAAAACAGGGTATTCAGGTAAGCTCTCTAAACTTGTCAGTTTAATTTTTTTCCACTATGTACAACTTATCTTATGCAAACTCTTTTTACATATTTCTTGCAAGTGTTTCGGATATTTTCTGCTTTTTCATAAGTTTCCACATAAAGTTCTCTCTACTTGGTCGAATGCTTTCTATAGACCAATAAATCCTATGTGTTGCTGAATAATTGCATTCTATTTTCTTTTTCTTGTTCATTTAATTACTTCCAAGTTCATGGTTTTCCTGCAAGAATCTCTCTCTCTCTCTCTCTCTCTCTCTCTCTCTCTCTCTGGGCGTGTGTCTCTTCGACTGCTTTCTTCAGCCTGTTATCAATGATGTTATATTACATTTCACAAGCTGAATTAATTATACACACATTTCTATAGTTATTAACGTCAGATAGAATATTTATTTATAGATAAATATAGTCAATAATTTTCAAACCAAAACTATATATAATTTCATTCTGCCAACACACACTGAAAAGCTAATAATCGAAATTTAAAAATAATTTCTCTATTTTAATTTGCTTAATATTAAAATCATTTCTGTAATTTCGTACATCTTTCATAGTAATTTTGTATTTTGCAATTTTTTATGGTTTATCAATAATTTAACTGCTTCATCTTGATTCTAAGACCCAAGCCTCCATTATAGGAAATATTACATTTTAATAATGTGTATATGAGACACGTGGATGTTGTTTATAAGGGAATTATATAGTATTGATTATTTTTTCTTTTTTACTTCTTATTTAATTTTCAACGTGAAATGCTTCATTGATGTGGGCGATATAACAATAGCAAAGTCGATTAAACACGTGCTTATAGACTTGATGATGATGATGATGATGATGATGATGATGATGATGATGATGATGGAAAACAAATAAGTTAAAATTCAATTTTAAAGCATCATTTCATTTAACACAAACGAAATTTGTCATTCGTAGAGAATAGAGACGGGCTGCTGTTTTGCGCTGAGTTCACTTATTTCTGACAGTGGCTCTCGTAAAATTTTATTTTACGCTACGCTGGGGATGAAGAATGACGGACGTCTAGACGAGATGAGTTTTACGTAAACTGGTGAATATTCCGCTGTTATGAACGTGTGCGCCAGGTTTTTACAACTTCAGCAGTATCTTATGTTTTTAATCTGCTTCCTGAGATTCGCTTCTTAGACGTTCACTTATTTCTTTTTCTACTTCATCTGGATCTTAACTGTAAATCTTTTGACTATGGTGGCTATGTACTTTAACTTTTCTTTTTCTCTAATATTAATACTTCATTGTTTCCTCCATATATTTTATTTTTTCACAATAAAATCTTTTTTCTTTATTGAACAGAGATCAGCAATTTTCAGTACATTTTTGGTAATCATCTGGCTAATCACACCCATTTTTTACTCTTGTTATAAAAAAAAATTACATTTCTCAGAAATGTGTAACTAAACATACAGAGAAAAAATAGAACTAAAATAATAAAAATCTAAACAACAAAATAAAAACGCATAAAGTAAAATTCTTGAACGATATTTTTACTACATTGTTTACTGTCATTTTGACTGCTGTAGTACTAATCACTTAATCTGTGGCTTTTAGTTACATAGTAAATTTCTTGAACCATTTGTTTTCATATATTGATTTTAATTTCTATTTTATTCTTTGGAATTTTGAAAATCGTTTGGAGGATCAAAACCAACTGTTTTGGAATGCTCTTAGCAGCTACTCACATAATGAGTAAAAATGTGAAATTTCATGCTCAAAACTATAAAAAAGGATGAAGAGGGAACTAAAAACGTTTGCGCTACTGGCAATTGGGAAATCACTTGAGAAAAAAATTACCATTTCATAATATTTGTTATATGTTTACATATTCAAGTATTATTGATATTTTAATTGACTGTACTGACGCACTGATTTTTCCATCCATTAGAATCAAACTTATGTCTACAAAACAAACTTTTAAAAAACAATAGGTGAAGGGCAAAACCGAAGAAGTAAATAAAAAACCGTGTGGATGGTTTTTTTTTTTTTTTTTTTTTTTTTCCAGCCTCCAGTTAAACTTATTTACCTCGCGTACGAAATTCCTCTGTCAGTATCTTTAGTGTGATCTGACGTCCGGTTCACTTTGCAGTTGGCTCTAGCAATTGTTCAGTGCATACAGGTAGATCTAACGCATGATATCTGTGCATCTAGCGCACGTCATACAGTTCGATGCATTTCCCTACAATGTGCTTTCGGACAACTGCCGGAATATCATGTAAACCAGTGCTTCTCAGCCTTTTTTAATCCAGGACCCACCTTGAAAATATTAAAATTTACGGGGCTCAAAAATTAAATTAGTCCACTGCAATAAAAATGTTATTCAAAAAATAACATTAATACGCACTAAAAGTTTATTAAAAGGTTAAACCTCTTGTCAAATCAGGACCCATTATTGGATCGGGAAACACTCATGTATACTAAACTGCATATTGCATTTCTTTGTTTATTATCTTAAAATAGCCAATTTCATAAAAAAGATGGCATACAGACACTTGCACTTTTGGTACTTTTTCGCCCAAGCATATAACAAATGTTTTCTTAGAAAGGATAGCTGATGTAGAAGGAGGTTGTACGCAGACGCAGAATATTCTATCTCTCACACTTTACAGCTTCTCTTTCTCACAATAACAGACTCCAAGTGCAAACTTACAGTGCGCCAGCTCTAACTTGTCTGTGAAAAGGCCTATAAGTGAAATTCAAGCCTGGTTTTCCGCTTTTAAGTAAAGGAAAGATTATCTTTTGTGCCTATTACAGCAAGGAGGTAGGTTAAGTATTTTGTATCAAGTTAAATTAAATAAAAATATAAATGTAACAATTGATGTTAATTAGTTTATTACACTCATTATTCAATATAGGTGAATGCTAAAGAAATGCTCCGGCTGCACCAATATGCAAGAAGTGGTTACATGAAAGAAATTCACAAAGAAAATAAACTCAGCTCAAAAGTTGCTCACGAATTGAACCAATCAACAGAACTACAGAATCAGTTTATAGAGGATTTATGTCAGACATTAATAACCCCCTTAAGAAGACTGAAAATTCAAAACGCAAAGGATTTTTGTAGAAGTCTTGTAAAATGAATATTTGTGCTGAATCAACCCTGAGACAAATATCTATGGATGTGATTTATAACAAGGTGGGGAAAACCGCTCTTTCATGAAAGTGAAGTTTCCTCAAGTGTTTATTTTTCGCCCTTATATCAAACTATAGATTTCCTATTGTAGCCTACCTCCAAATTTTTGCAAATATTGTTAAGTAATTACAAGAATGAAATTTGACGTTAATATTCAGATTTTAATAGATTATCCAAATAGTATTCTACCACATAAATACTTTGTATTGTAACACAGCTATTGTTGGAATATTTTAACAATAATATAATTTCATTATAAAATATTTGCTTCTCTTAAAATAACTGCCACCCTTTCATTATTTTAATTTTGTTTTGTTTATTTAATTAATGTTAAATTTTCAGACTATTCAAAATATCAAAGACGATACTAGTGACAATACCATATGTACAATGGTTGATGAAACCGCAGATGCATAGGACAATGTGTAACCAATTTGATCATTGGCAAATTAATGGCCACTGAACCTTGAAGATCACATCTACTGAGTTGCAAAATACTACAGTAAAACTATATCACGGTTCATAAATGAATCTCTTCGAAAGCATTCATTATTTTCTTATTAATTAAATTATTGAAAATGTAATTATAGTGAATTAAATATATAAGTAGAGCTACTAGTAATTACTTCCAGGTTCAAACTTCATCTTGCAGATTTAGATCTTAACTCTCAACTTGGTTGTCATTAAAACCACAGGAGCATTTTTAATTGGATAAGTTCTAGGACCCAAATGCAGATTTGTGTCAAAACATTTTGAATCAAAAAATAGGTTTTGCAAAATACTCGGTTAAGTGAATCAAGTTCTTGATGGTAAGACAAACATTAATCCAACAAGCATTAACCTATCTAATGTAAAAACAAAGATAAAGATAGCCTATTGTGCCCCTTAAGGCCAAAGACCTCCTAACAAGTAAGGAAATCTCGCTTTTTTCTAACGTGTGAGCTATTCGATGCTAGTTGTTCATATGTTGTTTAAGATACTGACAGATTTGTTCTTTGGTTACTCCGTTTCTCACTGCAGTAGTTGCTTCTTGAGAGATTTCCATTTTTTTCTTCCCCTTGCTACTCTTGACCAATCTGGATCTGCATGTTCCTTGAAGAGGTCTGTCCATCTTCTTCTGGACCTGCCTTGTGTCCTTTTTCCTATCCGGGGGTCCCACATGGAGATCTTGTAGGTCCACCTATTGTCCTGCATTCTTGCGACGTGACCGCCCCATTGCCATTTGTTTCTGCTAGCTATTTGTGCGATGTCTGTAGTTTGAAATGACTGGTTTATTAATACTATAGACTTTTTTCCTTCAAAGTTATTCCCAGGATCTTGTGTTGCATTTTTTTTTTTTTTTTTTTTTTGGCATGTTTGAATTTTGTTTTGTTTTGTTTTAAATTATTGACCATGTCTGACATCCATATAGTAATACAGGGTATACGCAAGTTTCGAGCGTCAGAAATCTGCTTTTCTTAGTTAGTGTTCGGTGTAACATATAAACTTAAGGACCCAAAATGCTCTCTAGGTTAATAAGATCCTTCTTTGTGCTTCTTTTTCTATTTTATCATGGAAATCTGTTGTCCTTGGTATACATATTCGCACACATATGTGAGAATTGTTCCGTCTATTTTTATTGGTGGTTTGAGGTCCGTTTGAAATGAACTGTATCTTCAGCTTGTTTAGTGACAGCCCTGCATTTTTGCCACGCTCACATAATTGTTCCGGCATAGCAAGGTATGCTTCTATTGCATCATGCAATATGGAACAAAGCTTTTCATTATATAAAATAATACTGACGACCTGCTTCCTAGAAACATGAAATGAACTGAAAATATACAGAGGCGAATGTTAGTTAAACAGCATCGTAGTTTGCAAACATATTTCTTGTAACGGTCTTTGACGGCAGCTGCGACATGAGTTAACTTTTGTCAGCATTTGAATTGAAAATGATTGCACCTTCCATAAATATGGAAAGAGAAACGAGTTATCCTGTAGTGATTAAACTTATTTTGTTGCAAGAAGTAGCCAGACGCTGTAAATGCACCGAGGATGAAGAGCGCTATGGACGCCCATTTTAGGTCACCATGAAAAATGTCGTTAAAATTCATGCTATTAATGAAAGACTCGAGTAAAAGGGTGCGAAATAGTTGACTATGTAGGCATTTCAACTGAACGATTGCACGATATCCTACATATGAAAAATCTGTTTTCGGATGAAAACCTAGATTGTTGACTGTGGACCAAAAACTGACGCCAAAGAATATTTCAAGTAAAATTTAGCGATGCTTAATTGCATTCTAAAGGAATTTTGCGTCGATTTGCAAACATGGACAAAAATTGGACTCACCGTTACTCAATTAAAGTGAAAGCGGTAGTTAGAACTTGGACAACGTATAGTGAAAACTCTTCGCAGAAGGCGAAGACCGGCTTGTCACCTGAGAAGGCAATGGCTACAGTTTATTGGGTTTTATTGGAAGAAATACTCTTGGTGGATAACTTGGAAAGGGTAAAATAACAGAAACTAAATATGGAACACTATGGGACTACTTGACAAATCAATTCAAAGAAATGCGGAAAGATTGACTAACAGTATATGGACAAGGTGCCATCCCACACATCGACAGCCGCAATAGTGAATGAGTTCCTGCGTAAATAATCTGCTGTCCAGACTTAACACTTGGCGATTTTTCCTGTTCCTGAATGTCAAATTTTAGAAACTTTCTTCAAATTATGTCATTGACGCATTGAGTAACTCTTTGCACTTTCCAAAGGGATTAAAAAAACTGGAATTTCGCTGGATCAAATGTTCTTGATGAAGACTGTTGACAAATAAAATTAATATAAAACGTGTTTAACTTAAATTTTTAAAAACAATCTTCTTATTTAGATTGCAACAAATTGTAGAGAAACGCAAGAACTTTTGTTTCTTTGTATTGATTGTACCAAGAAAATACTTTTAGAAAATAATGAAACGCGTCGCTACTACCTAATGTATGTTATAAGAACATCTCTGAAGGAACTATTGCTAAAATTTATGCAATAAATTCAGAAGGAGCTGTATATCGTAGATATGATACAAAGTTGCAAAATGTCAAAGTTTCGTTTTTAATTTCTATATTAACAAACTTACGAGGGAAAAGATAGACGGCCAAGTAATTTTTACCACAATAAATTAATATATAACAATAACTTCAATACCAATAATAATGAGTAAATTAATAGACTTCTGCGGTAAACTTTGAATAAGATAAAACATTATAATTTTAAAAAGTCTATAGAGATGATAAATATATAAAAATGTATGCGCATACCTCTAGGATGTATCAGTTCGTATATAGAAGGCTCAGACCAAAAGCACAAAATAGAATTATTTAAATTGCAGAAGTAGCGCAAAAGCGACACTTCCACATTGAAAGAGAGAGGTTAACTCAAGACTACAGAGAATTAAGAAATATTTAATATTACGGAAACTAGATTATCACAAAAATAAGATATAAGAGAAGAATTAATAATATTTGCAACTATGTGATAAAATCTCGTGTAAATAGAATGAAGAATAAACGATTAATGTAAAAGGAATATTGGACACTCCAATAAGTGCTGGTCATATCAATGACGGTGAAGTATAAAATATGTACAATAAATATGCGGGAAGAAAAGAATTGTAAAATAGGTACAAGTTTTATTTTTATTTTTTATTTTTGATTCGGTTTATTTATGGACGCTCTTTAACATCTCAGATCATTAGTGTCCCATTGAACACGCGATCTTGGATTTAGGAGGCCCAGTATAGTCACAGGCACCTCAAGAATAGAAATAAATTGTCTCTGACGCTTGATTGTGTTATCGCAGTCGTGAACTCTAAAGCTACGAATGTGCTTATGGATGATCAAGAAGACTGAAAATTTAATAGATTACCTTAAAAATAATATATTGTGTCAAATACAGAGAATTACTTCAACGAATCACATTAACTGAAGTTTAACTGCAGTAAACGTTCATAGTGCCTATGACAATGCGTGACTTGTATTTAGATTGAGGTTTAGCCTGTTTATGACTTTGACTTCGCCAATTTACTTTTGACGCTATAAACGCATATCGCATCTCAATGTAACTTTCATTCTTAGCTGCATATTGAAAATACGTTGTGTCAAGCCCCTTTTCTACTCGTAAATTCTTTGTACATTTTCTTCCTTACCCTGAATAATAATCACGTCTGTGTAGGTTATCATAGATGTCGGTATATTTCGTTAATACAGAAGTCCTTGTAGATTTTGAAATAAAGAAGCTGGCATAAGATGTTACGCCCAAAGACTACATTTTTCATCGCAGTGAGTGGTCCTTTGCTACGCATCGGCCAACTGACACCCTCTCGCTATAATGCGAGAAAGATGAATGCATGAAAGAAAATGAAAATTAACATTTCCCTCTTGAGAAATATCAAGATGGAAAAACGAGAGAGGCAGCTGCGGTATTCTTTTATGCAAGATCACTTTCCACAGGGCGAATCTCAAGGATATTTCCCTGCATTTCTATAGACCGAACTGTATGTTTCACAATAAATGTATACAAATTTTACAACCTATCTAGAAAGCATTCATAAGTTTAATAGCTGATTTCAAACATCTCGATACTTCCCTTTTGAAGATTTCTGTTAAGTTAAACAGTAAACAATCTGTATATAGGAAAGTCTTATTTTTAACAGCATTTCAGACTTCGCTATGCTCTGTCGTGTAAATAATGGTTAGGTCTATAAAATGCTTAAATTGGTTTATATTGAAAGGTATATTATTTTAAAAGTTTCAAAAGTCATATCTGTCAACGTTAACAAAGCAGTCAGAAAGCCATAGTGCTAAAAAAATATCCTATTATATGATGTACTACATCAACAGTTCTAAAGCCTTCCTTAAACGAGGATATCCTCTTAAGTTTTTTTGCTGTCACGAACTCCTAAGATTTAACTCAAAGTTAAAAACCTTAAATTTGCATCCTTTATATATTTTATATTGTAAAAAAATTTAAGCAAATAAAAACATATAAGCAAACAAATTAATACATTATTTTACAGTATTTCATTTTTGGAGTTTATCCTTTAATCCTAACAATGAAATAATAATTGTATTCAAAAAGTATGTAAACATAAAACAGTAATAATAACAGGTAGCAATATGTGCTGGCATATTATTTGTTAATTTTAATTCCTAATAAGAGAGATTATGCCACATTTCATTTATAAGTGGTGATAATATAACACATGATATATCGGGATAATACCAGAAATTTGTATTCTACTTTTTCCAAAACATTTCTACACTTTTTTAGAAAAATGAGTGCAGAGAATTATTTATCACACAGGTTTTTATGATAGATATAATTACTTTCATGGCCTTCTTTGATAGTACCGAAAATCTGAGGTAGGCGAACCCCAGCCTACGCAGTTTACTGCTAAAAATACGTGCTGTTGTCCGAGAAACTATGACGGTACATATGAATGTTCTGCATGGCCCACATTTAGACGTACCTATTTGATAGTTGCCTCAAATAGTCACTTGCAACTTGATTCTAATTTACTTTACTTCAATAAATGCTCATCGCAAATATTCATATTATATTCACATTCATTCATATCACCATTTGATTTATACATAAATCTGGTTTCATAAAGCATTCAAAAATTAGCAATAACAAATACAATTACAAGCATTTAAGATTGTCCTCGAAAATGTCCTCAAAACGACCCAGTTACAAAAAAAAAAAAAAAAAAAAAAAAAGGACATCTGAATTAACTCGCAGTGCGCAGCAAATTTATATTCTTTATATCAAAAGCTAGAATTATGATTTCTTGTTGCGTTATTTCCGAAGTTCTTTTAATCCAATCAATTCTAAAAGAAATGAAAAAATGGAGCATAGGTTATACAGAGAAGTTATCAAAATCAATTTATCGACATGCACGCGGTAGTGAAGAGAAAAGTACGGCGCTGCAAAACAAGTGGTGTTGTTCTTCATCGATCCTCCACTTTAGCAATCTCAATGGTACAAGGTCACCTTCAAGCGTTGACATTGGAAGCTGAAACAGGCGTGTAAAATCGCTTAACTGTCATCGCATCAAAATAGCTTCTCTCAGGGCTACCATTTTAAAATATTCATTGATTAACGTGTAGCATAAACAAAAAAAGAAAACTGAACAACTAAGAGTGATACGGAAAACTTAGGAAGGAAAATAAATGTTATATAGAGTGCTTTAATAGTTCAATATAAGACAAGTGTGATCCATAAGTTTGTCACTTGTTTGCGAAACGTAATGGTACTTTTATTTGAAGTTATATGCAACTACTTGCTACAACGAGTTCAGATTACTAAAAATCACTTTACAAAGTTTGCCCTTCCTGATTCGCTTAATTTCGTAATTCACATAATTATGATTGAAGTAAAAAATATGAAATTCTTAGGAGTTGTTATTGATTCTAAATAGTTGAAAAAACCATATTTAAAATATCAAAAACCACTCTTTGCTTTTCGATACTTAAACCATAGCCTCGCTATATTAGCTTTAAAAAGTTTACTGTAGATATTTCAATTCATTTACTATGCTATTCTAATTTATTCTGCGATTATATGTATATTAAGAATAATACTTAAAGTCCCTCAATGTATTCCAAGTAAATACATGCTTGTAAAAATTATTTACGTTATAACAGAGTAAATTAGGATTTTATTCACCAGTGGAAAATTTAGCGTCTAATGACACCGAGAGCGATAAACTTATTTCCTTCCGTTTGACACACCTTATTTTTTCCAGTACTGGTCTTTACTTTCAGAAAATAATCTTACTTCTAAACATTTATAATATAAATCGTCTTTTGTTAGCATTACATATAAGTAAGAAGCGAGGTTTTGGTGAGCTTGAGAGGAGAATAAGACTTGGAAAAGTATTTTCATTTAGGTGATGTTATATACAGTAAACTTTACATGTGTCAATGTAGGAGGTTTACAAGGACTACGAAGATTTGTAAAAATAATGGAGACTGAACAGTATGTATTGATCTATTTCCACAATAACCCAAATGATGTATTGTTTATTTGTCAAAATGCTGTGATAGGGTTAATTTTTCTAATAATAATTTATAGACTATATAGTTTAAGCAAAATCTTTATGAATACCCTGAAAAAAGGTCAACGAGAGGCACCTTTTAAGAAGAAATTTTGGCGTTGTTTAACCAAATGTTTTCTGTGCTTATTTGTTACAGCTGATGAAATACTTGGGCTCACCACTTCGATTCCGAGCTTAAACTTTAAAGCATGAAATGGCGGCATCGAGGACCTCTATCATCTCGCAGTTTTCGTGCTCGTCTCCCGACAACATTATGGCTATAAATTTTGAAATACTGAGGAAAGTTTATTGATCGACTATCTGCATGTGACCACAAAAATCAAGTACCAGTAATGCGTAAATATCATTTAATATACTTCTTTTATTAAATAAAAAAAAAAAATTGTGCATTGTCACATGAAATTCCGTTTTACTAACAATATGTTCCAATGCATAAGAGCCTCGTTTCCTTGAACGAGGTTGGTCCTGGTGGTATAATGGTGACCATACTTGCCTCGTAGACCCAAGTCGTGGGTTCAATCCTGGCCAGGATCGATGGGTTTTTTCGGGCGTAAAAATCGTAAACATGGCTTATTCGGAAGGAAAGTAAAGTCATGGGTTCCGTGTCGTACATTTACGGCACGTAAAATAACCTCAAGCCTGAAAGAACAGGCTTCTGAGCAAACTTTGTCGCCTATTTCACGCCCGGAATTGAATGGGACGCATGACCTGAGATGTTAAAGAGCGTTCTTAATGAACCAGATCAACACATTCTTGAACGCAACTCATGGTGCTGGTTTCCGTTCATATTCGATATAGCCCTTAGTGATATTTATTTATTTGGTTTAGTTACGAACGCTCTTTAATACCTCTGGTCTTCAGCGTCCCATGCATTTCAGGGAGTGAAACGGACGATAAATTTTGATCAGAGGCCTCTTCTTTCAGGCTTGAGGTTCTTTTATGTGCCGTAAATCTACGACACGAGACCTACGGCTTTACTTTTCTTCCGAATCCATACTTAAGATTTTTACGCCCGTAAAAAATAAATCCTCATCTACCCTGGTCGGGATTGAGCCCGCAATCTTGGGTCTACGAAACAAGTATGTTTACCACTACACCTCCAGAGACTTTGTTATGTAGGTAACACGCATTCAAGAATTTTTTTACGGCCAATAATCCAACTTTTGATAAAAAGCACTCATTTTAGAACATAGAAGAAACAAGTGTCAAGTGCATGAAAAATAATTTTGAATTATATGTAAAGGACTTTAAATATTGTATATTCCATTTATATACATCAAGAGGGGGAAAAAAAAGTAGGGGGAAAAAAAAGAGGACGAAGAAGAGAAAAGAATAAGTTACTAAGCTGGATTCTAAGAAGTGAAGAAAAGTGGCGAAGTGAGATTGCGGAGTATTTGCGCTGGCCCACTTAGAATATGAACTCGAGAGACGTTTGAAATAGACAACAACGCACAAATCATCTCGGGAGGATTATCCGGCAAAAAAGTAAAGTGTAAAAAAATGAAAAGCCATCTAAACGTAGGAAGGGGAAAGATTTCGGCTCAGAAGGAACAAATAGTTACATTTGGGAACTTTCAACTTGATCGAAAAATACCGTTCGTAATAAAACACAATAAAAGAAGACTTGCAACCTGAATTCCTAACATTAAGCTGCAGCGCAAAATTCGCTGTCAACAAATGATATAAAAAATAAAAAGGATTTAGGAGAATATTATTCTTGGTCCAGTTCAGATTTATATTATTATTATTTCTTAGCACACTTTGATACTTGGCTAACGAGATCAGTTCAGAATCTTCATTTCTTCGAATATAAAACATGTTGCACAGAAGGGTTCTCTACCTCAGAGTAAATCATTCATTTATTTGACCATGAAGCCTTCGAATTGACTTACGCTACATATGTGATTGACTTATTTATGGACGCTCTTTAACATCTCAGGTCATCAGCATCCCATTCAACTCAGTGCGTGAAACGGCCGACAAATTTTGCTCAAAGGTCTCTCTTTCAGGTTTGAGGCTCTTTTTCGTGCCGTAAATGTACGACACGGGACCCATGGCTTTACTTCCCTTCCGAAGGAAGCCATACTTAGGATTTTTATGCCCGAAAAAATCCATCGGTCCTGACCGGGTTCGAACCCGCTTTCTTGGGTGTTGGAGGCAAGTACACCACCAGGACCGACTCTTACTCTACACTTACTTATTAGCTGTATACATACATACACTAACCTAGAAATATGTATTTTGTACTATTATAATCTCGGAATAACAAAGTTGTTTCAATAGATGTGCGTTGTAGAAATCCTTGGCAATTAAACAGAATTTAACTTTCTTTTATAGAGAGAGCGTCTCGATAACCCATTGCTCTGAGTACTCCGAGTCAAATACATACATGCACTTGTATATATAGTGCGATCCATAGGTCCTACACTGCACGGGGGTTTATATTTTAATCGTACTTAACTACCCGCCCCTTCCGAATTGAATGATGAGTAACAAATTAATGTTTGCGGAACATTATAGCGCTGGTGCTCATGTTTGGAGCACATGGTGCAATGACCAACGATTGCAATCGGCGACATCTGCATGGAGTGCCAGTAAATCATACTCTAAAATTAATCGTAAAGTAAACTTAAATGTAAAAGCTAGATACTAAGTATTGCAGTGATAGAACTATTCACAATGAATCATGTAAACATAAAAATAAACGTACAATTAGATGTAAACTTAGAAGTTTGCAAGGTCCAAGGTTTTGCGTTTACGTCTACCTTAAACTTAAGAAATCAATCAATCAGAACACAGCTGCTCTGTTTGTAGAGCTCTATGGTAGACAAGAATTTATCTATACACGGAGCACGGAAATCAAATGCAATTCTTCCTGCTGCAAGTCCGGAGCAACGGTGGAGAGAGCCGAAGGTAGTGATCCACATATTAGCTAGATAATTTCAAGCTAATAGTACCACGCACAGAATGCTCTAATGTTTATGGTTTTTTTTCTGTTGCAATCAAAGTAGATTTGTCACCATTACAGTGATTTACCGCCCCTGTCATTTATATTTACGAAAAACCATGGGTGCACCGGTTTCTAGGATTTACCCGAAGTTAGCGTTAGTATATATATTGCGGATTTCAATAAAGCAGATTTGCCACCATTACAATATTTTGCTCGGATGTACTTGAAAAGTTGAGTGGTATCGGGATGTTCTATTGGAAAACTTTTTTGCAAGCAACCGAAAAGTATAACAGTATTGTGTAATTTTAAGGGGAGCTTGAATACAATTTTTTTTTTAATTTTTTCACATTTAAAAACATTAATTACAATAAAGTTCTGACTTTTCTGAATTATGTGATATAATTTTATTGGGATATATAGCCTAGAAACAACCGAGTTTTTAACTTTTTATTTGATCGCAATTTTCTTATAACTATATTTTCCTACATGTATCAATCTCTAGAGAAAACCTAGTGCATCAATTGTCTTCAATTAAGCTACTGAAGCAGAATTATTAAGTATATTTTTATTGAAGTTTTTGTATAAATTTTTTGAGAAAAATTAGACTCCAAATAAAAACTTTCCATTTTATGGAATAGCCAAGAACACACCTGCTTTAGAAACCTACATTAAGTAAAATAATGTAAATAATCATCTTGTCAATTTCATGGCCATATATGGATTCAGACCACTTTTGAAAATAACCCTTTCTTCATTAATGGTAAGTGGGTTTAATGAAATTAAGTTCATATTTGTAGGAAATTTATCAATTAGCCAAAGAATGTCATCTTCCTTTATGCATAATTCAAAATTTGAATGAAAAGAAAGAAAAAGTTAATATTTTTACTAAAACACTACAACAGGAATTTTATAGAATGAAGTTTACTTACTATTCTGGTGATATATAGTAAATTTAATACTTTTTTAAGGATTTTGTGTTTTAAGAAAATTGCTAAACTCAGCAATTAATAACATACATAGATACTGGGTGATACATATATGAGTAGTTATGATGAACAAACTTTAAACAATTATTTCATTAGCAATTTCATTAGTGTCATTGCAAATAACAATAATAATAATAATAATAATAATAATAATAATAATAATAATAATAATAATAATAATATATTACTATGGAATTAAAACTTCTTGTAAACAGAAAAGAAAACGTTCAATAAAGTAAGATATAGCAATAAATATTCTGAAAGTTTACATTAATTGGACATCATTAGAAACAATTAAAATTATCCACTAATTAAAAAAAAAATCCTGATCCAGAAAAGCTGATTTCAAGCACCAAAAAAGTCATGCCTTCATAAATCCAGATTTTTAAGAACACAGCACCAGAGCTCAGAGCCAGTTTTGACCAAATAGGGAACTTGGATATATGTTGCCATATATTGGTGCGACAGTTTGAATAAGGTACATTATGTTAATCGATGTTACATCTAAAGATAATACTTTTTCAGGATGAAAAAGTTGTTGTTTCAGCAATGATTTGGCATTTATAGCAGTGCATTCTGGCATGCAATTACAAAGTTGGAGAAGAGATGGTACGCTGTTGACATCTATGACAATCATCAAAGATTAGGAGAAATAATGACTGTTACTGGAAAATATAAATGTATTAAGTGCTAATTAGAAAAGCTCATAATCAATCACGAAATTCTAAAAAGTTATATTGTTTTTGATGTTGCCCATCCACAATAACTTGTTTTAAGTGTGCTCCATCATTTCAGAGGACAGAGAAAAAATCTAAAAACCTTATGTACAACTAGCAGCTGACTATGATGGTTGACAACTTGAAAAACATTTCTGACACGTAACTTAGAAAAATATATAGGATAGAGAGGAACCTCAAATGCCGTTATTGTGTTTGTATATGATTATATGCATATTTAAATTATTTTACTGCTTATTTTCAGTATTTTTAATGCTGTTTTGACTATCAATGTCTTGACTTTTGGGCTCTAGCAATTACACAAATGAACTTGAATTGCAATATATTAAGTGAATTAAAAGTTTTCCTGTAAGTATTGAATTTCTTACATTGCAGTGATCAACAACTATAACACAACAACAACAACAACAATAATAATAATAATAATAATAATAATAATAATAATAGTTTATGCCCATCCATCACCATCTAAGTTAGTGTAGCTCTATGAATAAATGCATGTGATATATGTCGTACTAAACACTCTTGCTTCACTTACTTGTGTGATATTTGGAACCGGTTTGGAAGATCTTCGTCTTCATCTTCGGCCGAGAGTACGACTTATTCGAGAATCCAACAGCTCTGTAGAGTTGAAGTGTCACCCTGGTGGTGTTTTAATGTACTTAAAGTTGGTGTTTTCTACCTTTGGAATATCAAAGTTCATTAATGGATCTCTGTATTTATGAACTTTGATATTCCAAAGGTAAAAAACACCAACTTTAAGTACATTAAAACACCACCAGGGCAGCGCTTCAACTCTACAGACCTGTTGGATTGTCCAATTAGTCGTACTCTCGGCCAAAGATGAAGACGAAGATCTTCCAAACCGGTTCCAAATATCATACAAGTAAGTGAAGCAATAAGTGTTTAGTACAACATATATCCCATGAATTTATTCATATGACTTGGCTTCATTGTGTTAGTTCCATATATATTTTTTAAAAGATATGTTTTAAATTAGTGTAACTCTATTTTATCTTTGGTGCAATTTCCTGAACTGTTATCAGTCCTAAACTCACTCTATGGGTGACCATGCTCTTTTCTTATGAAGTGCATTAACCTAAATTTGCCTTTTTTATTCCTATTGATATATCCACTTTCGCTGCAAGCTTATCTCTTTGCCTTTCTATACTTTATCTCCAAAAAAAATCAAGCGCATTTCAGAGATATTTGAGTATTTTTTTGAGTGCTGTTTAATGCCTATTTTTACTACTGAGGCACCATATGTGGTGAACTGATGATATATAAAATGAAATGATATAATGGGACAGGATTTTTATTTTTAAGGAAGGAAATGTTTCAGGCCTAAGTTTAGGGTACCTCCCTAGCATTTGCCATTTATGGGGACTGAGGAAAACCTGGAACAGACAGTCAGAGTGGACGTTCCTGGGGGGGATTCAAGCCCTCCAGACTTCCTGCTCCTGAGTCCGCGCCTTAATGACCTAGGCCACCCATGGTGATATTTACAAGTATAAAAATGTATATAAATAAATTCCTGACAGTCTTATATTAAAAACTGTTTCTTGCTTTTCTTTATGATGAGATCATAACTTAGAAATAATGACATATAGGCCACTGTTTATAAATACAATTTCAGTTATTACCCTAAAATGGATTATTGTGCTATCATAGCAGCTAGAAAAATGTTAAGATAACTTACAATCACTGATGATTATCTTAGCTAATATCCGTCACGAACAAGCACAAAAACAGTGGAGACAGAAGATATGGACAAAATAAGATATGTAATAACCACAAAAATACAAAGAATGGGTAAATAAACACCAATGTAAGGTAAGTATTGTAAGAAGTGTAAGAATATGCAAATACATTCAGCAAAACAAATTGCAGTGGCTACATACTCATAAATATTATGCAGTAATTAAATATAGGGCATAGATGAACATAAAAATAGGCACAGATTAGATGAGATGAGGGCAGATGCAGGGCAGAATTTTTAAACTGTCTCAAGAAGATTCACAGGCAAAGATGAATATCAAAATTGTGGAATTAAAGAGAAAGAGCCAAGATGGGGTAAGATAAGTAAAATTATGCAGAAATATGTAAAAGGGTAGAACCAAATAGAGGAATATAGGCCGAGATTCACAGACTTATGCAAGGAAAGCAAAGATTTAGACAGAGATTCACTGACTTTTGCAAGGCAAAGAATTGCATACTTTGGACAAAGAAGTCAAAAATAGACAAAGATAGGCAGGGAAGAAAGGCTGATATAGGTTAATACAGAACAGACTCTGAGCAACAAAGGGAAGAATAGGAAACAGACATTTACAGACTTGGGACAAGAAAAGCAAAAATAGGCAGAACCTTGAAGGTTTAGTGAGCTGAAGGTAAAGTTAGGCAGGTAGAGACAGAGATTCATACACTTTGAGCAAGAAAGGTAAAACAGGAAAATATAAACAGAGATTTACAGACTTGGGGCAAGTAAGGGAAAAGAGGCAGACTTGGTGCAAAGATACGCAAAGATTTGCATATTTGGGGTATGGAAGGCAAAGATAAGCTATGATAGAAAAGATAGGTTTTGATAGGCTAAATTTACAGGAAAGGCAAAGATAGGCTAAAATTTTTAGAAAATAAAAAAAAGAGGCAAATATAGGCTAAATTTTTCAGGAAATAAAAAAAAAAAGGCAAAGATAGACTAAATTTGTCCGGAAATGGTAAAAAGGGCAAAGATAGGCTAAATTTCTCAGAGAATCAAAAAAAAAAAGACAAAGATAGGCTATATTTTTTCAGGAAATAAAAAAAAAGGCACAGATAGGCTAAATTTCTCATGAAATGGGAAAATAGGCAAAGATTGACTAAATTTCTTGAGAAATGGGAAAATAGGCAAGGGTAGGCTAAATTTCTTGGGGAAATCAAAAAATATGCAAAGATAGGCTAAATTTTTCCGGGCAAAAATAGGCTAAATTTCTCAGGAAACGGAAAAATAGGCAAAGACGACTAAATTTCTCAGAGAATAAAAAAATGGCAAAGATAGGCTACATTTCTCGGGAAATGGAAAAATGTGCAAAGATAGGCTAAATTTCTTGGGAAATGGAAAAATAAGCAAAGTTAGGCTAAATTTCTCAGAGAATAAAAAAAATGGCAAAGATAGGCTACATTTCTCGAGAAATGGAAAAATAGGCAAAGAGAGGCTAAATTTCTCAGAGAATAAAAAAAAAAATAGGTAAAGCTAGGCTAAATTTCTCAGGAAATGGAAAATTAGGCAAAGATAGGCTAAATTTCTCGGGAAATGGAAAATTAGGCAAAGATAGACTAAATTTCTCAGAGAATTTAAAAAAAAAAAAAAAAAAGGCAAAGATAGGCTAAATTTCTCGGGAAATGGAAAATTAGGCAAAGATAGGCTAAATTTCTCAGAGAATAAAAAAAAAATAGGCAAAGATAGGCTAAATTTCTCGGGAAATGGAAAATTAGGCAAAGATAGGCTAAATTTCTCAGAGAATAAAAAAAAAATAGGCAAAGATAGGCTAAATTTCTCGGGAAATGGAAAATTAGGCAAAGATAGGCTAAATTTCTCAGAGAATAAAAAAAATAGGCAAAGATAGGCTAAATTTCTCGGGAAATGGAAAATTAGGCAAAGATAGGCTAAATTTCTCAGAGAATAAAAAAAAAATAGGCAAAGATAGGCTAAATTTCTCGGGAAATGGAAAATTAGGCAAAGATAGGCTAAATTTCTCAGAGAATAAAAAAAAAATAGGCAAAGATAGGCTAAATTTCTCGGGAAATGGAAAATTAGGCAAAGATAGGCTAAATTTCTCAGAGAATAAAAAAAAAATAGGCAAAGATAGGCTAAATTTCTCGGGAAATGGAAAATTAGGCAAAGATAGGCTAAATTTCTCAGAGAATAAAAAAAAAGGCAAAGATAGGTTAAATTTCTCAGGAAATGGAAAATTAGGCAAAGATAGGCTAAATTTCTCAGGAAATGAGAAATGAAAAATAGGCAAAGATAGGCTAAATTTAAATGGGGGGGGGGAATAGGCAAAGACATGCTAAATTCCTGAGAAATTTAGCCTATCTTTGCCTTTTTTATGTATATAAGAAAAATTCAAAATTTATAATGTAAATCTTTGCTTTTTTTTCCCCCCCTGAGAAATTTAGCATTTTGCCTTTTATATAAAAAAAAGGCAAAGAAAGGAAAATAAAAAAAGCAAGGATATACATTATAAATTTTGATTAATATTAATTTATCAAATATATATTTTTGTTGGTTTTTAATAGATATTAAAACCATTCTTTGATATGTTAAAAGTGGAAAATCGTGAATTGCATGAGTCCTTCAGCATCCCTGGTATTTTATTTTGCTCCTAATTTTCCAGACTTTTATGAAGGGGCTGTAAATATCAAAACATTTCTTTATTTATTGTAAAACATTTTATTAGCGTAAAGATTCAATATACACAGGACATGAGAAAAAACTCAAGATGCCGAAAGTGTGATATAAGATAACAGTGCAAACTTTCTGTTTTTAAATTCCCTAGGAACTTCATTCCAAATTACCTTATTCATTAAAAATAGTAAACTTACGTACAATAGTTTTTTAAACTCAAAATATATCCAACTGGATTATATAAAGAAATGAATTAATGGGAAAATTCATGTATGCTTTTTATATTACACAATATACATAAGTAGGGGCTACTCACAACAAATTGAGGATCAAAGATTTTTTTTTTTATATTCAGCTCTTAACAGTAAATAGACATTAGTATCAAACTTCAAAACCATCATAAATATGAATAATCCAAAATACACTTTGATTTTCTGAAATAACTTCTTATTGCCATTAAGTATTTATAATAGAAGCCCCTGCACCAAAGTGAGATGAAGTGTGTGCAAGTAGCGAAGTATTTAATAAATATTGGTACTGTACATCTATGTTTTAAAGAACAATTCTTACTCATCACAAACATATTTTGTTGCATTGGAATATTCCCCTTCAGTAATACAGTATCGAAGAACATTTTAAACAGTCAAGTGACATTGTAGCAGAATTTTCAATAGTAACTTCCATACCCTAATGAAAGCTAGATATAGCATTCTTCACATTTGAATTCATATTTCTAATGTCAAGGAAAATGCAAATGCCTTCAAAAGGGGAAGTTTAGTACATTTGTTTATCAATGTAAAAAGTTTGAATTTTCAGTTAGAATGAATCTCATGAAGTTATCATTACAGACTTGAAGAATAATTCAGTTCAAATGTTTTAAGTGATGCTTAAAATGGATTAAATTCTGCAGAAAGAGCAAAGGAGATCTGAAATAGTATGTATGTTGAACTTTTGTGTATCATAGTTAACAATCATAAATATACATAACAAAAAATAAAAAAGAATGGTTTAAATCATTCTTTGGATGATGTCACTTTAAAATAAATACGTTTAGAAATATCTTACTTTTTCCCTAGCCAAATCAGATCTTCAAGATTCCATCCTCTTGTTTTGTCCATGCCTGCTAATTGAGTTGGTAGATAAAATAGACTGAAATATATTTCCCACTCATTATGCATGCACAAGTCTGCATTTTACTGTGTAAAACTTCTGTTTTAATAATTAGCTTTTCCTTAACATCGATATGTCTTCATTCACACAATTGAAGAGCTTAGAATTAGAATATTTCTATAAAAGAACTTGTGAACACTATACATATAAACAATACCTTTAAAATATATATTTTAGATGGAAGATATTAACATAATGCCAATAACAGCATTAGAAAGTTGTGGTAATCAGTATAAAAAGTTGCATCTATTTAAACTGGAATTGCACAATTTTCTTCATTTTAATTCTAAATCTATTCTCTTCAAGAATTTATCGATCACATTTTGTTTACAACTTTTTACAGCATTATGCCATTACACAGCCACTGCAGTTATTCCTGTCCAAGTTACAATAAAGAAAAGCAGCAGCTGCCATTGTTGCAGACTTCTTGTTTAGCCTCCACCACCACCACTAAGTTCATCTTCATATTGCTTTCTGAAGCAGTCACCAACAGGGAAGAAGTCCCAGCATCTTTGCTGGTACATATTCCATACATAAGTCTCCTGACCTGTGTATTCTGTGTCTGGTTTGTTGATCAAATGCATCAGGAAGAACCTATGGAAATAAGGTCATTATGAAATAAAGTTAATTCACACTGAAGTTACCTACCAATATATAAAACAGTACATTAAAACTGTAATGGTAAAACCAACAGATATGACAGTTAAAGGAGGTGTCAGTGAAATTTATTAACCCTCTTGAAGTTGCATGCCGATCTCCCCAGCTTTCTACAACAGCAGCAAGTTTGACCTTATTGCTGAAAAATGCCACACAAATACACACTTCTGAAATAATGTGCATTATTACAAACCGGCACAGGTGGCCAAGGTCATTATGACAAGGACTCTAGGACATGTTTGCAGTTTGATTACAGTCCCAAACTGAAGTTTGTTCCAAATTTTCCTCATCCTTCAAAAATGGTAAATTCCAAGGAAGAGCCCTAAACTTAAGTCTGAAATACTTGCTTCCTAAAAATATCCTTTTTAATTTATTATTTCATTTCATATATCATCAGTGTCCACTGTCTCAGTGCCTCAGTAGTAGAAATGGGCATTAATTGAATTACAAAAACAGGGGAGAAAAAAATTAATACACAGCACTAAAAATGTTGCAAATAAAGGCTTCATACTATGTTCATTCCAATCATATTATTAAAAATATAACTTTATTAATTACCATAATCATATTGCTAAAAATTGCCTTTTTTGCATACCTATATGGAATTGCATTTTTAAGGACCATTTTTCTGTTTTGATAGTTGGACTTTCCAGTATATATGCTGAAAAGACATTGTTATTATTCACTTTCTGATACAAACATGGGAAAATTTCCATAAGAACATCAACAATGATATATTTTAACATTAACAACATATGTCTAACTATAAAAAAGTTTTATTAGCAGTAATATTAGGCAATGAACAACTTACAAGGATTATCCAATAAAGACTGAGACTGTACTTTTAAAGTAACAAAAAATCAATCAATCTAAAATCTGTCAGATGATTCTTATATTAAGAGATGCCCTCTGCTGCCAGGACTATGTTTTTCTAAACTCAATCATTCTCCATTAGTGGTATCTTGAACTTGGTTATAGCTTGAGACACCTCTAAGTTTAAGATGGCAGAAACGTTAAAGCAATCAAGTTTTGTGTTCTATTGAAGAAGACTGCCTCAGAATGCTTGAAGATCTTTAAGATATTTATGGTGAGTCTACAATGTGTTGTTGTTGTTGATCAAATGTGCAGGATTTTGATCAATCAATTTTTCCCTGGCCAGCCAATATAATTTGTGTATTTTCCTGTCAGGTGCAGCTTTCCTCAGTTTTGTACATTCCAATAGATGCTCTCCATTTAGAATCTTGTCAGTATTGCAGATCTTACATGTGTTATCATTCATAAAACCAAATCTGTGTGGATCTTCCGCCAGACAATCATATCCAGTGGCCAGTCTAAAATGAGCAACTGCTTCCTTCCTTGATAGATTTTTTATTTTATGTACTGTTTCTTTTATATTAGAATAATTTTTATTAGATATTTCCACTTGAATATTATGTTAATATTTTTGTTCTATGGTCATTTTGATATTTTTTAATTTTACATTTAATATTTATTATTGATATTTTATAATATTAATTAATATTTTACATTTATTATTAATATTTATAGTCTACAATGTCTCATGCTACATATTTCCATTGATACATAAACCCTTTTAAAGATGGAAGAGAACTGCAAGGAGAGAGAGCACCACCCCATCCTTAACAAGGTAGCTGTCAACACTGCTGTTGCAATCATGCGCGAGGACTCTTGTGTGACTTGCAAAAATGCCAGGCACATTAGTTGGAAATTCTCAAGTCTGCAAGTGGAAGCTCCAGCAACACATATACAGTCTGACATGGTGACAGCACATTTTTTATTCAAGAAAGACATCTCTGGCTGTTCCCCCCCCCCCTTCCAGCCCTGATTTTGCCTCATAAGATTTTTTTTTGTTTCCAACTGTCAAAAAGGACCTCATCTTCTCAGCTCTGAAAATGACAAGTGGAAACTTTAGAGGCGATTGCTCAGAGCAAGTCTGAAAGTGGGAGCTTCAACATGATGTGCAGTCTGATGTGGTGACAGCATATTTTTTAGTCAAGAAAGACATCTCTACTGATCCCCATTCCCCCGTATGGCCCTGATTTTGCCCCATTTTTTCCCCTAACTGTTAAAAAGGACCTCAACTCTGCAAACAACAAATAAAAACTTTAGAGACGATTTTGAAATGCCTATCAAAAAGTGGAAAAGAACTCAGATTTTGCAAAGACAAAAATGCACATTTAAATAAAACACTCTCTACAGGGATGTATTTTTTCTAATGTAGATTGTTTTTAAACTTTTTTATTTCAATATTTATATTCAATTTATATATGTATAAGTACAAGGTGGTATCCAGAATATTCGGGACTGGTGCTGCCATCTGGTCAAAAACTTACTTCTTTGAGACTAATGACTACTTTCACCCTCGAAGCAGTTCCCTTCCACACATATACACCGGTCCCAGCGATTCTGCCATTTTACAAGTGCATCTTGGAAGTCATGTTCTTTGAGGGTGTTTAGCACATACAGCATTTCTACTTGAATCTCTCAATTGTGTCGAACCGATATCCTTTCAACTTGATTTTCAGTTTGGTGAGAGCAAAGTCACAGGGTGCCAAATCAGACAAGTACGGTGGGTAGGGGACAACTGTCATGTTGTTCTTTGTCAAATAGCTCCTGGTGAACAAGAAATTGTGACAGGGCCATTATTGTGATGCAACAGCCAGTTCCCTCATCGCCAAAAATTCGGGACATTGTCCCTGCACATTTTCACAGTGCCGTTGCAAAATGTCACAGTATACGTGGAATTCACTGTTTGATTTGGCGGGACGAATTCTTTGTACAGTATCCCCTTGGTATCAAAGAAAACAAGGAGCATGCTCTGGACTTTGCTCTTCACTTGTCTCACTGTTTTTGGTCTTGATGAGTTCGGACTCTTCCACTGGGAGGATTGTTGTTTTGTCTCAGGGTCATAAGCGTGCATCCAGCTCTCGTTGCCATGATGACTCTGGACAAGAAGGTTGGGTTATCAGATATGGCCTGACGAAGCTCCGTGCAAACTTCAACACCCTGCGCCTTCTGATCAGCAGTCAGGATCCTTGGCATAAATTTTGCGGTGAAACGATGCATGCTCAATTCACCAGCTAAAATTCGTTGACATGTCCCATAACCAATTCGCACTTCAGGAGCAAGGTCTTCAATGGTTCGATGTAGGTGCTCACGAACAAGTTGTTGTACTTTAGCAACAATGTCAGGCGTTGTGTAGCTGATGGGCCTACCGGTATGAGCATTGTCTTCAATAGCTAAACGGTCAGCCCTGAACAGAGCATGCCACTCAAACACAAGTGTACGGCTCATGCTTTGTCCCCCAGTACTTGTTGAATCATTGCGAGGGTCTCCGTAGCATTTTCCCCAAGATTTGCACAGAATTTAATGCATACTCTCTGTTCTAATCTTGGATCTATCGTAAAATCGCCACACATTACACACACAGTATCATGAAAAGTACTATAGAATCTCAACACATCCACCCAGTTGCATGAAACTTTAAACACTCACTCATCAGATGTGCTAGTGTTGCCACCTAGTGGTACAAAACTTTACTGCAACTATTATCGAAATGGCAGCACCAGTCTTGAATATTGTGGATACCACCTTCTATGAGTCAATAATTAGTTACTATGATCTTGATGTTGGTTGTACTGTTTTCTGTGCATGCAAACAGAGATGATTGCTATTATTTTGTAAAACATTTCAGCTCCATCACTCAACTTATCTACTATTGCTTGCAATTTGAAAAAAAAATTTTTTGGTCTTTTTCACAATGTATTTTGTTGTTACATTATAATGTATGCCACACAGCTGTCCACATTGTGCAAACACTTCAGAAATTGGATTTTTAAGTAATGGAGCACCCTGCATATTATCCAGATTTCACAGAGGTGCTCACCACCTGTTTTGTCAACTTCAGCGGTTTATTTTCCACAAACCAACACATGCAAGAAGTGATGTTGCAAACCAAACCAAAATATTTTTTCTGAGGGTACATGCAAGTATGTCCAATGTTGAAACAAATGCATTGGAAAGATGCATCAGATATTCTCATATAAATTCACTAGCACTCTCCAATACTTCTATGCCTTAGTTCTCATGGATATATGACACTATAAAAGATTATATTCATATTGATGCAAACAACTTATTCTGGTATTATTTAGGTAGACATTTTAGATTATAAATAAACATGCTCTACTTGAAAACTATTGTTAAAACATTAATAGAATGATTATAAGAATGAAGGGCAATACACAAACAATAATCACACTTACATATAATTGGCTAGATTGTGTTCTTTAGCCACATGTGTATCAAACCCATGTGGCACTGCATCAAAATAATCTTTTCCTATACCACAAATAAAGCAATTGGACTCCATATCATCTTTTACACTCTCCAGTTGATCTCTCAGCTCACCAAAAGCGTCAATGATTAAACCTGAAGCAGTAGCAATATACATTATCATTTAAATTAATGAGATAAATTACATACAGTTTAAAGAAATGTATAAAGATATGCTAGACACTTATTTTTATTTGCTAAGCAATAAGACAATATGAATCTTTGCACATTATTCTAATGTTTACTTACCCTGAATGATAGCCAGCAGAATAACAATCACAAAGAAGAAGAAGGTGATGTCAAACATGATACGGTAGACTTCATAGTCATCACCATCAGGTGGCTCAATTTCATCACCTATACCTCCACCTGCTCTTACACCTTTATACAGATGGAACACAAAGCACTAAAACAAAAAGTTACAGTATATTAAAATTAAAAAAAAAATTTAAACATTTTAAATCACAATTTTTTAACCCTTTAAAATTATATATTAAGATCATTGTGTGACTGAGTCAAACTAACACTCTTTTGCTCCACTATTTGTTTAAATATGTAGGACCAGTTTCTCAAGTCCTTCGTTCGCATCGTCAGCCTGGAGATGATAAACCATTATGCTGTGGGGATGTCTAATCTGCTTTGGTGGAGGTGTGATAAACTTCAAGTTTATGTTTTTATCACCGGAAGTGTCACAGTCATAAAACTGTCTTTGTACTTGTAAATGCAGATTTTCTCCCATGTTGCTAGTTCTGTAGGTCCTTGCACTGATTTTAATAATTTTGTATTTTTCAATATGTCTTGGTTTTCTGTCCAGAAATGTGATGTCACTGTTGATTTCTCCAACTGCTTGTATTTTTTATTTCTGAAATAATCTTTTAATTGTCTGCCTGTTTCTCTTTGTTTTTCCAATGTAGATTTTTTTACTCTGCATAGTCGGTCACGGTGTAGTGGTAAACATACTTGCCTCCTAAACCCAAGTTCACAGGTTCAAACCCAGTCAGGATCGATGGATTTTTTCCTAAGTATGGCTTCCTTCGATCTAGTAAGCTGCAAGATAGCGACCGGGGGATGAGATGTGCTGATCACATATCCCCCCTGCAATACTGCACTCTACCAATGAAATCACATGATGGAGGTAGAAGACATAGCAGTCGTCGCAGTAAGCTGAAGGCCCACATTGGGCTATGGAAAACCAGGCTTACTTCCTTCTGAAGGGAAGTAAAGTCGTGTCCCGTATCATAGATTTACAGCAAGAAAAAGAACCTGAAGTCTCAAAGAAGAGCCCTTTGAGCAAATTGTTGGCCATTTCACGCCCTAAATTGAATGGGATGCTGATGACCTGAAATGTTAAAGAACATAAAAAATAAAATAAAAAAAAAAAAAAAAAAAAAAAAAAAAACCACACACCATATCAATCAGGAAATTTTTAACATTACATCTGTTTACAGGTGCTAACCTGATATTAAAGTCTTTAAGAATATTCTAAATTTTTTGTAGCCCATGGATAATATGTAAAATTTTTAAAAATTCACATACCATCCTCACAAAAATTTGCATAAACTAATCCTATTTCTCCTTCAAAGGCAAATTTTATAAACAAGAATCAGGATTTACTATGAGCAGTCTCTTGTTTCCATTTTTAGTTAAACTCTTCAAGAGTAAATTTGAAACACATATCAATTCAACTTTCCCATATTTAAAATATGGTACAGTTATGTTGACAACATATTTACCATAGTAAACAAAAAACTCAGTAATGATGCCATAAAACTTCTGAATGTACAAGATAAAAACATTTCATTCACATACGAAATTGAAAAAAAAAAAAAAGTTACCTTTTAGGACATAAAAATAATGAAACCTCAAGAAAACCTGGAAATTGGAATATACAGAAAGAATATACATGCAGATAATCACATCAAAACTGACAGTTTTAACCCCACAATGCACAAACATGCAGTTATCAACAACTTAACACATCAGCTAGTTAACCTTAAAATTTGCAAAGAACAATATCTTATTGAACACAAACAAATAGAAAGAACAGCAGTTAAAAATGATTTTAAGAAAGAACTAGTATACAAAAAAGTACAGAAATTCAAGAGGCAAAAACCTATTAAAGAAATCATAACACTTTCAACAAAAAAAGATAAGCTAATTTTTAAAAAATTCGTACATCATTCATGGGCTACAATAAATTTTCAGAATATTCTTAAAGATTTTCGTATCAGGTTAGCACCTGAAAACAGATTTAATGTTAAAAATCTCCTGATTAATAATGTTAATGACAGTATTCCACAAGAGAAAAAAGCAGGTATTTATAAAATATGTTGTGCAGAATGTGAAAAACAAAGAGAAACACAGACACATGGTTAAAAGAACTTTTCAGAAATATCAAATACAAGCAGTTGGAGAAATCATTCAGTGGCACCACATTTCTGGACAGAAAACCAGACATATTGAAAAATACAAAATTATATAAAATCTTTGCAAGGACCTATATAACTAGCAACATGGGAGAAAATCTGCATTTACAAGTACAAAAACAGTTTAATGAACTTCGACACTTCCGGTGTTGAAAACATAAATTTAAAGCTCATCACACCTCCACCAGAGAGGATTACACATCCCCACAACATAACGGTTTATCCTCCAGTCAACAATGGGACTGACGGCAAATGCAGGGTTAGTGAAACCAGATCTACATTTAAACAAGTGGAGCAAAAGAGTGTTATTTTGACTCAATGACCTTAATATGTGATTAGCTTCACTATGCAATGTTCCAATTAACAATTTACTTTAAAATTACTTTATAGAACACACAACAGAAGACAGAGTATGGAATACAAAACAGATGTCTTATAATAAATTTATTAAGCACATTACCAAAATCTGACAAATTAATAACCTACCGTTAGCATATCATGACATTTTTTATCCACTTCATCCTCCTCTTCTTGAACATAAAACTTCCGGAAGAAGTTGAAGGCTATCACAGTATAAATATACACTATAATGGTCAGAAGCATTACAGTCAAGACAAGCTGGAAAATATAAAAAGGCATATCATTATGAATTAAAATTTGTGATAAAAATCTACATTTTCAAAACACACACATAAATATATTTAAAAATATACGCTCACAAACAAAATAACAGAATAAATCATTAATACCCTGCTCTGGTTATCAATTATTTTCATTTACTGTATATGTGGATGATATAAAACATATTTTTAGTGATGTCATATAATGAATATGAATACCTTTAGAAGCAAAACAATGTTAATATTAGTGTCATCATCTGTTTATAACATTCTTATAATCACTTCTTAAGTTATTATATCAGGGATTCAAGCCCAGATGACTAGCTCCAAATATTGCCTTGATCAGTTTTGCAAACCTGGATTTAATTTGTGTCAGTTAACAGCAGTGGCTCATAGCAGCACTAGGCTGGGGTGTACAACTTTACTACTACTGTTGAATATGAATAGCAAGCTTCTAGAATCTTAAAAACTAGAATTAATTCTCACACAAACGTGATGAAACATACATAACAAAGAGAGAGAATTTAATAAAAATATTGTAGTTACACACCTATATAAAACATCATTATTCTGGTTTTCATGCAACAAACTTGTTAATGACTGATTAAAATCTGGAATCTGCAGAATAAAGTCTGTCTACAGAGAGCATTGTAGAGCTTCTACATTTTAAAATCTTGGTTTGATTCAAATTAATACTTGAGTTGGTGTAACCGGTTTTTAAATTTCCTCTTCCAATGGCCACAAAGAAAAAAGCTTAGAATTTTAGTTTTGTACAGAGTATTAATTTTCTTTATATTTAAATAACACAAAACAAAATAAAACAGCTACTTCACAATTCACATGGAGTTGTACTATATTGCCACAGTAATAGCTGCCTATTAATGAAAAGACTTATTATCACTGCTGGAGAGTATCAGCAAGAGCAATGTTACTTCAAATGTAATATTGAAATAAGTGCAAGTTTTACCTTATTTAATATACAACTGTGCTATTAATATACTGTTTCACTTTAGTTTAACTTATTTCAATCAAACTTTATAATGGAACAACAATTGGCTATATAAAAGTGGAGGCAAATGCACATGAGAGGTGGCATTTCAAGTGGAGTGTACACATGACTTATGGACAAGAGGTTGCTTCTACCACTTCCTCTCACTACTTTCCCCTGATAAACATTCTCCACAAGCTCACCACAACTGCAAACCAAATCTATGTTTGTATGTTAAATACAAACATAAAAGTGTCCTGTAGATATTGTTTTTTTTTTAAATCATAAAAACACGTTAAGTGATAGTTGTAGCATATTATTGGCACAATAGCAGAAATCAACAATCTACTACAAAAGCTGTTCCTGCCAGCTATGGTTAACAGATTTTTTTGCCTACAACCTCCTGTTGTCATGATCTTGATCTGTACTAAATATTAAGAGTTATTTTAATATACCAGGCATGGCCAATTATTCATTCTGCCTAGGAATATATAATCATAATGCATTAATTGGGGATGGAAGTATACACTCAAAAGAGGTGCAGGAAGTATGGTCATATGTCATGAAATTTAATTCTTCTAAAAGTAAATCATTTGATCTTGCTCAGTTAGGAGAAAAAATAGAAACTAAAAAGTTACTTTACTATGAACTTAATGAAAAATGGAACATTGAATATCTTTTAATAGCAGAATACATCTTATGAATGTGACCAAGATTTTCCAATCATTGAAAAAAACTAAAAGATGCAACTTTGAAATTTATCTCCCAGCTCACTGAGTTAAAGTACTAAAAATGGCAGAAAACATACTCAAAGTTTCAAGTAAATGAAATCAGGATCTCAAATTTTTCCTAGGTGACTCCTGTTTCAAATCCTTGCCATCACATGTACTCGAGTGATAAAAATAAACACACTCAAATATAAAAATTAACCCTTATAGCGAGGTTAGCTACAGGTCCAGCCAAAAAGAATTCAAGTCACATCTTAGGATCAAACCTCTTTCATGAGATAAACTATCAGGTCACCAGGGTATGCAGAAAAAGATGGAAGAAGTTTGTGGTTGTATTGGACAAGACATTGCAGCTGAATGGTTAAATTGCTGAGAATTTACTTTTTTGAAACAGAAAATTAAGGGGAGACAAATCTCTTATTCTAAGAGCCTGCTTCCAATTAGTGGAACCACCATGAATGAAGCACTTTCTACTGCTTCCAACTAATGGAATCGAATCAAATCAAATGAAACAGAATCATACTCATGGTATCATAAAAGGTTCGCATAATAACACTAGCTCATGTATGTGAAAAGGCAGAGGAAACAAATAACAGCTAAAAGAAACAAAAATACTTCATTACTTTTTTTTAACAAGTATATGCATGGTGAATTTCATATACTTTTTAACTTCAAGCTGCAGGATGAAGTAACATTTATGCAATATTTTGGAATAAGCATCCCAAGTTAAAACAAAAATACCGAGTTTATGACATTTTTTCAACAAGAGATACATATGATAAATTTTACATGCTTTTTAATTTGCTTATTTTACCCCAAGCATTATCATGTATATAATAATTGCAGTAATATTTATGAATGTGATAATTGGGAATAAAGTTATTAATATTTTTCCATTAATTCATTAACCTTCATATTTCAATTTGCAATACTAAAGTCTAACTTCCAATAAGAAAATTATTGTGCTGACTTTAGAGTATACTATCAAATATTTGTTTGCCTTGAAAACACACCACTACTTACAACTGTATACAAAAGTTCCATTCCAGCAATAAAACAAATATTCTTACTCTGGAATTCCATTCGATTTGATTCAGCACATTTCAATTCAGTGCTTCTCTTTCTGCTAGTTCTCATTTAAATACATTATTAAGAGATTGTGCTAAGAGGGAGCGTTCTTTAGCTCTGTTATTCTTTATAGGCACAGTATTAATTTCGAAAATCAAAGATCTGATGGATGTATACCATTGTATTTTACCCATTTATTATCAATTTTATATAGCACTTCCAAGGAATAAAGCTAAAGTTATTCCAATTTAAAGTATCTCATAAACAACCAGTTTGATATTTGTTATATTTAAATAATAACTAAAGAGGATTATAATTATTCTAGCAACATAGTTACATTAAATAATGCCTTTTATGTGACACCCTTGGTTAAAAAAGTGAATATATTTTGGTTTCATGCCTAAGATGAGATTATTTTCAAATCTGCTGTCACAGCATAGAAAATCAAACAGTTGTTGTCCTATAATTTCCATTTAAACTTAAACAAAAGCAGTCTATGGGAGTAAAATTTACTCCTTCAATACCTCGAGATCTTTTCCTTCTAGGTCAATCATCTATTGTTGAAACCCTTGAGATAATAAAGTTGTCATTATTACATGCTTACATCCTCCAGTTCATGATTAAAACATCAAGCTTTATATAAACAAAAATCAAAGATTATTGCACTAGGTCTGCATTTAACATACCTGTTTTCCATTATGAGTCACAGACTGCAAGATTGTACGCAGTGTCTTGAAGCCAACAGCAACATCCAATAAATGGGCAGCAAAGAAGAAGTTGTTGAAATTTCCAAGGATTGAAAATATGAAATACCATAAGCTGTACAGGAAAGCCTAAGGAAGGGGAGGGGAAAAAAAATAATAGAGTACAGAAGTTTGATGCCTATAGTTCTAAATTTTATAAAAAATTTATAGTTTTAGTTTCACAAGTAATGACAGATTTTTTATGTATACTGAATTATTTTAAAAATACAATAAAGAATACTATATCAAATGGTGAGTAAAATAAAAGGCACAAATAGAAGGAAAAATAATTACTTTAGAAATAAAGGGTGTTCCACTTAAAGCACCGATAAAAGAAGGCTGTAACTTAAAATGCATATGCCAAAGAGAAATAAATGTAAGCCCTTTGACAAAAAAATGAGTCATTGCCAGATTCTATGTATTGATTAGAGAACTTCAGGGACTCAAAAATTCTGTATTCACAAGTGCATGCAGCAAGTGCACACTGCAGTGGACACTTGCAGGTAGAGTAGCACTGGCCGAGCAGTTTAAAAGGCATTAAAGATCCTGGGTTCAAATCCCACATAATTTTTTTAAAATTATTATTGGTTTTAAAGATGCACATGTAGAAAATTATTTTACCTTAATATTATATTACATTTTAATGCATCATTTGAGTTTTATGACATTACTATGCACACACAAAAAGGAATCACAAACTAACATATTCTTTACAAATAACTAAATAAATACATGAACAGAAACATTTATCTTCTAAAGTGAACACACATAGAAATAAACACAAATTGATATCGTACATGAACCCTCAGCATGTATAACTGCCCTCAATCTTTGGTGCATAAATGTCAGATTTCTATAGTAGTGTGGATGAGAGGCTACAACATTCCATGCTTCTTGAATTTGTGCCCATTAACCATCTTTTGTCCTTCTTGCTTGTGCAGGGAAAGTGTGTGCAGCATAGAATTAGACAGAACAAATATTGAAGAAAATTTAACAATATTCATTATATTCAAAGGGTTCCTCCAATCTATCCCAATAAAATATAATTATTATGTAAATTTTTTGCAAACCTTTAATGGGACAGGCTTTATTTTGCAGGAAAACAGTTGTCGAAGGTCCTTTAAACCGTCCTGGGAGGGGCGCTGACCCCTACCAGCTGATGGTTCATTAGGTCTTTAAATGCTCTAATGATAATATACGTCTTATATAACTATTCAAATATAATAAATTAAGTGTGAGGTAAATAAAATTGAACCAGCCAATGAAAAAAGTGTATTTGAGCTCGCAGTTTGAGCAGTCACTCAGTTTTTATAAGAAGCAGTTCTCAACTCTGCCTCATTTAATTCGGCAGTTTAAGAAATTCATTCGGCCAAGCAGTTCAAAAATTTTCGCCATGTAATCAGTTAGCACTCAGCTTGTTGGAGCAGCCTCAGTTTATGCAGTAACAAGCAAGCATTTCTACACAAGCAGAACTTAATTTGCAGTCAACCCAGACATTTAGCATTCAGTTGACTTAATCAGTTCAGTTTATTTCAGTGTGAATCAGTTAAGCAATTTGCAGTACTCGTGTGAAAGTTTCATATGCAGCAACTAAGTTTATACTCAAAATAGCCCAGTCTATGAAATGCAAAAACACCAAAGGAGCGTAATAGAATTTGGACATAATAAGCTATGTAAATATATATCCCATCATGTGCTCATTTACACCTTTAAATTCCCCTCCCGGTTCTATTGAGCCCCTTTCAATGAAAGAGCGGAATCATCCAAGAAATTGTTGCAGCCGGAGCATTAGCAACAACACCAAGGCAGCCCATATTCAACACAGAACCCACTTCATAATTTGGTTCACCAAGTGGAGCCACCTATAACAGAGCCAGCTCCATAATTTGGCTCACCAACATGGGGCCTACTACAACACCTTTCCCCCATGACAAACTGCTACATAATTTGGTGCCCAATGTGGGGCCACCCTGGCAGAGTCAGCTTCCATACTAAACCGCTCCAATATTCACCCAAATTAATGTCTGGTGGAGCTTAATGAAAGATTGTGTGTTACGTCCCTTCTTTTCTGTTAAACCTGCAGTGACTACCACAAATTATCTAGACATGCTTGAGTTCTATGTTGTGCCATAGCTTCCTGCTGGAACCATTTATATACCTTCTCACTTCACATTCCAATATGCAGTTTTCTTAATGACAACTTTCTGGGATAATGAATTGGTAGAGGATTTGAGACCATAGCTTGCCCACCATGGTCACCAGATCTAACACTCTTGCACTTTTTTTGGTTATGTATTAAATACCAGCGTCTGACCTCAATAATTTGAGGCTTAGAATTTGCCTTGTGATTCAAAATGTCACTATTGATATGCTGAGGAATATCTGGATAGACTTAACAACAGGCTTGACATATGTTGTGCTACAATTGATAATTATATGGTAATCTACTGAAGATTAAAATTGCAACTCTTAATGTATCACACAATGTTAAGTTTCAATTAAATAAGTTTTTCATTTAACAGTCTTCTATTGATTTTAAGCTGGGCACCCTGTATATCTGTCCAGCTCCTAAGTCTATTTTATTCTTATATGATGGTAATTAGCATTCCTTTCAAATAGTCCTTACACATCACAAATTTCAAAGGCTTTTTAAATTCTTTTGATTTAGCTAATTCTGCTCCAGGGAACCCTTATCTCTAGCAATGAAAGGAATGAGACTAATAGAATAGGAAAGGCATATGCACCAGTATTTAGTTTACAGGAAACAAGCTCAAACTTGTGCAATTTATTTGGCAAGGTGGTTTCAAGGGAAACTTTATTCTGAACTAAGCAAATCCACGAGAATGAAAATAAAGTTCATGGTATATTCAAAAGAAAAATGTGATGTTGGTAGATACACCTCTCCTATTTTAATGACCTAATATTTAATTTAATTAATAGCATTTCCTTTATTTGGACACCTTTGTGAGATTTTTTTTTTCTTTTCTTTTCAACCACTTACATTATCAGTGATGGTAACTCCAGACTTCCAAATCTGATACCTCCAGTCAATATTTGTGATGCTGTAATGATAAGATAAAGAAAGAAATTACATTAATAAACTTGGAGATAACAAAACTATTGTTTTAGATCTGTACTGATAAAAACTTATGCAATTGCAATCCACTTTGATAGAACTGGCAATAAGATAATATGTCATAATACAACTCTAGCTGCAATTTTATGTGACCATAAAAATAGCCAAACCTCTACATAATACCTCATCTGTTTATCCCTTTCATTTGTTAATGTTTCCACATACCAATATACAATATGGAACATTTCAGATGATGAGTTAGCAGACATGCACTGCTGCTGTGGTGATGAGGATGAGACTGTACATTATAGCATTGCACTATTTTTCTTGTCAAAATGTACACACCCATAATATTAAATTTTTAAATACATCTATTGACTAATTCTTATTTAAATGGTTACCTAATCTCTTGATGTCACATATAATGAATATCAACATAAATCATTGCTGCCCATAAGTTTCTTAATAAAATAAGAGTTATAGATAGGACATGACAAGTAGATCTCGTCATCTTGATCTCGTTTCTGGAACCATAATTTTTTCCAATATATAATTCAATTTATGAAGTTTTAAACATTTTACACTATAACTTATGTAAATAAAACCAGCATTTATCATTTTCTAATATTATTCATTCAAAAAGTTCAGCCCCAAAGAATTCTATCCTTGAACAATTGTTTTTAGACTGGAATAATTAAGACAGTGATCATCACATATAGTTGCCAATACTTTTGGAGCAGCAGGATGATGATAGCCAATGTGAAGAATGGGCCAGAGTCACAAGGATATCACATGTGGAGTTCAAAGTGTTGATAAAGTGTGCAATGAGTTCGGAGAAATAGTAAGTATTTGTGACATGGAGGATTGAGGAAGAGGAAGATGATATAACAGCCAAAGGTATGCCATCGTTTGCCAAAGCTTTGAGAGCATGTGAAACTGTGTTAGAGTATATCTATGCATATGATAATGATGGTACTGAGCAACAGAATGTGTTGAATGTACAAAATTTGTTGTTTCACATGAAAAGAAAAGCAGCAAAGAAGCAAATGTCAATTAAAGAACTTTTTCAAAGAAAATGACAATGTGTAAAATGTTAAGTAGTAACATGTAAAATTGCTGCAAAATATAGCATTTGCTTATATACTGGCCTTATTAATTTTTGAACAAGATTTATACACTTCCCATATCTATCGTTTTCCTACATCGGTTTTTTAACCTGGTCCTTACAAAAAAAATGAATCTAGGTTCTACTGTATTTTTTCTCTAAGTTATGTAATATTACCACATTATACCATACATCTGGAGAATCAGGCACCCATAGCATGCAGCAACTCAGAATGACTTTCACACAAAGAGCAATGTAAATTCAGTTGTGTGTCAACCATAATGTATAATGGATGTGACCTCAGGTTAACAGCATTCATATAACAAAACAGCAGTTTTCCAGAGGAGAAATGCTGGAGAATGCCACAGGAAGCTGATGGAAGCTGCGAGGAATAATGACCTATGAATGCATGGACCAATGGCTCACATGTAGTAATTACCCACTTCATGCTGCCTGAATTACAGGGAGAAATTTGCATTGAGAAATTAACCACTCCCAAGATTTTATGGGAAGACTGTGTAAAGTTGCACTTTAGTAGGTGCCACATGCACTCACTGTATGAAAGTAGCCAAGTAGCAGTTGCAGTCATTGATGTTTATAAATTGAAAGAAGAGACCTCTGAGCAAAATTTTCATTGGCCATTTCATGCCTGGAATCGGATACTAATGATCAAAGCTGTTAAGCGCATCATTAAATAAAATAAACCTAAGTTAATGTTTATACTCCCTGCTCTACCCTACCTATATTACACATACCAACATTTTCCCAGATGTATCATGCAGTTTACGCATTCCCAAACATTTTACTTTAAATCTTATGTAAGCATTCACCATTCCTCAAAGTATCATTTTTCTGCATTATTCCTTCAAACAGTTCACTTCCTAAGAAAATTTCCTTGAACAATCACTTTCAAACTGAAATAGTCAAGCAGTAATTGTTGCATGTACAGAGTCTCTCGTCATGCTTGATCTGAGAAACTCCCCTTATTTGCTGATACTTTTAGAGCTCCAAGATGATGATAGTCAATGCACCTTGCACCTTTTCTGGACCAACTCCCTGTTGTTGTGGAGCCAAGTTCTGGGATCTCTCCCTGTACAACTGTTGTCTGCTAACACATCATATTGAGTAATGTTATGAGTCAGGTGGGTGATGGATCCGGGATGGGACTGTATACTAAATTATTTGGATGTCCAGAGTAGAGTCCATATGCTTTCTGTACTAGTTTCCTTGCATCATTAATATATTTGAGGCCAGATGTTTTATGGAGGAACTGTGGGGAACATAAAATCAGTACCAAAAATTCTCCTTAAGGTGATTTTTGTGCCTTTTGCAAATAAGCAACATAGGATGGAGCTGTGTAATCCCAAAATTTGCTAGCATAAAAATTATTGTCAAATAAACAACCTTATAAACTCGCAATTTGATGCAAATTGAAATGGAATTTAGTTAAAAAATTGGAGTAAATTTTGAAATGGTCGCTTTGACCTTTGCACTTTGTTCTAGCATGTGGGGTTGAAAGGTCAGCCCCTAGTTCAGGATAACCCCGAGGTATCTGACCCAGTTCCTCCACAGAATTGCCTGGTCCTGCAAACTCAGAGCCCCGGAATTGGCTGATCTACAGCACTTGGTGACAAGAATTGCCTCGCTCTTCTCACCACTGACATGCATGTGCCAGTTCTCACTCCATTCCTTGACTTGGGTAAGGTGTCAGCTGAGTTCAGTTGGTGCAAAATGTTAATTTTTGCTTTGAGCCAAATAAAACATCATCAGCATACTGATGAGTACACGTACGTCTTGTAGGAAAACCTGACATATAAACAGAGAAAAGTGTTGGTTACAACACGTTCCTTCTGGAAATCCCATCTATGTCTTTCGCATGTCTAATTTTCAAACTTCAACTTTAACACAGAACATACGGTTTGAGAGAAAATTATCAATTATCAATTAACTATTAATTACCTCTATAATCACACATGGCAGTCCAGCTTGCATGAGCTTATAAATAAGCTTTGCATGCCAGGTATTAGGGAATGCTTTCCCAATGTCAAGCAACATGGTACAGTAGCTGAGAACATGCGCTGCCTGAATCCCAATGTGGCCTTCTCCACCACTCTCATTAATTGCCGAGTGGTTCAGTGTTTCACTCATGCCAACATTTGCCAAAGCTCTGAGAGCATATGAAACTGTACAAGCATATTCTATGTACCTGACAATGTAATGAGCAAAAGAAGGTGTTGAAATGTGGAAAATTCGTTTCACATGAAAAGAAGCAAATGTCAGGTAATGATCTTTTTCAAAGAAAAGGACAAATGTTTTGATTTTTGATCATTTGTTTTATTTACAGATGCTCTTTAACTTCTCAGGTCATCAGCACCCCATACAGTTCAGAGAGTGAAATGACTGATAAATTTTGCTTAGATACCTTTGCTTTCAGGCTTGAGGTTCTTTAATGTGCCATTAATCTATAACATGGAACCTTTACTTTCCTTCCGATGGAAACCATACTTACGAATTTTACATCCGAAAAAGATCCATCAATTGAATTGAATTGAACCTGTGATCTTGGGTCAAAGAGGCAAGTATAGCTACCATTAGACCACCAGAACCGGCAACAAAGTATAAAACATGTAAAATTGATGCAAAAAAAAGTTTTTGCTTATATACTGACTTTATTTATTTTTGAGCGTGATTTATGCACATCCCGTATCTATCGTTTTCTTACATCCATCGTTTGTTAAACCTGGTCCCCCCAAATATGAACTATATTTCACTTTTCAATATAGTTACCCTTTATTGCAATACTTTCTCACATCTTTGCATTAACACTTCAATTCCCTCCCCCCAAATATTCAGAAGTCTTGTCTGCAAAATGGGCATAAATAGCATCCATCATTTCATCACACTTAAATTTCCTTCCTAGAAGGCCCTTCTTGAGTTTTGCTAGATCTGGGCTTAGGGTGGATGATGGACCTCCCTGAAGCCATAATTCTTCACAGCTTCCTTTGCAACAAGAGCTGTGTGCACAGGCACATGTCGTGAAGAAGGTGCACACCACCATTCAGCTTTCTTCATCTTTTCTCTTTGATGGAAGCATGCAGTCTGTGCAGTAGCCAGCATAGTACTCCCCATTTACTGTGGTATTCCTCTCTTTGAAGTCGATGAAGAGTATTCCTTCACAGTCCCAAAAGATTCTGGTCATGATCTTCTTGGTTGACTCGGTGACCTTGGCCTTTAGAGGCAGGGCTTTGCCACTCCATTTTGGACAAGGGATTATAGTAGAGGAACATAGTTTCATCTCCTGTAACAATGGTTTGCAGAACTTCTCTCTTGCCACAGCAGAGATCCAAAAATGCCTGACAACAGATGACTTGTTGCTGTTTTAGGACTGAGGTAAGAAGTCTAGGCTGTCATCTTGCACTAACCTTATTTATTTTTAAATGTTCATGAAAAATTTGAAGGACTTGTTTTAGAAAGGCCCCACATTGCTGCTATTTCTGTAAGTTTGAGTTCGCCAGTCTTCCATAATTTCTCCTTCCACAAGAGTGATGTTTTCAGGAGTGAGCACCTCTAAGGACTGATCTGTAAGCTCGTCTTCAATGCTTTCTTGACCCATTCTTTTATGGTACAATATGAGGAGGATGCTTCCTTATATACCCATGCAATCAGTATTTAATTTCATTTTTTTCGTGAAGAACTTAATAACAGCTCGATACTCCATTTTGAACATGTCACAATCTTCTACATATAACCTTCTTTATGCAACTATATGTGAACAACTGAACACAGCAGAGTGAAAGTTACAGCTGCAATTATTTACTTAATAAATAAGGTATGATAAGCATTTTGTAAAGGTGATAATCCCTATTGGTGAGGCCAGAAACTTATGGGTCCACCCTCGTAATTCTAATATTGCATGTTTTTATACTTGATCTAATAATGTATATTATTTTATTGTATATTGTTGTAAATGACAAAGTTTATTGCAGCCTATGTTTGTCTAAAGATGAATAAATATAAATTAAAAAATAAAATTAAATAGATGTCTTGCAGGACATTTATTTCTATTGCTTGTTAGAGTCCCTTTTCTATAACTTGTTTTGCTTTATGATCTCACGAGTTAACTTGAAATCCAGACTATTTTTGTAGTCTTTTTATTACTTGTAATGTGATTTCATGAAAAAGTAGTGGGAACTTAATAAATGAAAAAAATACCATGGAAATGGGTGTTCGTAATAAATATTTTAATATGATATTTATACATTTTAATGTATATAGCAATAGAAAATATAATATTTTAAATAAATTTCCTGCTTTTTTATAAAAATTATTTATTTGTAACAATGACTGCCTTGTTATCATGTGAGTTTCATACTGCAAAGCTCCTGCACTTCTCAAATCAAATCTTAAGTATTAAGCACTATGTAACTGAACAAAGGTAAGACAATACATGTTAAGCTCTTTGTTTATTGATAGTGAAGTGCCATCAAAGCAAATGTTTTAAAATGGAAATTTCTTTTTGTTACTTGTGTTGAAAATGATATGGACATAAATTTTTGTACTATCTGCTAGTCTACTTTTTCAATCTACATGGCAGTAGAAATGATACTCAAAAATATATTAAAAGTAAAAAACACCAAGAAGTAGATTGCATGAGAGTGTCAAGCAAAACAATTAATTTGAATATGTAAAGGAATAGAATGATCTATTTGATGAGTGGAGCTGCTTGGTGTAGACTTCTCTAAAAATCCTTGACATCCTTATCTACATGGGTAGATATACAGAACTCCCTCAAGTTTATGAATAGACAAGAAAACCTCCTAATGAAAATACATGTGTTATGTACTACATGGACATTAGGAAAGTGTTCTGGGAAGCAATAAATTATCTTCTATCAAGCAATGGCAGGAAGTGTTTCAGTATTTTAAACAGGAGGACATATCACTTGAAAAAAGTAACAAAATGTTAGAATTCTCATTTTGTATTTCAGGAACCAATGCAGATATACAGTGCATATTATTTCTTATGAGTGCAATTTGGACAAGAGAGTAAAATCACATGGACAATGACACGTTGAAAGCTATAATTACTGTATAAAATCATTCAAGTGACCATAAGTATGGGGATTTTTTTACTTCATTTCAAAAAATGATTCTGACTCAGATCATGGATCTGCAAAATATAGTTAACAGAATATAGGAGAAATAGTATCTTCCAGCAGCAGTATAGGTGAAAATATCATTTAAAGAATTAGTAGGCCTAATTAGTCATATCTTATTTTTAAAAACTTTTAAACTGTCCTGCTTTTTGAATTTTAAAATATTGGATCCCTATAGTAAATCGTTTATATTATTTCAAAATGTGCCAATCCAAATTATACACATTAAGTCAAGTGCGAGTAATTATTCTATGTTTTTGCAGTAATCAAACAAACATAATTAACAATGTACTTACAAATGCATAATGCCACTGCCTGCTTCTCCTTCCTGAGTACTGAATGAGGTCTTCTCCATTCCTAACAAGTTGCTGATGGAATCAAAATCATATGTTTCACTGTACTTCTGGCGTACCTTCTTCTTTACAAATTTATCCCAATAGCTGACAGGAAAGGATCTAGAATAAAAGCATGAGAAAATGTATAAATGTTTAAGTTTGCTAAATAGCATTATTTTATCACTTATATCCAAAAAATGGAACATAATTACATAAAACACTTATTTGCTATTACATATACCAAGAAAAATATGAAAACCCATAGAACTTTAGAGTTTAAAAGAAATATTTTGACAATAGTTACTGGCAACACTGACCATATTTTCATTCCACACTTATAGTGGAGGTTATGACGTGGCATAAAAAGTAAATCTGTTATCATTCAGGAATAAGTAGTTTCAAAAATGAAATTCAGTATAGTAACTTTTTTTAGGGCAAAAAATGTGACGCATTTCAGTCAGGTAACAAATATAAGCCATAGAGAAATATGCATAGCAATGTAATACCTTATTTGGTAAAAAATCAAGTAGGAGATCGGGAATACTTCCCATAAGCTTTTGCTTATGATTACATGTTTAGTCCCACAAAAAATCCTTGCAAAGATCCCTTTAGTGAATGTTGACAGATAGGGAATTGGTCCAACTTTGGGCAAATAACAGCAGCAACATCCTGTGGCATGGACTTGACAAGTCTGTGGGTGAAGTTTGCATTGATTTGAAGCCACCCTCGTCATCAATTGATTCTGACATTTGGCTTGAATTCTGGGATGTGTGTGGTTCTGCTTGACCTGTTGTTTTAGGCAGTCTCAGAGATTTTTAATAGGATTCAAGTCCAGGGATGGCCAGGAAAGATGGAGGAGCTCCTCAGAATGTTTGCTGTACATTTTCTGACAGTTGAGCCCAATGCACAAGTCAGTTATCATCCTGAAAAACAGTTATCATTCTGAAAAAATGGGTGTGTTCACAGGTGGATTATCAGTAAGATGAACAAAAGGCAATACTTGTTTGTTGAGAAGCCCATTGTGATTCAAGTGAGTATAGACTACAAGAAGACTAAATTCATACACATGAAATACCCCTAGAAAATAACAGATCAACTTCTGCTTGTACCAAGCTTTGTATACAGTCTTCATGACATGTTTCGGGCAATCTGAGGTTATTACAATCTGCATCATTAATATAAAGGCAGAAATGGGATTCATCAGACATATGACCTATTTTCCATCCTATGCTGTTCAGTTCTTGTGGCATTAGCTAAGATGTCATAGAAGAAATTCTGAAAAAATCCTAGAGGACATCAATGATGATGAGTTGCTAGAGGGATATTTCAAAGAAGATGATGCTACTGTACATACTGTAGGTACTAAAATAGCATTCTTGGAAGAATTTTATGACAGCAGGCTAATAAATGTAGAATTACAGCCCCCAAGGTCACCATTTTTGAGTCCTTTGGATTATTCCTTATTAGTTACTGTAAAACAGCTGTGTAAGCTAAACATCTGAAAATAATAGAAGAACTTAAGAATTGCATTCATAAAACAATAAATTAAATTTCATAGGAGATGCTTGAAAATGTTTTTATAATATGCATTAAAGAATTGAATCCTGGATTGAAATCAACAGAAATCTTTTTCAATAATTTGCATAAAACTTCGGTTTGTTTATGCTTCAATTTACATGTAACTCCTAAACTGAATAGTAATATGCTGTATACAGTATGCATTGCATAGTGAATATATCTAATTGGATAGTTCAATTTGCAATTTAAAAAATCCTTATTTTTGGTACTGTCTACTGTATTTTGATTAAATTAAACCTCACAAACGATCCAAATCATAATATTTCCTTGTAACATAAATGGATACACTATTTTCCTTCTTTCCTATACTTAATAAAGTATTCTATTTACATTTTGCACTAATGAGGAGGTAGTAAACAGTATTTCAGCTCTAAATGATAATAAAGGTATAATCAGGTTGATGTTAAAAATGTAGTAAAAATAAACAATGATGTCTCTGCAGTTCCTGAGCAATTATAATTAATAAAAGATTCAAATAAAAGTATATTATTCCATTTTTAAATAAATACAATTATTGAAAAATAAAATTTACAGTTAAGTAAGCATGCTATAAATGGATAAATTTCATGCAAATATTGCATTAATCTGCATGCCAATAAATGTCTAAAGAATCAGAAAAAGACAATAGTGCTTGTAAAAGAAATACTATGAGTTGTAGTGAAACATACTTACTTTGCAGATATGACTAGCTTATCCCAATGTGACTTTATATCATCATCCTCTGGTTGCTCAGCAATGTACAGGCCATCAAATTCCAATCGTCTTGCAATTTCCTTCTCACGTTTGAATATAGCCAGTGGAACCTGATAAACAAAAAATGATGCTTGGCCAACAAATGTAATTAATTTATCCAGTATAATTTCGTAATACTATGCTACAGTGACTTACCATTGTGATGGCCAATGACCTTAAAAGTGCAGTACTATGGGAAGTCCCCCTTGAAACTTGCCAGCCAAATGGCCTCTTTAAGTTTTTGTGTCATAAAATCCTATTTTATTTATCAATTATTTCAATCTTGTTATATGCATATGTTGTGTTGTCATCTTTTTGTTCATGTTTGTGAACTTCCCTTGCATTAAAATTAAAAGGTAACGATGGAGCTAAACTGAAGGGGTAGGAACAGAAAGTAAGGAATGTTGCCATCTCATCAAGCATACCAACTAGCCCTCCTCTATAGCAGATAAATATATGAATAAACAATAAATAAAATAATTAGTTATTTTTAAAAAACAAGTGCTAGAGATATCCAAAAAAATAAATGTATAAATATATGGATAAACTGTAACAATAAAATAATGAATTACTTTTAAAAAACAAATGCTAGAGATTTCTAACAAAACAAACTGCCTTAAAAAATCATTTTTGCATAATATATGAATGTAGAATGAAAAATAAAGTGGTATCACCAATATTCATGATTGGATGAGAATATTTCAATATATGAAATGAAGAAATATTCCTTAGAATGTGTCCTAAAGGAGACACCACCAAATGGGAAGGTTTGGGCAGTAATACTTGTAACAGTTGCATTCGGGAGGTCCCATGTTCAAATCCCTTGGGTCAGCCATCCTGGTTCCCCCAGGTCATTTAGGTAATGCTGGGATGAATCTTTACTTTCTACAAATTTTCTGCTCTCTAATTTTATATAATTTGTTCTGTTACAGGATAGAAAGTGCCAGGGCCAGATGGGCTGGCAGTTTGATGGTGGCTTATGCTTTCTAAAGGTTTCTGCCCCAGTGTCTGGTGTGGAAGCAGAGATTCTGAGCTGCTTGGAAATCCTTAGAAGGGGGCTACACTGGTGTCGCAGATGTTCTACCTCGAAACATGTTGGACACACCATTTATGCCTGTGCATTATTGACCAAGGATCCTGGTTGCCCAATGTTTTCTTCACCTCATTCCTTCCAGTGGGGCATGAGCAAGGCTAAAGTAGCACAGTATCCTCCTGAACCCCTAAACAACTCATTAATGAACATATTCATCAGATAACTGAATAAAGTCATTAGATGCATGGTGGTGTCCACTGTTCTTTAAGTTCTGGGGAAACATAGATATTGCAGGACACTAAATCTGAATTGTATAATGGATGCCATAGTAAGCTGACAATGAGATTCATTGTCATGCTGCAGGGAAATTTTTTTCCTTTGAATCTTTTTTACCATTGTTTTAAGGTTCAAAGCATTAATATTCTTAGGCAAGTAAATAAGGTGTCATTCTTAAAATTTAATTATTTGATACCCTTTCTAGAGCTACACGATAATCAAATTTACCTTAAGATTGTAGTAAGCAATGAGCATGGCTAGTGACACAAGACTGTGTAACATCGCCATTAACCTCATCACATGTTCCATGTAGAAGAAGTCTTCATCCACATGTACCAGTTCTATAGGTTCTTCTTCATCTTCTTCATCCCCTAGCTCTCCACTCAACATTTCTGTTGAGTTTGTTACTTCTGCTGAGAGTTCCTCTGCCAAATCTGCTTCCTCTCCTGAGCCAATGCCATTGCCATTGCCATTACCATTACCATTGAGAATATCCATGTCGTCATCACCACCATCTTCACCAAGAGTGGTTACCTGTAAATTATGCCAATATTACTTATCTAAATGAAACATTAGTCATTTGATGTGATTGACTATAGGTCTGTAGGACCAATATTATCGCATCTGAAAACTGCTTTCATTAATTCAGCTTCAAAAGATGATGTCTTAGCTGTAGTATACTGATTCTTATACAATAAAACAGTTCTGTGATACAATTGATATTATTGTATGATTTAGTTGAACTACACACTCTTAATGCTTCACTTACTTCTCATAATATACAGAACCAGTTTCTAAAACATTTCATTCCCACCATCAGCTAAGCTAAAAGTCAACTGTCCGATAATTCATTAAGCTGTGGAAATGTGTATTTTGCTCTGGTGGCGATGGGATAAACTTATGGTTTATGTTTTCACCCCAGACAGAGTCAAAGTTCATTAGACTGTCTTTGTATTTGTAGATGTAGATTTTCTCCCAAGTTGCTAACTCTGTAGGCCCTTGTACTAATTTTAATAATTTTCGTTTATTCACTATGTCATGGTTTTCTGTCCAAAAAAAAATTTGCTACTGTTGACCTCTCTATTTGCTTGTACTTTATGTTCCTGAAATTTTCCTTTAACTGTGTGCCTGCTTCTCTTTGTTTTACCAATGTAAACTGTTTTTAACTACTGTTTCTTCTATTTGTTTGTATTCATTAAAATATTCTTCTTTGCCAATATAGAGGTTAACTAGCCGGTGTGTTAAACTATTGATAACTGCATGTTTGTGCATTGTGGGGTTAAAATTGTCAGCTTTGATGTGATTGCATGTGCATTCTTTCTATATATTCCAAATGCCAGGTTTCCTTGACATTTCATTATTTTAACATCCAAGAATGGCAACATGTTATCTGTTTCCATTTTGTATGTAAACAACATGTTTCTATCGTGTATATTTAAAAGTTTTAAGGCATCAATAAGTTTTTTGTTAACTATGACAAATATATTGTCGACATATCTGTACCATTCAATTAAAAATGAATGTAGGAATCCACACAGTGAAACTATTATAATCTTTCCTACATTAATGTGTTCAAGTTGTTAACACTAACTTCACTACTTTTTTAAAACCTAGGATCAATTTCTGGAGAGGTCCCTTCCATCATCGGCTGCTGATGACTGAATGCCATTGTTCAAATGAAGTGAATGAAGTGTTCTTTAAACAATGTGTCTAAGTTTGTCTTTGTTTTTCTAGTACAGACCTTTTTGCATTCTGCACAACTTATTTGGTAAATACCTGCCTTTTTTCTGGTGGAATACTGTCATTAATATTGTCATTCAGATTTTTAACATTAAATCCGTTTATAGGTCACCATCTCATATAAAAATCCTTTAGAATATTTAGAAATTTTCTTTTTCTGCTGTGAGTGTTGTGGTTTCTTTAATAAGCTTGTTTCTTGAATTTCTGTACGTTTTTGTAAACTTGTTCTTTGCTAAATCCATTTTTAATGCTGTTATTTCTATTTGCTTGTATTTGTTACAATACTCTTCCCTGTTACTGTACAGGTTAACTAGCATGTGTATTAAGTTGTTGATCACAAGCATGTTTGTGTGTTTTAGGGTTAAATCTATTATCTTTGATGTGCTTGAGTGTTCTTTCTGTAGATTCTAAATTCCAGGTTTTCTTGGCATTTTATTATTTTAATGTCCAGGAATATGTTATCTATTTCTGCTTTGAATATGAATGATATGCTTATACCTTGTATATTCAGTTGTTTTATGGCATCATCAATATGTTTTTTGTAATTATGTCAAATATTAACATATAACCTTTGTATTCTTTTATTTCTGGTATTTTCCTGGTTAACTGTTAACCAATGCCTCATTAATACTCATTAAGATCTCCTATGCAGATTTTCTCTAATGATCCATGCTGTGCTTTTCTTGAAAACATTTAGCACCTGGACCATTATGTTTGCTTTTACAGTAGATTTTGTTAGTTTATCTTGTGTTGCTTTGACCATTTATGCAATGTCTTTTTCTATTCTAGTGTGAACTTGTTGAATACATTAGTGTAAGATTATTACCACTCCATTGTCTACAGCTTTGTAAGCAATTTATTTACCTATACAGAATCTTTAGGCGTCTTTCAAGAAATGGACGGGAAAAATGGACTGCACCACCAAAGATTTGTGTTGTGATAAAAATATGGTTTCATGATCCAGAAATAAGAAGAATCAGTAAGAAACTGATTGACACTATGCTCAAATGAATGAAAATGGTAATGAAGGCCAAGGGTGGGCACATTAAATATTAAAAACAATAATATTGAACTTTTGTTAAATAATTCAAATAATACAATATCTTTGTTCATATTAATTTGTCTAAGGGTGTAAGTGTAATATCTCAAAGGCAATTAAAAGATCTCAAACCATATTTAACTACAGTGGAACTTCGATCTATCATTCCCGGAACCATTGATTTCCCGAATGTATCATTCAATTTATGCACCCCAAACCTTAAATCTTATGTAAATAAAACCTGCATTCATCATTCTTATAAGTATCGTATTCCCATATTATTCATTCAAAAAGTTCAGTCCCAAAGAAATTCTACCTTCGAACAATTGTTTTCAAACTGGAATTGTGAAGCAGTAATCATCACATATACAGAGTTTGCAACATGCTTGATCCGAGAAAGCATTTTTTGACCTCCCTGTAGATGCCGATACTTTTAGAGTTGCAGGATGATGATAGCTAATGCACCTTGCCCCTTTCCCGAGCCTACTCCCTGGTGTTGTGGAGCAGGTTCTGGGAGCGCCTGACCACTAAGTGGCTATATCTCTCTGTACACCTGTTGTCTGCGGACACATCATGCTGAGTTCAGGTGGGTGGTGGATTGAGGATGCAACCGCATACTAACTGGTTTGGATGTCTAGTGTAGAGTGAGTATGCTTTCTGCACTAGTCTTCTTATGGTGTCATTAATGTACTCGAGGCCGAAAGTTTCACAGAGGAAAACTGCGGGGGACATAAAAACAGTGCCAAAGATGTTATGTGCCTTTTGCAAATAAGCAATGTAGGATGGAGATGCATAGCCCCAAACCTCATTGGCATACATTATTGCCGAAATAAGGGCCTTATAAATTTGTAACTTGATGGGAATTTGAACAGAGTTTAGTTCAAAAATATAAGTCAATTTTGAAATGGCAACTTGGGCCTTTGCACCTTGTGCTTGCATATGGTAGGTCAGCCCCTGGTCTCCAGGGTAACCCTGAGGTACTTTACCTGGTTCCTCCAGGGAATTGCCTGGCCCTGCAGACTCATAGCCCCAGATTGGCTGGTCTGTGGCACTTGGTGATGACAATTGCCTTGCTCCTCTCACCACTGACATGCATGCACCAGTTCTCATTCCATTCCTCCACCTGGGTAAGGTGTCAGCTGAGTTCAGTTAGTACAAAATGTAAGTTTCTGCTTTGAGCCAAAATAAGAACATCATCAGCATGATAAGTAGACATGCTATGTCTTGTTGGAAAATCCAACATGTAAACAGAGAAGTGTGTTGATGACAACAGGCTCCTTCTGGTAATCACATCTGCATCATTCTATGTCTGATTTTCAATGTTCAACTTTGACACAGAATGCGCAGTTTGAGAAAAAACTATCAATTAACTCTATAATAGCATGAACTTATAAATAAGCCTTGCATACCAGGTGGGAGGGAATGTTTTCTCAATGTCAAGCAGCAGAGCAGTGGAGAACATGCGTTGCCTGAATCCCAATGTGGCTTCTCCACCATTCTCAGTAGTTGCCGAGTGGTCAAGCATTTTAGTATGAAGTCAAACCAGTGCTCTGGAATCAGCTGAGTTAACAGTATCTCCAGGAAGCTAATAGTGTTCATTTGAACAATTTGGACACTGTCGGAAGCAAGATGATTGACCAGTAGGTGGAAAAGTGGACTGGGTTCTTTTTTCAAAGTGCAAATAATTTCAGTTTTTTTCCAAGTTTGTGGAAAATAGCAGAGATTAATGCATGAATTGAAAATTTTTGTATGATGGAGTATAGGCCACCTTGGGAGTTGGCAGAGAATTTGCCAGAGTTGCTGTTTTGACACCTACAAGGCAGTAGATGGGGACGTGACGTGTGATATTCAAAGTGTTGATGAAGTGTGCAATGAAGCAGGAGAAGTCACAAGTGATTTTGATATGGGGGAAAGGAATGAGGAAGAAGGGGATGCTGTATGATGCAACAGCTGAAACCATACTGATGTTTGCTTGAGCTCTGAGAGCATGTGAAACTGTACGAGCATATTCTATATACATGACAATGACAGTAGGGACTGTACTGAGCTATGTTGAAATGTGGAAAATTCATTTCGCATAAAAAGAAAAGAAGCAAATGTCAGTTAATGATCTAAATGTTTTGATTTTTGATCATTTGTTTTATTTCTGGATGCTCTTTAACTTCTCAGGTCATTAGCATCCCATTCAATAAAGGGCGTGAAACAAACAATAAATTTTGCTTAGAGAGAGACCTTTGCTTTTAGGCTTGAGGTTCCTTTACATGCCTTAAATCTATGACATGGGACTCTTAATTTTACTACCCTTCCAAAGGAACTATACTTATGATTTTTATGCCCAAAAAATTTATCAATCCTGGCTGGAATTGAAAGTATGATATTGGGTCTATGAGCCAAGTATAGTTGCCACTAGACCACTAGGACCAACAACAAAGTGTAAAATATGTCCATGGTAAAATGTAAAATTAATGCAAAATAAAGTTTTCGCTTATATACTGAATTTATTATGCATTTCCCATATCTATAGTTTTTTCCGCATCCATTCTTTGTTAAACCTAGTTCCCTCCAAAAACAATGAATCCAGGTTCTCCTGTTTTCACAAAATAAAAATAGTTTATGGGAAAATAACAGTACATGAAGTGATACAATGTGGCTTCACTATTATTAAACTTCCGTGGAAAAGTTACAGCACGTATGTGCTCTCTCTAGCATGAAGGAATTTGAAATTTACACTGTTTTATTATATTATATTATTAAGTTTTGCTTAATTATTACAAAAATATTTGTATATTAAATATTTGTGGTAATGAGATTCAATTCATCTATAATATAATTATTTTGAAACTAAGCAGCATATTTTTAATACAATACATACCTTATAGAACAGCAATATGAAATTTATACAGAAGGCTAGAACCAAGGCCACATATTTTAGGTTGTAGAAGTTTCTGGCCAAGAAACTAACAGCTCTGGCTGTATATTCATTGAAGTTGATCTGTAGCAAATACAAGTAATGTAATATCACTAACATAATACTTTTATAGTCAGATATTATCTGGGAAGTTAAAAGCAGGCTTTGGCCTAAACTGTGAAGTACAGATGAACAAACTTTGCATGCAAATCTTTTCATTTTCTTAAGATTATTATACAAAAATCTGAAACTTTAGTGCTCTTTGCCTGAAGATCAGCATCATGAGCAGAGGCTTAAAAGTATGAGGTTTGGTTTCACATGTATTCAACTTAATTGGCTTTTTGTGCAACCCTGCACATAGGTGGTTCAGTTTGTTAGGATTAACTTGTGTAGATAGTATATTTATCCTGAGTTTTATCTCACCCCAAAGGTGAATACTAGATCAGTTTACTTGCTGATGGATTCCTTTGCATTATAATTAATTTTTTCATCATCTTGAACTCCAACTGCAGTTCATTGAACACTTACAAATGAAAGTTCAAAGCTTTTGCCTCAACTTTACAATAAATATAAGATCATTGTGTGATTGAGTCGAACTAACTCTTTTGCTCCACCTACTTGTTCAAATATGTAGCACCAATTTCACTAGCCCTTTGTTTGCATCGTCAGCCCTTGTTGACTGGAGGATAAACTGTTATGCTGTGGGGATGTGTAATCTGCTCTGGTGGAGGTGTGAGAAGTTCTTTTCATCACCGGAAGTGTCAAAGTTCATTAAACTGTCTTTGTACTTTTAAATGTAAATTTTCTCCCATGTTGCTAGTTCTGCAGGTCCTTGCATTGATTTTAATAATTTTGTTTATTCAATATGTCATGATTTTCTGTCCAGAAATGAGATGCCACTGCTGATTTCTCCAAATACTTGCAATTTATGTTTCTGAAATGTTTTTTTAACCATGCGGCTATGTTTCTCTTTGTTTTTCCAAAGTAGATATTTTCACATTTTGCACAACTTATTTTATAAATCCCTGTTTTTTTTTCTTGTGGAATACTGTCATTAACATTATCAATTAGGAGATTTTTAACATTAAATCTGTTTTCAGGTGCTACCCTGATATTAAAATCTTTAAGAATATTCTGAAATTTTTCTGTAGCTCATGGATGATGTGAATTTTTTTAAAAATTATCTTTTTTTTTTTTTTTTTTTTGCTGTGGTTTCTTTAATAAGTTTTTGCCTCTTGAATTTCTTATTAAAGAAAACTTATGCTTCGGTTTCTTTAATAAGAAATTCAAGAGGCAAAAACTTATTAAAGCAACCACAACATTTTTAGAGGGGGAAAAAAAAGAACAAAAAAAAAAACCACTTAAGTTTTCTTTAATAAGAAAAGGAGGCAAAAACTTATTAAAGAAACCACAACACTTTCAGTAAAAAAAGATAAGCTAATTTTTAAAACATTCACATATCATCCATGGGCTACAAAAATTTTAGAATATTCTTACAGCTTTTAATATCAGGTTAGCACCTGTAAATAGATTTAATGTTAAAAATCTCCTGACCGATGTTAATGACAGTATTCCACAAGAGAAAAAAGCAGGTATTTATAAAATAAGTTGTGCAGAATGTGAAAAAAATCTGCATTGGAAAAACAAAGAGAAACATAGGCACACATTTAAAAGAACATTTCAGAAACATAAAATGCAAGCATTTGGAGAAATCAGTAGTGGCATTTCATTTCTGGACAGAAAACCATGACAAATTGAATAAAACAAAATTATTAAAATCAGTGAAGGACCTACAGAACTAGCAACATGGGAGAAAATTTACATTTAAAAGTACAAAGACAGTTTAATGAACTTTGACACTTCTGGTGATGAAAACATAAATTTCAACAACAGTTAATGCATAACAACAGTTTATCTACAGGCTGAAGATGGGAGGGATCACTCCCGAAACATATGTCCAGATTTTTATGTAAGTGAATGGAGTTAGTGTGAAAAAAACTGTATTACATTGTCTATATATATATATACCACTCCATTGACAACAGCTTCGTAAGTACATTTAATTGAGCATAAATTTCAAGTTCATCACATCTCCACCAGAGCAGATTACACATCCCTTCAGCATTAACTATTTATCCTCCAGTCAACAATGGACTAACAATGTGAACAAAGGGTTCATGAAACCGGTATTATACATTTAAACAAGTAAGTACAGCAAAAGAATGTTAGTTTAACTGAATCACACAATGATCTTAATATATGATGAGCTTCACTATGCAATGTTCCAATTAACAATTTTAGTTTACAATATATATTTACAGAAGTTAATTTAAATAAATTACTTTCAAGCAAAATGTATGACTGAGAATGGAATGAGAAACATTAGGTTTTCAGTAAAAATTATAATGCTAATTCCTCAGTGGTAGTATAAAATATCTCAAACCTGCATACTAATATTTGTTTGAGAAACACTAAGTTAATTAGGCTAATAGAGCATCTGCCTGCTGTCTCAGCACTGTACACAAGAAATTTGCTTTAACTAATAACATCCCTTGTTATACACAGAGCCTGGTGTATGATTCTAAAACATGCTTGGGTGTGTATGCACTGATTCTTTTGCTCATTTTAGGATTGCCATTGAGCATATCTGTCCAGTCATATGTGTGTATGACTAAAATGTATGAGCATAGCTACATAGCACCTATGAGTGTCACAAAGTTAGCCAAATGAGAGAGAGAACTAAGTAAATAACTAAAGTAAATATAATCGTACCTGTGAAACAGCTGGTGGTTCAACAACAACTTCTTGCTTAGATTCAGACTCAATTGCAGCCATAGCAGCCTGCTGTTGAGCAGCTGCTTCAGCTGTTGCAGCTGCAGCCTTCCGAGCAGCATCACCACTGTTCATAAAATTATAAATAATTATTAATTTATAATGTTATGTCTTAGCCATGTAAAATGTATATGGGAATTATTTCTTAAGTTATGACTAATAGGAACAAATGAATTTTTATTGAAGGTTGCATTAAAGAACACAATATAGTGTATAAATTAACTTTAGATTGCATTTTAAAATATACACTATAAAGAAAATTCTTGAACTATGATCGATTAACAATCTATATTCTTACCTCATCAATCATTAAATCATCTCTTATGAGGGTTCTGCTTGCTCAGTAAGTTTCTGTCTATTTTAGACAGGATACTCCTGAAGTTTAAGGAAAAAGAATCCCAAGATCCTTAATCTGAGGTGGTTAGTGCATCATAGTTACAAAGGATATATGCACTTAAAATAATTTACCATCCCTTAAAAGTGGCAATGAGCATTCAGCCACATCCAAAGCAGTTTTTTATCTTTTTGCTCTTGCCTAAGTCTTAGAATCCTTGAGTTTTGAAACAGCTTCCCAGTGGTCTATATGCTTCAGCACTGCATAGTTTAAAATAGCCTGCTAAATAATTTGTCAAGAGATAGTGAGGATAGAAACCAATTAGCATTAGCCTATTCAATTACCTGTAAACAATTTAGATAAGGGAAGCAAGCAGTAACAGAAACAAGAGATAATGTAATGGTGTAACTCACAAAATGATATCCTAAACTTAGGTATTCATTTTTTTACACTGACCTCCATTTACTTACATAAAATAAGATGCGTTTCAGGAGAATCTCTCCCATCTTCAGTTGCTCACTGAACCAGCCATTTCCTACTTCACCAAACAGATGCCAACACAGGAACTTCCAGGTGTCTAGCCATCGTTTCGAGTAATGGCAGTTCAGTGAGCAACTGAAGATGGGAGAGATTCTCCCAAAACGCATCTTATTTTATGTAAGTAAATGGAGTTCAGTGTAAAAAATGAATACCTAAGTTTAGGATATATTACCACTTCATTGTCAACAGTTTCATAAGTACAATATTTATATCACAAAATAATGTTTAAAGTGTGGGAAATTGCACAGACTCTTGGTATTGCTGGGAAGAATTTTAAAGCAAGTAGAAGCTGGGCAGTACCCTTTATGCGCCTGAATGAACTAAGTGTGCAGAGATGGACATCACTGAGCAGCAGCAACCAGCAACTTCCATCAGGTTATACCAACAAGTGATCAAATTTCATTGTTTTGTCACAAGGCTTCAGGAAGAGCGCAAGTTTTTGTTATCTTATCATCTTAAATTGGCAATGCTGATTAGATGCCACTGTTCTTGGATATGCCATCAAATACAACAATCAATGCAGCCAGTGCTGCAAGTAATTTAATAAAAACTATTGGAAATGAAAAACTATGATATACTGTGATGTTAGCAATGATTGTTGATGGCAGAAAGCTTCCCCCATATTGCATTTTAAAATGAAAGCATTGCCAAAAGAAGATTTTTAGGAGGGCATACATGTTTGCATCCATGAGAAAAGTTGGATGGATGCTGAAATGATGAAAGACTAATTGAAGAATGTGGGAATGTCAACAAGGGGCCTTGTTGTACAAGAAATCTATGCTAGTGTAAGACAGCTTCTACGGACACTTATTGAATGCTGTGAAAAAGCAAATGAACATGATGTACATCTATCCAGTCAATATTCTAAGAGGTCTTATATATATATTTTTTACAGCCATTGGATGTGTCCATAAATAAGCCATAAAGCTCACATCAGAAGGTTCTATGCAAACTGGATGTTAAAGAAATGACAAAGAGAGGCAAGATCAAACAAGCATCCTTTCGTGTAATCTGCAAGTGGATCATAAGGGCATGGAGACTAATCGCTCCCTGCAACATCAAGAACAATTTTAAGATAACAGGAATTTCTTCTGCTTTGGACAAAACTGAAGACAATCTACTTATGTGGAGGAGATTGAAAATGACTACAAATCAAATACAATGCCACCGAAACAACACAACAGGTAAGAAGAAATGCATTTTTGATATCTAGTTAAATTCAATTGTATAATAGAAGATAATTGATATTAGAATGAAATATTTTGTATTTCCAGGAGTTGCCACCCAGCAGCACCACAACATAGCAATGCCACGCAGCCTTGAACACATCATGGCACTTAGCCATGTGTCCAGTCAGCTGTAGTAATGCTGGAGAGGCTAAAAGAACAACTGTTTGAATGTATTAATATAACTTTTTGTGTAAATAAATTATATATTCAAATATTTGTATTGATTTAAAGATGATAGATTTCCTTTTTATCCTTTAAACCTTGTCAGCCGAACCTGTATTATGTTTAATTTTTACCTATTGTGCCTTCCCCTATTTTTAAAGTTGGAAATAAGGGGAAAAGGGAGTGTTATAGGCAAGTAAATACAGTACTTCCATCTCTCTTTTTCCTTTTATCATAGCTTTGGGTCTCTGTGTGTTTATTGTGCCTGCATGTAGACTGTGGTTTATTGTGCTTGTGATTTAATTCTGTTTTACTGAGACAGTTAGAGAGCATTTTCTCTAATGACTGCTCAGTGGACAGAAAAAGGAACAGTTAATGGTAAAGCCAGTTAAGTACATGCTGCAAATACAATATAATATGAAAAATGTTTGCATGCAGGTATGTGTGTTTTTTTTAAATACCAACTTGCTTATCAATCAAGGCATTGGAGTTCCATACATGCAGCAGAGGCATAATCATGTGTAACATTGCAGTGTATTTCAAAAACTGATTGAGAACCAGACCAAGTTCCTTTATTATGATCAAGGCTCTGGAAAAATGCGATAGGTTTAAGTTTACTGAATAAATTTAATATATATATTAATTCCATTTTCTTGTTAATAAATGCTTTCTTACAGGAAAAGAAAATGAAGCTGTCCTTCCTAGACTCTGCATCGTTAGTCAAACGCCATTTTTCCCACATAAGGACTCTTTTAACCTTGAATTTCCATTTCATTAAATCGATAATACTAATGTAAGATATGTCCTGTTTCGGACTCTCAAATTATGGCAATCATCTTAAGCCTAATGTATCCTCTGGGTGTTGGTACTAAACGAGCTTCTTAGGTAAGTTTCTCAAAAAGTTAAAGAAATTACTATTCAGAAGTACTATAATTAATTCTCTTCATAACTGAATGATTAATGCACATTAAGAATTAATTTATTTGCACCAAATTATTTTAGTTTTTATGAAAATGTTTTTCTCTAAGGAGGAAGATGAATGATGATTGTTATTGTTATATTATTATTATTATTATTATTATTATTATTATTATTATTATTATTATTATTCTGCATCATGGTTTGCACTTTCCAATATCTGTGGATAAATACCTTAATAAAGATGTTATAGCTAAATAGAAACTTCTTCCTTACCCAAGCAGATCAACCAGAGAAAGAGGCTGTTCACCTTCTGCACCTTCAGGCTTGGCTCCCTCTTCACCACCTTCTTCTGGAGTTGATTCTCCACCTTCTTCCATGCTGGACTGTGGTGATGGATGTGCACTTTCATGGGGAACCATGTGAAATCTAATGAGAACAAAGTTATTACAAACAAACAAAAAAAAAACACATCCAAACATTGTTATCTCCATAGTATTAGATTTCAGGAAGCTTGCATATGTATGAAACACAAGCAAAAGTTTTTATCTTACTTAAAATAACAGCAGAGCAAATACAAATATTATTAGGAAATAAAATTAATGTGTTAAAAGCTATTAACACACCTACCACCCCTACAACATGCTGACTTTTATAGCTGAAATCTGACCAATAAGGAAAAAACAGCAGTATAGTGTGGTAACATCATGGTTGTACCAACAGCAAGAATTGCATTATGTGTAGGAAGTGAAAGAGTTAAAGCTGAATGAAGTGAATTTCTTGAACCTTGCAGTAAAGGAAAGTACTGAGAGGGTGGCTAGAAAGGAACGTTAAAAATGGTTGATATGAGAGCATTTGTACAAAAATATAAAAAGGAAATGGAAGATGAGTACAATGTATGACCAAATAAATACAAGACAACTGGCAAAAATGGAATTCCATCAATTCCTCGACCTCAACCTAACCTTGGGAAAATTCAGAAACCAGGGGACCAAGTGGATTACTGCCTGATAGTCTCTCTTGGCTCATTTTCATAAGTATAAATAGATCGAGCATGGTGGTAATGGTAAAATTATATAAAGATTGGAAATTGAAAAATAAATGAGGAACTACTGAAAGTGATGCTTAGAGCCTCCCTGGAATGGAAAAATGTAAGTCATACATTTGAACAATGGCAATATGGAAGTAAACTATATTAATAATGAGCTGTATAAGTCTTAAGGGTGGGTGTGTGGAATCACAGGCTCTAAATTGTTCACATTGTGTTCTAATAATGTCTGCGCTCTCCTTTATTTTAGGTGTCTACTTCTCCTTGTACTCCATACCCTATATGCAAGTTTCATTTAGATCTCTTATCAGTATGGATTCTAGAGATTAATTTACAGCAAAAATGAAAATGATAGCTTGCATGTTCTTTTAGAAAATGTTTTATAAGAAGTAGAATCTGCAAAATTTCTATCCTTAAAGAAAATACTTCAAAAATCAAAATAGCTTTGCCCAGGAAATCATGAATGTACAGAGAAAGAAAAAATACACTCTGGATGAGGTCTGTCCTGAAGATATTCCTCTAATTTTTTCCTGGAAAAAGCAGTGATAATAAGAACAACAAATTGATATAGGGGATCTTTTTATACATATGTTGGTTTTTGCAGTCATGTTTGATGTGTCTTGAATTGAATTGAATTCTCTACATTTTAATTTTGCAGCAGATGACAGAATGCATGATATAAATTTTGCCAGAAGTCTGGAGATTCTCAAGCAGAAACAATGTACAATTGGATTTAAACAAAATTAAGAGCAGTTTAATTAGTTCAAAGAGAGATACTCAATGGGGGACAGTGACCAACATTCCTGGAGGCCAGCAAGTTGAAATACAGATATCACTAATCATGAAGTACTGTGCTTGTCCATCAAAGAAATTCCTGATTGTATGGGTTCAGCTAGGGTTGCCATCTTATGAAGTCAAAGTGTGGACACCTATAACTACTTTTATTGAGGGAGGGAGATAAATTTTTACTAGAAATACTTAAAATAAATCTACTTGTAATTTTCTGACACCACTGTTGCTATGACCTTTTGAAGATATCTTTTATAATACAGAATACTGGCTTTCTAAACATTAAATCATTTTGCCAAGATAGAATAGAATATTTATTTCACTCACCCATTACAAAAAGTAACAATTACTTTTACTTATTTACCATTGTTCCCAGAGTGCACATTTCTGGAATCCTACACACTCAATACCCTGCTTATATATGTATCAGATCCTACCATCTCCGGTTCCTTCCCTATCTCTATATATACATTCTTCCTTAACTTTAATCACCCTTTTCCACCATTTCTCTCTTACCTTCCCTATATAATCACCAAATTTTCTCAAAAACTCTTTGTTACCAGCTCTAAAAAATTTTAATTTCACAATTTCTACCTTTAAATTGTTCCACTTCTTAATCCATACACCTTCTCTACATTCTTTAGTTTCTGAACATTCAACTATATAATGAAAATTCTCCTCTATTTCTCCACATAGTGGACACTCTTCCTTTTTTACTTTTAATCCACTTAATATACCTGCTCTACCCCAAGCAAATCCCTTCCCTTCCCCTTTTATTACAAATATCTACACATTTTTCCTGCTCCCATTCTTTCTTAAATTTTGCATAATATTTCATGGTACTCTTGTCTTGTAAACTACTCCATTATTTCTTGTTTTCCAATTTCATCTATCCTTTGCTTCACGTTATTCCATAGCCCTTATCTATTCATTAACTGTTGTTCTTCCACTTCACCTATTCCAACCTCTTGGACTATTCTATTTAGTTGAGCTAACCACTTCTTTCCTCTTTAACTTTTTCTGGTATCTGTAAACAGTCTGGCTATGTCTTTTCCCTCTCTTGATGCTATCTTATACCAGTTTCAAAATAGATTTAACTACCATGCCTTTCCTGCCAACTCTTTCCAATTCTTTCCAATGCTACCCCATTTGGAGTTGCCCTTGGTAATCCCAACACCATTTTAAAAAATGCTTTGTCAATATGGTCAATATACTCCCACCCTTTCTCTGTACCCCATATTTCAACTTCTTACATCACTTTTCATTCAACCATCGGTGAATAAATTCTCTTGAGCCATGAATTTAAAATGATTTAGTCAAATTTGTAACACTTAACATTACTAATATTTTAAAACAGGAAAACTAAGTTTCTGGAGCTAATTGCTCACATCTTCAGTTCCAGATCGACTACCGGCCTTGTTCTTCATGGTGGTTTGGTTTGTCTCTGGTGGTGGTTGGATGAACTACTATATTAAGATGTCACTTGGCAGGATTTCAAAGTTGAAAACGTGATTTTTGTTTTTCCAGATATTAATGTTTTCCCAGACTGTAAGTTCTGTTTTTCCTGTAATATTTTTAAGTAGTTTGGGATTCTTGTTAATATTATGTTGTTCCTTCCAAAAATGCCAAGTTACCGATAATTATTTTTCCTGTCTTTGATATATGTTCCTTTGCTCATGTTTTTGTGTTTCTTTTAGTCTTTCTAATATAAATTTTTTCACAATCGTTACAATTTATCTCATACATTCCTGATTTGTTCTCTTGTGGAATATCCTGCTTTAGTTTAGAATTTAGTATATTTTTTATGGAGTAACTGTTTTTGGAACTAAAATAATGTTGTTTTTTGAAAATCTTTTGGAATTTATAGAAAGCTGATGGATGGTATGTGAATTTTTTGTACATTCTATTTTCTTCCTTGTTAGGAATAAGTGTACTGATGTCTTTGATTCTCTTTTTGTTCCTTGCTCTGTTTACTTTCTTATATGCCACTTCTTGTTTGAAACCATTTTTTATAGCTATATTTATTATATTGCTTAGTTCTTGCTCATATTCTTCTTTGTTCATGGGGACATTTACCAACCTGTGCACAAAATTATTTAGTGCTGCATGTTTATGGGGAACTTGGTTATAACCATCATATTTAATGTAGTTATTAGTGTGAGTAGATTTTCTATATATGCCAAATGTTAAGTTAATGATTTTTCTTGTAGATTAAGTAACTTAAATGCATTTTCTAAGTTTTCTCCGGAATTATTGCAAAGATGTCATCAACATAGCAATACCATGCTTTAAACAACCAATGGAAACCCTTTGTAATTCTGACTTCTATAGTGCTCATAAAGAGATCTACTAATAATGGTGATAATGGGATAGCCATTGTTAAACCAAAATTCTGTTTATAAAATTTTCCATTGAAGGTAAAGTAATTTTGCTCTGTTCACAGGTTAGTTAGTGTAATGTATTCTTGAGTTTCTTCTATTGTTTTTCTATTTTTAGCAACCAATTTTTTATATGAGTGAGTCGATTTTGCATACGGATGTTTGGAAAAAGAGCTATGATGGCAAAAGAAACCAAAGTATCTGCCTTTTCTATTTCTATATCTTTAATTTTTTTAATTAGTTCTAAGAAGTTTTTTATGCTTCTGGTTTCAATTTTTGGAAAGGAAGAAAAACTTAAGTTAACCATTTGGCTAATTTGTATGTTGGGGCATCTATATTGTTTATAATGGGTCTCATTGTTTCCCCTAATTTGTGCACTTTTGGGAGATCATAGATTTTAGGTAGTTTTATTATCCCCTCTGTGTCATTGCTTCGTCAGACTTCCCTTCTGCAATTAGTTGTGTAGCTCTTAATTCTACATTTCCATCTTCATCTGACCCTAATTTTTTACAAAGTAAGTTTCTTCTCACCACATAAATTTTTCTTAAGTTCTTTCCTGCTCTAAACTATCAATTATGACCCCATCTTCTTTCACTGCACTTCCAATTTGAAATTTTGTTAATAAAGGAAAATGGTAGCTACTCGATACATTATTCAAAACCTTAAAATCTACGATAGCATTATCTAGATTTGCTGGGCATAGCAAGTAATCAATCATGCTTTGCCCATTTTGATTTATGAAAGTGAAATCTCCACATTTATCTGATCTCCTTAACCCATTACACACTATTAAATTGTTTACCTCACAAAATTAGATCAATTTACTCCTTCTCCATTACTGATCTTGTCTCTTCTACACCTTTGCATAATTTGATCACCATTTCTTAATTCACATTCACCTGGGATTATATGTAGTTCCCCATATTAAAATCTAAACAATTATCTAACGTCTGCTACATTATACTTCTGGTTTAAACAGACCTGGCAGGTTATATAGGACCCCTATACTTATATTATTTTTGTTCCTCTCTTGCCACACTATGTAACCCTACCCATAACACTTTATCTGAACCTGCACCCTTCTCTTCTTTTCCCCAAGCTGCTGATCTTTTTTACATACAACCTAATTTCTCCCTTTACCTCTCTTTTTCTCTCAGTCTCTATTAAAATAATCAAAACCATTTACACTTACCTCTGCACTGTTTGTTACCCACATTTCTACCACTACCACCATATTACCTAACTTCATTATTTGCATAATTACACCTTTATTTATTTTATCTAGTAATCCTTCCACATTCCAACATGTTACTATTAGGTTCTTTTTCCCTATTCTAATCTTGATCTATCCTCTATAAACTGTTGCAATTTTGCTGTTGTTCTTGTCATACTTCCCTCTTGTGCTCTAACTTTCATGTGATCTTCTAGATATAAAGTATTTCCTATCTTCGATTACACTCCTTCTGAATCACTTCTCACTTCCATTACTACCCTGTCTCTATTGTCATCCGTCTTCTTCCATCTGTTGATTGATATGATCTTTCTTCTCATTTGGTGACCTTGGTCTTGTCCTGTTACCTGCTGTTCTTCACCTCTCTGTTGCATAGTTCTGACTTCTCTCACATTTATTTTCTTCCTCTTTTTTCCCCTTCTATGTGAACCAATGTTTTGTATTTGACCTTAATAGGTCTTCTTGTTCCATCCTCATTTGTGGTTTCCCATCAATTCATAACTAAGTTCCCATACAAAAGCTCTCTTTCCTTCATTTCTAACCTTCTTCATCTCCTTTAACAGCTCAAATCTTAATTCGAGATCCTTCTTACCATAATCTTGTTCAATAAAAATGTTTGTGCCTTTTAGCTTCTTTGCATTACTAAGCACCTCCTATTTAACTTTTACTGTAGCTAGCTTTACTAATATTGGTCTGGGTTTCTGATCTATTATCAGATTCCACCATTTTACTTATTATTTCTCCTTTTAACCTTCTAATTGATAATATAATTTGTTCCAACTTCTTACCCATTCTCTTTTCCATACCCTTCACTTGGTTCAAATCTTCCAATATTGTTTTATCCTATTAAATATACAGACAAAGAGTTGAAATTTAAACATAAAGGAGGTATTATTAAAAATAAAGTGTAAGGTACACCATCAGTTGTTTTGGAGTCATCAGTATATTCCAATTGAAGTTCATTTCTGAAGACTGTGATCATTAATGAGATGTGGGCATACAGATCTGAAGGATAAGATACAGAAATCAAGTTATATTGGCAACTGCAAGAACACCATGCAGAATGTAAAGATAGAGATGAAAGTCCTTCCAAAACAAGGGTTCCAGAAATATGTTTAATAGTTGAACACTATGGATTAATTATGTATAATAACAAAGGTTCCACTTTGAAAGAGATTAGAAATTAAACTCCTGCCCCAGACATGCAATTTTATTTTCCTTGTCTACGGCTCAATATTTTTTAGTATACCTGATATGTTCTCCAAATGTCAATGCTACCACCCTGTCTTGGTGATTTCCTTACTAACAAATGATTTCATTTTATTTTTCATTCTTTCAACATATCCAGTCTTCTCTTATTCTTTAAGAATCATTCTGATAACAACAGCTACCCTATGATTTAAAATATCAACAGATGTGACCTTTTAACTTACATACCTAACAAGAAATAAAAATCAAATGTGATTCTTAACTTGAAAGTAAAAAATTTAGAAAATAAGTCTTTGTCTCAATTTCCATGATAGTATAGTCCATTTCTTCTTTTTCTCTATTTAGAATTGTTCAAAATTAGTAATAATTGTGACTCTTAACATACAAGATAAATGGAACTGTCATAGTGAAGTTAATCATATTAACATGTTGTGATGAGTCAAACTCTTCAATAGGAATACAATATATATCCACAAATGGAAAAATCAGCTAATGAACTTGATATCTACCTGAAAGAAAATACAAATTTCAAGTTCATCATATGCCTGTCGAGTCAAACAATATGTCCTCCAAAGATTATAACAATTCTTCCGACAGTAGCTGATAATGTGGATAAAAGTTCGTAAAACATGATCTAGTGAAACATTAAGTTAATGAAGCTGCAAGAGAGCTTAATTTGACTCATCACAATATGAATTGAAATCTATCGTCTAACACTCTTCAAGCTTCACTAGCCCAAAAATATTCAGTATCAGTTTCAAAGATACGTTATCTCCATCTTCGGCCGTGGACGACTCATGGCCAAAGATGGAGATAATGTATCTTTAAAACCGGTACCAAATATTTTTAGGTTAGTGAAGCATGAAGAGTGTTAGACAAAAGATTTAATTCATGTGAGCTTCACTGTGTTAGTTCCATGTGAAAATTTTTTTACAATTTTTAAAAAATTTTAACCATCACAATATATTAATATTTACAACAATGTTAATATACAGTTGGTTTGGTGAAGCTTATACTTCACTTACTTAGTTTTTAATTGGATATTTTCAGGAACATTTGCTACCATCATCAACAGAAGACCAAATGGAAGAAGCATACTCTGTAGGTGACTGAAGAATTTATCAAATATTCCAATGATGGTACCTTGAAGTTTATGATGCAACTCTTATTTTTGATAATGCCATTAGTTCCAAAGATTTGCAAATACATTTCAATAATTTTTTTTTTTTTTTATCAATTTCATGGTTTTCTGACCAAAAGTGAGCTACCACTATTGATTTTTCTGACTAAATAAAAATTAAATTTTCAATCTTTGTTTGTAATGGATATTTTTTAAATGTTTTTTGGTACAGGTTTCCAAAATTCTTTTTGTTTTTCCAATATATATATATATCTGATCACAGTCTTTTGAAATTGATTTTGTAGATACCCGAGTTCATGTCAGAAGGTATAGGATCTTTTTAAATTAGATATTAATCCTATAATCCTAGCAGGTTCAATAATTTTAAAAAAAAAATTATAAAAAACAGAAAATAATTTTGGCTTCTTAAAATGTCTTCAGCATTAAAATTTTTTACGATCTTCCTGTAAGATCCTATACCTTCTGACAGGAAGTCGTGTATCTACCAAATCAATTGCAAAGACTTTGATCAGGTATATATTGGAAAATCAGAAAGGAATTTGGAAACCTGTACCAAAAAACTTTTCAGAAATATCCTTTACAAACAGATAGAGAAATAAGGAATGGCAGCCCACTTTTGGTCATAAAATCATAAAACTGATTAAAAAAAATTGAAACACATATTTCAAACCTAACAACATGGAAAAAAATTTACATCAATAATAAGAGCTGCATCATGAACTTCAAGACACAATTGTTGGATATATTCGATAAATTTCTCTGAATACCTACAGAGTATGCTCCTACCAGTTGGTCTTCTGCTGATGCGTGAATGTTTCTGAAACTGTCCAGTTAAAAAACCAAGTTAGAGAAGTATGTGTTGCCAAACCAACTATATATCAACATTAAATTATAGGTGTTCTTTACTGTTATTATTTTAGATCTGTGAAATACATAATTACTGCATGCTAGTTTCCCTTATTAAAGAAAGCTTACTGGCCATTCTCTTCTTTTGTGATATCCAAACCAAAAGCTTGTATTTGATTTGGTGATGATGCTTCATCTGGTGTTGGTGGCAAAGCTGGCAACATTCTTAATGGAATTTTTTCTTCTCCCTTTTCTTCCTCTGCAGCTTCTTCTACTTGTGGTCCTCGCATCAGAGACATCAGCACACCAACAATATACCTATTCAAAATTAATAAAGAATTGTTAGATTTTTAAATTGCTTATGCTTAAGGACATCACTTCTGTAAGCAACATAATCATTTCAGCTTGCAAGAACTTGGGAAAGAGACAGTAAATATAGCATTGGAATCTTTATCATTTACTACAACGTTTCTTTACTTTTATCTTTAGAGGCCACCAAGTAGATTTCTCATCTTCTTGTAGACACCTATCAAAACTAAATTTTTCTTTATTTAACCACAGCAAAAATTTTTCCTGAAATAATGCATAGCTGCATTCTCTTTTCTGATTTTAAGCCTTTTCCAAATAGCTCATGTCTTTAATTTTTGGTACCAAAACAATAAAATAAAATATCGATTGCATCCTCTTCTTCCCCCCAAATGGAACAAAATCCCTGTTCCACTACCTTTTGCTATTCCTTCCCTTTCTTGATTGCTACATTTATTAGCACTTCTCCCCTTCTGATTCAAACTTGTAACTTTCTTTTGTTCCTCATTAATGACTATAGCACTTAAATTTAAAATCTAATTTCATATTGAAACAACTACAATGAAGCAATTATGTTTTCTAGATAAGGTAATGAGTCGAAAGTTGTGAAGTTCTATGGTAAGGAAAGAAAAAAAAAAAAAAGGAAAAAAAAACCTTTTAGGTTCGGTTTATTTTATTTAAGGATGTTCATTTTTGGTCATTAGTGTCCTACACAGGCGTGAAACGACTGATAGATTTTGCTCAGGTCTCTTCATTCAGGCTTGAGGTTTTATAATGAGCCATAAATCTATGACATTGGATCAATGGTTTTACTTCCCTTTCAAAGAAAATCATACTTAGGATTTTATGTCCTAAAATATTCATTGATCCTGGCTGGATTTGAACCCATGATCCTGGGTCTATGAGGGGCCCACCTGCCCTCCTCACAAAAAATCTTTAAAATATAGATAGAAAAATGTATGAGTTATCTTTACAACTTTCCAAAGGTTTGGGAAATTATTTTGGAAAAACCGATATATACATTTTTGTCACGTTAATCATAACATGAAAAACAAAGCTAACAAAGAAAGCTAAAGAATTTATGCAGGAGTAAAATTAAGAAGAGTAACCAATCACATATATATACTCTAAAATTTTGGACACCTCAATGTGGTGAATCTGTACAATAAAACATTTAATAAAGAAAAATTAAAGTTTTTAAAAAAAGAGCTACACATTAGATTTTCAACAAAGGTGGAGAAATATATTATACACTGGATCGATGGGCTAAATAATGATAAAAACATCATCCGAATAAAAGGGGAGAAAATTCTGGATCACATTGCTAAAGTGAGGTTGGATTTGGCACACATAAGAAAATAGCAAATTTGCTAAACAAAGAGCATGTAGCTAAGTGATATTTGTATCAATTATAATTTTTTTTACATTTAATAGCAAATTTCATAAACAAGAGGCATATTGGGTATGGAAAATCCTTTATCACCATTTCTGACTTATACACGAGCAATTTAGAAACATGCATCACCAAATCATTATTTTATGTTTTCAATATCTGGAAAAGTTTTGCAGATGACATCTTTTTGTGGTCAACAAAAACATTTAGATGATATTATGAAATTATTAAACCTACAGGACAAAGAAATTAAATTCACATTTGAATTAGAAAAGAATAACAGGATTTATTTACTTGATTTGAATATCATCAAAACAGGCAATAAACTATAGTTTGGAATATATAGAAAATACAAGCATTCTGACAATTAAACTAAGGTAAATGGTTTGAATTCCAAGGCATACAAACATGTAGTTTTAAATAGTTTAGCACATAGACTAATGGACATACCCACATATAGTTTGAATACAACTAAAAATGCTCACATATAATACATATGACAGTTACCAATTGATACAGTAAAGAAACCATGGACAAGAAAATCAAGAAATTTAAACAGAGAAGGAAGTTAAAACAGATTACAACTTTGACAGAAGGAAAAGAAACAACCACTCACAAGAAATTCATCTATCATCATTGGGCCAACAAAAAATTTCAGGAAATTTTCAAAGATTTCAATATTACTTTGTTTCCAATATATAAATCCAGCATTAATAATCCGCTTAGTTTCAGAATTAATTATAAAATCATTAACGAGAAGAAACTGGGATTATATAAAATGTTCAGATTACAACAAAGTATATATATCAGGAAAACAATAAGAAGTATGGAGAAACATCAAATACAATCAGGCAAAAAATTGGCAGTAGAATATCACTTTTGGAAGAATAAACATAATACAAAAATGGAAGGTATGTTATTGAAATTTGTGGATAGACCTGTGGAGCTGGGAATATGGAAAATAATTTATACAAAGAAATATGAGCACAAGATCATGAATTTCCAGATCCCAAGAGAGGACAAAATGATTAAAAAATTCATTAAGTTTCCACCAGAACTATACCAATGACATCCAATTAAGAAATTCAGCAGTCAGCACACAGCTGGTAATGCAGTGCAAAGGCCTGTGAAACATGTTCTGAAGACTTAAATGGTAAGTGAAGCAAAAGAATACAAAATTGACACACATCCTAATCTAGAATACATGATTGCTTATCCTCAATCCATCCTTACAGTTGAAGACCAATTTCTTAACTTTCTCTCATTTTCAAATATCCACTCATATCCTCATCAATTTTCTTTAATATGATCAATTAAACATTCTGCCTCTAAATTGTTTACTTGCAAGCGTACATGTTTCTGATATTTACTGTGACTTAAACCAATATTTTAATATTCTTTTCATCACCAATGCTCTTATGCTGATAGTCAATAACTATTTTTGTTTCATATTCCTATTTTCTTTGAATGTATACACTGAAGTCAGAAAGCTGAAACTTCATAAACACTGTGTAATGGATACCTGTAGGTGTGAATTATGAAGAGCATTTGAAATTTTGCACTAAAACTATAAATAGTAATTTATGAAGTGTTTCTTCTAGCAGTGAAGTGCACTTGTAACCATAAGTAAAAGGTACTTGCTATCAGAAGAATCTTAACTATTCCTTTAAAATTTTATATATGAAACAATTTTTCCTATGACCAACTAATTGTAAAATTAAAAATAAAACAGCAAAAGAATGGCTAATGCAAATAAACTAAAATAAAACACAGCAAAATCTTTAACTTATTTCCCCTAATTTATTAACTATTAAACTGAACTACTGGTCACTTCTAGCCTTTATGAGATGATTTAAGTTTAAAGATCTATGCACATGTGCACCAACCTTGGTTTTCAGTATATCATAGTAAAGTTATTAAGTTTTTACTCCAGTAAAGTTTGGTTTTGATTTTTCCAACACTTAACCACAATAAAATTAACTGTTCATCAATTAATGGTAAAGTGAAAATACTGTACTTTTCTTTCCAAAATAGAACTTAATGATTAAACCTGTATGTTATATCTCCAATATCTATAAATAACTGCATATAATGAAAAAGTAGCATGTGACAAGAGGGATCCATTCGAGGAACAGGATGACGAACCTTTTTACAGAGGATTGTGACTGAAAAACAAAATTATACATTCTAATCTCGTTGAATTAAAATTTTACGAACAAATTTCAGGTTCAGTAATGGGCAGTCCTCTCTCTCCATTTTTGGCAGATTTATTTATGAGCTTTTTTGAAATGCACATAACTAAATCCTTCCCATATATATTCAATGTCTGGTACAGATATATGGATGATATTTTTGCCATCATGCAAACCAGATACATAGAAGATGCTCTTAAACTTTTAAATTTACAAGAAACAACAATAAATTTACTATAGAAATTGAAACTAATAATACTTTACCATTCTTAGATTTTAAGATAATAAAAAATAATAACAAATTAGAATTTGGCATATACAGAAAAGATACACACACCGATAATTACATAAAAGTTAAAGGTTTCAACCCTATACCTCACAAAGAAGCAGCATTTAATAGTATGATTTTAGGTTGATTAATGTACCACTTAAAAAAGAAAAATATGAGAATGAATACTCCCATATAATACACACAGCAAAAGTTAATGGGTTTAGAAACAAATGATAGATCGAAAAATTAAGATCCAAAGGGAAAAAGAAAATCAAACAAATCACCACGCTCAGCAATTTATATAAAGAAAAAACTTATCAAAAGATCACGTCCACCCTTACATCAATCACAAATTTAAAAAAATATTCAAACAATACATCGCTTTTCACCGTAAATAAATACAGTGTAGGCAAATTACTGAATCTAAACAAAATTGAATCCAGATCAAAGGAAGCTAGTTTAGGCATATATAGGATCAACTGTAAGGAGTGTCATAAAGTATATATAGGCAAGACCTAAAGAAGCTTAGGTATTAGATTGAAAGAGCACTGGAGAAATATCAGATATAAACAACAACAACAAAAAATCGGCAGTAGCAGCACATTTCTGGAATGAAAATTATGAAATAGAAAAAGATATAATAATGCTAAGAGCAGTTAGCACCCAAAGGAACTTAGTATATGGGAAAAGATTTATATAAAAAATATGAACATAGACTTATGAATTTTGATATACCAGAAGCAGACAACATATTGTACAGGTTCATCAACAGACCATCAGAGCGCACACAGCCAAGTATACATCCTACATGAAGAGATCCGTTATTCGTCAATTGGTTGACAATGTGAGCAAGTGACTCACGAAATTAGTTCCAACTTATTTTTTAATAAAAAAAGTTTTAATGTGAAATGTCAAGAGAGTTTAATATATTGACATGATTTTAAAAGTTTTACTTTTAATTCAACAAGATTATGATAGTTTCACTGTGTGGATTCCTCCATTAATTTTTAATTCAATTATACATTCTATTTTAGAGTTGTGTATTGGGTGTCCTGGACTGCATACACATGAAAATCCATCTACTGAAGCAGGGAAAAGTGAGGTCTCCAGTAACGGAAGATTATTTTTCACTAAATATACAGTAACTCAAATTTCATTTGAAATCTTTTTCTGGCTTTTTGCTGTTTCTTCAAACTCACCCCATTAATCTTTACATTTCGTATAATTGCTTTGTAAATTTGTGCCACATTCCACAGCTCACTAAACATTTATCTCTTGAATATCTAATGCTTCATTTCCCAAGTTATCACTAAAATTCAAATATACAACAAAAATAATCATGACCTTCTGAACAGTATTAACATTGTCCAGGTTTGCAATGATATGTTGTAGGCAATGCAAGTAATGAATTCCTTTAAATCAAGAAAATATCAATATAGGTATCAAGCGTAATGAAACCGCAGTATTGTGAGGAAATGGAAGTCAATGGTGCACACATTTTCTTGGAATACCACAGTTTTGAAAATGCTGATAAATGCTATGGTTGGGGCACTTGTACATTAGTGTGTGTTTTGCCATGTTGTGTCCAGAGATTTTGCAATCTTATAAGAGATATCTTTGGTAAATCCTGGTTCTAGTTTTTATCCCTTGTGGACAGAAATGGAGTGATATTACTCCCTGGTGCAATATCCTCCACCATGTAGCCATCACTGAAGCACAGCAATGCCCTCTTTGGATTGTGTGAAAAATCTTAATTTACCAACAATTAAAGCAGAAATGTCATTTTATGTATTATATATTTTGTCATGAAAATGTTTCATCTGTAAAACAACGCCTTCACTGTAATTTTGAGAATGCCATTTCTATACCTTTCTATAATTAACATCACTGTAAGATTGAGACGAACTACACACTCTTAGTGACTCCACTTGTTTAAATGTAGTACATGTTTTGCAGACAATCATTCACATCAGCAGCTAACCGTCGATTGCTGGATAATTTGTTATGCTTCAGGCAAGTATATTCTACCCTGGTGGAGGTGTGATGAACTTTTAAGTATATGTTTTCCTCCCTGGAAGTGTCGAAGTTCATCAAACTGTCTCTGTATTTATAAATGTAGATTTTCTCCCATGTTCGTAACTCGGTAGGTCCAGTACTGATTTTAATCATTTTGCTTTATTCACTATGTCATGGTTTTCTGTCCAGAAATAAAATGCTACCATTGATTTCTCCATTTGCTTGTATTTTATGTTCCTGAAGTGTTCTTTTAACAGTGTGTCTAAGTTTGTCTTTGTTTTTCTAGTACAGACCTTTCTGCATTCTGCACAACTTATTTGGTAAATACCTGCCTTTTTTCTGGTGGAATACTGTCATTAATATTGTCATTCAGATTTTTAACATTAAATCTGTTTATAGGTCACCATCTCATATAAAAATCCTTTAGAACATTTAGAAATTTTTGTGTAGCCAATTGACAATTGATAATTTTTTTAAAAATTATCTTATCTTTTTCTGCTGTGAGTGTTGTGGTTTCTTTAATAAGCTTATTTCTTGAATTTCTGTATGTTTTTGTAAACTAGTTCTTTGCTAAATCCATTTTTAATGCTATTATTTCTATTTGCTTGTATTTGTTACAATACTCTTCCCTGTTACTGTACAGGTTAACTAGCATGTGTATTAAGTTGTTGATCACAAGCATGTTTGTGTGTTTTAGGGTTAAATCTATTATCTTTGATGTGCTTGAGTGTTCTTTCTGTAGATTCTAAATTCCAGGTTTTCTTGGCATTTTATTATTTTAATGTCCAGGAATATGTTATCTATTTCTGCTTTGTATGTGAATGATATGCTTATATCTTGTATATTCAGAAGTTGTTTCATGGCATCATCAATGTTTTTTGTAATTATGTCAAATATTAACATATAACCTTTGTATTCTTTTATTTCTGGTATTTTCCTGGTTAACTGTTAACCAATGCCTCATTAATACTCATTAAGATCTCCTATGCAGATTTTCTCTAATAATCCATGCTGTGCTTTTCTTGAAAACATTTAGCACCTGGACCATTATGTTTGCTTTTACAGTAGATTCTGTTGAATTTATCTTGTGTTGCTTTGACCATTTATGAGTAATGTAGTCTATCACAGAAGAGCATTGTGACAGCTCAGTAGACATACTCCAACCAAATATTTAAATCCTATAGCAAATTGAAAACTCTTTAGGATTTCTAGGATACATGTGAAAGCACCTTTAATGCAATATACTTTCTCCAACATAACATGGCTATACATTCTTCAGTCTTCCTCCTTTCAATTGTTCCTTCCTGTAATTCAATTGTTGCACAATTGAATTGAAATAGCTCCATTTTATGTTCATTGAATTAAACAAAAGACAAAAGAATAAGCTTAGGCAGCTTAAATGTTGTATTATCAGTCTTACAATAATCCCCAAAACAATGCTTCATTTGCTTTGTTTTTATGGGAGAATCAGCTTAATCTAGAGATAGAACTTATAGCAGAACTATACTAATGCTCAATAATATTTAAAAAAATGTGACAAAAACATATGCTAAAGAATTAAAGTTAATATATATAGTACGTGAAGCTAACAAAAAGGTTAAAGAGAGAAATGTGATAATAGGTATAAGTGCTAAAACACATTTCCAGTAAACTACAATGGAATAAAAGTGGAAAATATGACAATTTACATTTCATATAAAAAATATAAAAGTATGAATTCAGAAGTAAAAAGCAAATAAAACTGATAGCAAAACAAGCATTATACAAATATAAAAATTAGAAATATGAAATGCATGTTTAAGTTCTCAGTGCAACATAGAAAGCTGGAAGAAATAAGATAAAATGACACCTTGTCATCTTATACCTACCAATCAGTTTTTATGGGTGAAAACCTCAACCAGCTCCTAAGTGTTGGCATTTCAAAATAAAGAGGTCATAGAATTTGAAATTAACTGTAATACTGCCATTAAGTAACTTATGTGAAGCAAGTACCAAAATAAGTTAAATCAAATACTAGAATTCTGTGCAATATTTACGTAGTTTTCACAAATAGAAAAAAACTAACTTTTATGCACCTTGCAATGCCACTGAGTATGACTCAGATCTCAGGTGCTGGCGAAGAATTATTAGTCATTTTGCTGTGTTCTTCAGCCCTATTTATCACATTATTTTTGTTTCATTTTCAGTTTAATTATGCAACATTCCATGAGAATATTTCAGATCCAGATACAAATTATGATGTATTTATCTTAAATAAATCTGAATTTAAGGTTTACAAAGACTTTATTAAAATATTTAAGTTTAAAATTATTGAGATTAATTACAAAGGGAGAGGCGACAATTTACACCTTTAAAGTTATTTGCATTTAAAATAAGAACCAGATAGGAAAAATGTGAGGGCATGGCTGCAAGTTTACCCATGGATCATGGGCTTAGGTGAAGTGCCAATGCTGTTGCCATCTGAGCTAGCATATCCTGTCTTACTACAACCACGAAATTTTCTTCATCCGAGTCGATATACTCTGGAGATCCTATTGTACAGATTTTATCCTGAACAGATGACTCAAAATCTTTGAATACTTGCCCAGGCTTCATAGTCAACCACACTATTAGGCTAATTTATATGAAATATGATTTTTTTACACAAGCTATGTGTTTGGAATTAGAGTCAAATACACAAAATTCAAGATTATGGCTAGCACTCAAACCATGGGTCTTTGGCTTATCATGCTGATGCTCTTCCTTTGAAGTACTGTCCCCCAAAGGTAAACCACAGATTCATAATTCAGTCCCAGTCATGGCCTCAAATTTTTCTTATCTGACTTTGAACCCAAATCTTAGCCTAACACATAGCTGGTGTGAAAAAAAATCACAGTTCATATTTGCATTTAAGTTTGCTATTTTATATTTTCTATAGAATAAAAAGCATTTTCATAAGGTAAGACTTTATTTCTTTAATGTTTTTATTGCATCCTCTTTTATTCTTTAACTATATAAGGTTAATTATTATATACTTCATTTGCATTATTTTCAATACTTTCGATACCTAATAAGTCTCTTAATCTATTTTTAAAATAGTTTTGCTTCATTATATTATATTTGTATATATTTCTATTTAATCATCTTTATGGATTTTATTACAAACATTATACATTTATATACAATATGCATATAAAGGGAAGTGTTAATATATTAAGTGTTTAGAATGCATCATTACAAATAAAGCTCATTTCTTTATTTTTGTAATCTAGACATTCTTGAGATATATTTTTTTCCTGTTGCTCAGCAATGAATGGAGTTCAGAATGTTTGAGAATGGATAAATGCACTTGTACTATGCTTTTCTCACCCATGACTTAAAATATTTGTTTTAGGATATACATACCACTATTTATTTTATATAAAATCTTACTAATATGCCCATACAATTTCAGATTATTTTCATTAACTAATCCTAAAAATTTGTTCCAATTATTCAAAAATTTACTTATTATATTTTTAAGACTATAGATTTGAATACTCATAATCCATCTGAACTTAGTGAAAAAAAAAAAAAAAGAAGCACAGTTGTTCTAGAATAATTATAACATATTTATATTAGTTTGCAAAGCATGACAGAGGGAAAAAGTTACATGGCTGAGAATCAAATATTGCTTTAACAGCATTTTTATGATGGTAAAGTATGGACTAATTTAACCTAAACTTAGGTATTCATTTTTTACACTAAACTCCACTCACTAAATAAAAGTAAGATGCGTTTTGGGAAGCATTTCTCCCATCTTCAGTTGCTCACTGAGCCTTCACTGAATCTTCAGTGAGCAACTGAAGATGGGAGAGATTCTCTGGAAACGTGTCTTACTTTTATTAAGTAAGTGGAGTTTAGTGTAAAAAATGAATACCTAAGTTTAGATTATATTACCACTCCATTGTCAACAGCTTTGTAAGTTGAATATTTATGACTAATTATTTCCAATATAATGTTGATATCTTGAATATTTAAGTAAAAATAAAAATCTTCTTATCATTCCCCTGCCATCATCCTGCCAACTACTCAATGTCACCTTCATCCACTTTATTTACTACAATATATAAAATAGATAACTCATCATTGCCATGTCAGTAAGACAAGCAGGTTGACCTCAAATATCATCATCATCATCATCATCATCATCATCATCATCATCATCATCATCACTGACATGGAAAACTGAGGTCATTAAGATGAAAGCTTATTAACAGTTAAGTCTGCAATTAGAATTCTGTCAGTACCATCCTTTCTTTTTGAGATTTTTTCTAGGTATTCCTTCACAGTCCTAATTAATGGAAAAAATGGGGAGATAATATTAACTTAGACCTGAAATTCTTTCTTTCCAAAATTCCTTTCCCAATTTATCAGTTCACCTCATGTATCATCAGTGTACACTGCCTGTGATGCCTTAATAGTACTAAAGCTTAAAAGAAATAGACTTAATCCTGCTCAGTGCATTTTAACTACTTTATCCAAATTAAATTTATTTGGCATCCACTGTAACACAAATAGCCTTTAATGAAAATACTTACCTAATCACAACTGAAACACCAAAGCCAGAATAATAGAAAGCATAGAATATCAATTTCAGGAAGCCAAGTATAAGTTCTGGAATGGACTTCTGCTGCATTTCAGTAATTTTGGCCTTAATATTTGAAGGCGACAACATGGTAAATGAGAAGAAGATGACATCCTTGAATGCCTGTATTGTACGACGAATTGGATCCTTTGAAGCCCTTAAAAATAAAGAAAAAGTTATTTATTTTTCCTCTAGCTTATAGTTATAATTATAGCTTATATTTATAGTTTAAATATGGCACAGAGAATAAGGGTCCAGTAGTATATAGTGATCAGTATCACAATCTAAAATATAATTTTGCTTACGCTTCTTCATCCTCTTCGCTGACATATGTATATGTCGACTCTCTAGCTTTTCCTGCACCAGATGACTCTTCTGCAGCCATTAAACCACTTGCATGAGTCATTTCAAAGATGGCATCCTCACAGAAATTGACAAAAGCTTCCAGTTTTTCCTTGTCACCCCCCTCAGTGACGATGGAGTAGAAGAAGGCACGTTTTGATTCCTAACAAAAACGAAATTAACTGTATGAACTGGATAGAAATGCACTCTTAATGGCCATGATGAATACAGCAAAATTTAGTTGAACATTTAAAATGTTGCTAACAAGGCAGAACAAAAAGTAGTTGTACTTTTAAGTTTTTACACACAATTATATATTTTTCCTTTTTTCATTTTCTTAAATACTGCTTCACAGTTTTTCATGTAACAATTAGATATTTTGTTCTTTGAGTAATTAAAAGAAAAAAATACATACTAGTATCTTGCTATCTATATGCATATACATACAGGATGTTAACGAACTGCATCAAAATAATTTCAGATAGTGTAGAGATGCCGTATATAAGCAATTTGGGATTGTAAACATATTGCCTATCTGTTCAAATTTCGAAGCTATGGCTATAAGTTTCTAAAGTGTCAGTATGTCACTGACTAATGAAGATGCTCCTTGAAAGCATAATACACGGTAACAAAGGCAGGTTTCTAAGGATGTAACTCTGGTGCCATGGTTATGACATTAGCTTTCGAGTATGAGATGGTCATTTGTTTTCGAGTTCGACTCTCACTCATCACCTTTTTTATTTTATTTGTTTTCTGACTGGCCTAATAATGCAGCTTTTAGCCTACCTTTTAAGATGAAGTTTCAATTTATACACTTAAATCTTAACATATCAATTCATATAATTACAACCTTTGTAGTTGTTATTGTACTTGCCAATCAGAATCATGTCTAAGTATGTGTTAAGTAAATTAAGTTTTAGGCATCATGTTAGTAGTAAGCTTATTAGCCATTGTACGTTGGTAATATATTCATTGTTGAGAAAGAGAATAAAACTTTAAAAGCATTAAGTAAATTTCATTCATAATTCTTTAGTATGCATATCGCAATATTTCATATTTAATAAAAAATAAAATTAACGTCATACCAAGAATTGAACCCGTGGTTTGCAGAACATCAGTTTTTTGCATTATGCATTACGCCACTTGAGCAAAGAGCTCCTTCTAGAGTAGGCCACATAAAGCAAGGAGACAGTTAATAGTTGATCAGTGTTGCACTGTCACATGATTAGTTTGAGATTTTGAGGTATTTTTATGCCATTAAATCTTGAAAATGCGATGAGATGAAGAAAATTGATATTTCTATGCTAGCAAAGTAGTTTAAAAGACATTGTAAAATAATTTTTCACCCAGCTTTACCAATTTATCAGCATGATGCTAAAATGTTGAATACCATAAAACTGTGATATGTTCAGTTGTGGACCACACATTGTCTATATGAAATTGTTTATATATGACATTTCTACATCCTCTGAAAATATTTCAGAGTTCATTAACACCCTGCGTGCGCGCGCGTATGTGTGTAAAGTTTATGCAGATAAAGGTGATTATGGTTGGGAGTGGGTTATAATTTTATTAAATTCTAAATGTAGCATTTAGTATGCATTTGAGAAATAAAGTCATTATTAGTTTGTTTAGGCTGTAGCTAGCTATAATGGTATAGGTAGAGCAATGAAACATTTTTATTTAGGACCTTGGATTGGGTCAGAGCCTGGTCCCCTGCAATTCCAGTAGGCTACTGCTGATGAACCAGGGACTGGGGACTGATGCAATCATGGGGTGGAAATTTTGCATTGTTTGTTATATTAGAATTTGGATAAAGGTGACAGAATAAAACTAATTGTATTTATATTTTTGTAATTGTGAGAGGGCATATCCTAAAATGGCTTGAGCCAGATAGGTGGAGCCCCCCTGGTAGTTTGTATTTGCTCTTAGCATATCAATAAATTTCAATTTCATTTCAATATAAAGTTTAATGTTTTTGAAAACAAAGCTAAAGAATATTGTTTAAATTTCTTTCTTTTGTAACAGCACACCAAAAAGTTTAAGCATATAATACAAGGTTAAAAAAAATTATTGCATTTACTAATAAACAGCTTTGTTGAATTGTTACTGCACAGATCTTTTTAAATGATAAAAGGTTGTTGTTAAAGGAAATCGGCTGGAAATACTAAAAAAGTATCATTACCTTAATCTGTGGTTTCTCCCACTGCTCTATGTTTGACTCCTTAATTTCAAAGTATACTCTCTCTATTCTCTTGCTTCCGCCCATGATTTCAATACGACCGAGGAATGACTCAAAGTAATTAAGGACACTTCCAGCTGTTTCCAGGAATCTTGCTAGCCTAGTTGATTAAGAAAAACCACTCTGTAAGTTATCAAAGTTTATATGCTTTAATGCTCTTAGATACTTTATTTAGAGCCAAATAAATCTGTTCATTGTAATTACTTGAATTCATCTTTGTTATTAACTTTCATATAGTTTTAAAATACATTCAGCACAAAGATTTTACATAATCAAATCATAATTATTATTGCATAAAACAGTAATGAGCACAGCAGTGGAAAGAAAAATGTTTAAAGTAGTAAAGCTGCTATCTTATTAACTACGAAGAATAGAAGAGGTATAATCATCTTAAAATTGTTAAGAACATACCTATAAATATGAAAGCACAATCCTTCCACTGTTTGACTGCCATTTTATAAGTGCTTTTGAGCTCAAGAGTTCAGCTAGCATTCTTCTTTTGCTTAAAAAAAACTGTTTCTTTGCTAGTTTACTCTAACTCAGGATCATACTAAGACTTATCAATTTATCAGCAGACCCTTCCTTTGATCAAATAAAATGCTGCATACTTGAGAGGACTTAATTCAAATCACCTTAAATAGATAGGTCAGTTGTAACTCCCTCTACACTTAGTCCCTAGACAATATTATTAAAATATTTCTGAAAGGCTTATTTTGGAACATATTTTATACTCCACAACTGCATTTTGTGTGATGCTCTTAAGGCCATCAAAAAGCCTTAGTTTCTAATCACACCATAATTCCATGTACCATCATAAGTGGTCACAGTCATCAGTAACTCATGACCTTGCTGGCACAATCCAGCATGTACAGCATATTGCTCATTTATGTCAATGATTTAGAATAGAATGTACCTTTTACTTCGGTGATGCTAATCTGATTACTAGTAATGATATAACTATCTTAAAAGTACAAATGAATTTATCAGTGGAAAGTGCAAAATTTAGTTTTCTCTAAATAGATTAATTATGCATTCAACAAATACTACCTGGACCACTGAAACTTTGCACTTGACAGCTTTTCAGTTGGCAATACTACAGATTAACAAATGAGGATTGCTACCCATTACACCTTCTGAACCAATTACAAAGTGGTATTATTGGTCAGTCATCTTGAGGTAGCAGCTGCTGAGTTGCCAGTTTTTCTTATTGTGTGTGCAGCTGATTTCTATCAACGTTTGCAAAGGAGTTACTGTGATTACTTGAACTGGTTCATTTATAGTAAATAAAAAAGTTCCAAAGAGATCATTTGAATAGTGATTAATGAAGAGATACCTAAACCTTGCGTTGAGGTGTTACATGGATGCTTAATAATGTTTACTAGGCAAAACTGAAAAATTACATTAAACAGTGGTGGATTTTGTAACATTGCAAGCACAGCATAGCCAACATTATATGAACTAACACTAACTGCCAAATGCAAAGTTTCAGTGGCTCAGGTATAATAATATTTTGATTACATTAACATATGCTGATGATCAAAAATATGTGAAACTTAAGGTTTTATTTGGATACCAGGTAACTGGGGAAATGCACATCCTCTATCCTTGCAAAAAATTAGCAAGAGTATGGTATCTCTTAAGGGATGTTTTTCTCCCTCTCTCTCTCTCTGACACATGCACACACCATTGTGCACGTTAAAGAAAATTGAAATAAATTTAAATTAATTTTATAGCTATATCTTCAGCACATAATTATAATACCACGTGCAAATACGACGTAGACACACCACATAACAGATTAAGCAAAAATATTAATAATCACTACTATCTATGATTAAAACTCTTTCATAAACTATCTTGAACTATTATAGAACTACTGCAAAGCAAGTTCAATATGACTGTAAAGAAATAGTTCAAGCATACAAGATCCTGAATTGATGTAAGTCAATGAATGTATTGCAGTTTATATATAGAAATCATTTTTCACACTAGTCCTGTGTTTACATAGATGGTAAAGAAAATTCAGACTTGAAACATTAGGATCACAGCCAAGATTTGAACCACAGATCTTCAGTCTTTGAGTTGAGCTACTGTGTCCTCCTTCAACCATGGAACTGTGAACCTCTCTCATTGATTCTATGAACCCTGAGACCTTAGAGGACACGACAGCTAGTTAATAGTGTGTCAGTCAGAAAAGCTGAAGATCCATGGTTCGAATCCCAGCTGTAATCAGAATTTTTCAAGTCCGATTCTTCATTCCCAACATATTGTAGTTTGTTATGCAATATTGCAACACATTATAGGCCTTATATAGCATTATTTTCTGTAGCTATATGCTATTGTGCATATTTTACATTTTATGTTACTTTATGCATCCCAGCTTCTTGTCAAGATATGTAATTATTTATATATATTGTACTTGTTTTATATTATAGTCATATTATTTGTTTTAAGCTTAACAATGAATAAAAAAAATTTATTCTACAATATTATATTATGAGCACAAATTTACACTGCTGTGCACATTTCCAAATTCTTCCTTATGATCAAGGTGCAGAGACTATGCTGAAATTTCTTAGATAGTCAAACAATGATTTTTCATAACCATGAGTACATTTTCTATCAACCTGCATTTTGACCACTTGAAACACTGATCACTAGCTGCCAAAAATGTGTCCATCATTAAATCTTTAAACCACTAATTTGAGTAACCCATGTTACTCAATCACTGAAAGCCTGCCGAGTCTTCTGATTTGTTTCCATCTTGGAATTCTCAAGCTTCTGGAAAAACTTGATGCAGTAACATTGTTAGACATATTTCATCTTGGGTGAAATGAAAATATAGCAACCAACTCACACAACAGCCTTCTAGAAGTACATGTAAATGCCCCAAAAATCATTCACATGCAGGAAGGTCACCTTCACATCTGTGTCAGTTTTGCCTCCCTACTGCCCTTTATTTTACCAGGAAAAATAAAGTTGGATAATTTTTTTAAATACCTCATAGACTATAACTTCTTTGAGTGTAAACCAAACTTACGTATTTTCTGCCAAACTCCTTAGTTTAAAGAGATGATATGATAAGTTTTTAGCCTAACATGGAAAACATTATTGCAAAACAAATTTGTAATTATTCAACATGACCTAACTCTTGTACACATGATACTGGTCATAAAGTAATTTTATTCCTTTAAATTTTTTTCCTTTTTTCTCTTTCTTGATTTGTGAACTTTGTCTAAAGTTAAAATAAAGTCCAAAATGTTAAAGAAGACTCATCAAAATAGCAGCAATATGTCTTGAAAATATTCACTCTTGAGTTAGAGTTTTCTCATAACCCAAACATTATGCACAATGTGAAAGAGATGGTCATAACATATGCCTAATTTATTCAAGATGTAATTCTTAACACCCAACTGGAATTGTCACATTAAAGGAAATCACATTAATTATTACTATGTTGTGGTGAGTTGAATTAAACACTCTTCAGTTTCACTAACTTACTATGTTTAGCAAATCCTTTTCCACACCATCAACAAGTATGTTGACCGTCAAAAGGATTGTTGTAATTTTTGAATTGCTGTAATCTTTGTTTGGCTCCGACAGGCATCTGATAAAACTTGAAATTTGTATTTTCTTCCCCTAAGATACTGAAGTTTATTGGCCATTTTTTGTATTTGTAGATGTAGATTTTTTCTGCCCATGTGTTCAGTTCTATATATCTTTCTACTGCCTTCAACAGCAGTAATTTTTCCTCACTTCATCACACATTAATAATTAGCCAAATGTGTGTCCAATTTGTTGTTCCAAAATCATCATCATTTTAGATCTTAATTCTTACTCTCTTAAATTTTGCAACTCAGCTCTTATGGTGGTGTATATAGCACAATGTTTGTTCAATGTATCTGCAAATTTGCATAAATTCTCTTGATACATACTTTATCAACAACAAATATAAAATTTTATCAGAAATTCATTTTTACTCACATAATTTCTTTAAAAATCCACAATACAGAAACAGATAAATTATTTATCTGGTATCAATAACTATAAAAACTTTTTCCTATGGTAACTGCTTTTAATATTGTTTAGAATAGAAGTTAGTCTGATTATATAATAATACCTCCTTGTATAACAAAAAAGCAAAAATAATTAGTCAAAATTGCCAAAATACAATTGTCTACTATGCTTACCAAATTAATACATTTGAAAAGATTTCAATTAACATAATTAAAACATACAAAACTTCAAATTTATGATTATATGGCAAAATTTAAGAACTTACCTTGGTTCATTTGGCATATGTTCTGACAGGTTTGTCAACAGAACTGCCAAATTAAAACCAATTTCCTTTGATGGTTCATGGAATCTGTCCGTAAACTCAACATAGTCAATCTTTCCATCATGGTTGGTATCACAGCAGGACAGAAGGAAATCAATCTCATCACTATAATTTAGAATGAGCATTTATTAAACAATGTTCACTGCCCATTTTACCCTCCCACTTATATATGCTCTCAAAAGATGCAGATGACCTTTAAAACTATTTTCAGTTAATCAATATGCATCATACATATTTTAATAATCTAATAACTTAAATTGGTGTACCCACAGTATACAGGTTTCAAGTCTGTGAAAAACAACTCCACAGAGAATTAAAATCCTCCTGCAATAATGCTTTGCAAATCTGTCATTAAAAAAAATAATAATATACTTAAAAGTTTGATAAAGAGACCTAAATACATGGTAATAGAAAACTTAAAAATAGTACCAAGATCACATGAAAAATAACTAAAAATAAACTCAGTTTAGGACAAAATACCACAGAGTACTCCAAATTAAAATGAATCATTGAATAGCAGTAAAAACAGAACAGAAAGCTTAAACAATTATTTTACAAATGTAGCAAATGAGATGCAGGATATTGTCCCTTAATCCGGGATTCAATTTATAAAATGTTTCAAACTAATCCACTAAAAACTTTTGAATTCAATCTAGACTCAATTATACCTTATGAAATAAGAAAAGCTATCACACAACCCAAACCAAAAACCTCTACAGTTTGGGATGAAGGCCCTCCAGCTGTAGTAAAAGAAAAACCTTCAGAGGAACTATGCCAATCTCTGGCTAGAATATGAATCCCTTACCTGAGGTATCTTTACAAAGAATAAAATATGCAATAATGTAACCAATATATTAAGTCAGTGAGGATGAATAAAAAAAATTACCACCCAGTTTCCATACTGACTAGCTTTTCTACTACTTTAGAAAACCGCCACGGGTGGCCGAGGTCATTAAATCGTGGACTTGTGAGCCGGAGATCTGGGATTCGAATCCTGCCAGGACCATCCTCACTGACTGAGTTTTTTTTTCAGGTTTTCCTCAGTCCTCATAAATGGCAAATGCCGGGGAGGTACCCTAAACTTAGGCCTGGAATGTTTCCTTCCTTAAAAATAAATCCTTTCCCAATATATCATTTCATTTCATGTATCACCAGTGTTCATCGCCTGTGGTGCCTCTGTAGCAAAAACGGGTGTTAAACACCATTCATTCATTTACTTTAGAAAAAGTTACCCCTATCAATTAAATTATCTTGAAAAGTGCTAACATACTAAATAGCTACCAAAAATGAGTTCAAGAAAAATTCTTTATGCACCACATCTCTGATAGAACTCATGAATATAAATGCAAAAAGTCTTTATGAAAAAAGATTATCAGCTGCCTATATACAACATTTGCAAAGACTCTGTGTCAACCACAACATATTAAGAGCTAAGTTAAATTGTTCTGGTATAATGTCTGTTAAAACTAGAACGGTTCAAAGTAAACCTAGGGAGTTAAAAACATAAAATAACTTGAAGTGTGAATTAGAATTTGTAGAGTGAAGAAAATCATATAATTAAATTATTTATAACTGAGTTGAACTACAGATTCTTGTGGTTTCACCTACTTATTTATATCTAGAACATGTTTAACATACTGTTGTTTTTTCATTTATTTATACTGGCAGAGTTAACGCCTTACAGCCTTTTCTTCCACTGAACCAATTTTACATAGATGTACATACATATTACAACATAAGTTAAAAAATAAGCAAAGAGAAATGGATAATGGTAAGTATAAACACAATTCATGAGTTACAAACATTGTCAATACAGATCATATTTAGCAATTACATAAAAATTAAATGAAATAGATGAAAATATATGCTACTAAAATGAGCATAATATAATATTTTGTTTTAAAGTTAAAATGTATCTATCTTAATATAGACATTTGTAAATTAAGTACTTTTTAATACCAATTTTTAAACATATGTATATAATGGGGTGGACGACATTCACGCAACCAGTTTCTCAGTTTGCGGCCAGCTGGTTAGGCTGGCTGCTGTGTCAGCAGTGTAGATGACAGGAAGGCTGCAGTAAATAGAGTACAGTTTGTTGTGTAATTTATTTTTAACATACATAACATAAACACTTAAAAAGAAAAGTAAATTACTACCTACATTCAGCAAGGAGATGTTGGAACTGCCTACCTTCATTGTTCATGCATTTCTGACACCTGCTTAGGAAATTGCTCATACTCTGCAGTTCCCTCTGAGAAATGGCAGCAATTTTTTGATAAATATTAGTTTTAAGCTCACCTAAAGTGTGTGGATTTTTTGAACACTTTTGATGCCCCCCAGAGATAAAGAATACTTTCAGTTTCATGAAATTTATTTACTAATCGATGAATTGAACTCCGATTAGGAACGTAAACATTAGGAAATTCCTCTTGAAATAATCTCCTTATAGCATGCACTGATTCTGTATGCACATATGAATCAAAATGAATACTTTTTGGGGAATAAAATAATTGTATTGCCCCATTTTACTTGATACACTTTCTCTCAATACACCATATTGCTTTGTCTAATAAATATTTGTCACTGGCACAATATTTCAACTGAAGCCTCACTCAGCAGAAGGAAAATATACTCCCAGCCTTCGCCGACATTGCGCTGCCGGCTAGTCCCTTTGGTTGCCTCAAGTATTGCTCACCCATACAAAGTATATATTACTTAGTATAATATTTATAATTCCTCTATATCACAAAGACTTTTATGAATAAGATATTGCTTGAATTTCTATTTTATATCTATTGACAGAAAGTACCTTTGATTTGCTGGGTAATTTGTTATATAGTACACCACTCATTATGTAAGGGTCATGGATAACTTTCTTTTTGTGTGTGCATCTTCAACTAATTGCCAACTCATGCATAACATATTCTAGATCTAAAGAAGTGAAGCCACAAGAGGGTTTAGTTCTATTCAATTATACAATAATTTGGTTTAGAAAATAATTTTATTGAGACTAAATCCAACTCAATGCTGTCAAGATGGAAGAGTAATTAATGGCATTTATTAAATATTAGTACTGGGATCATCTCTATATCATATACACAAATGACTTACCACAGTGTTATTTGACATTCAATATTATACACAGATGATAGTTGTTCTTAATAGCACAAATATTGAAAATCTACAAGCTAACCTATAATGTGCCATAAAACATTTGGATGATTGGTTTGAAACCAAAAGTTAAAATTGCATTATACCATTAAACATTAACAGTAGAGTCAATGTCGATTAAAATTTATTATCAGCTCTGTACAAACAAACAAAAAATTTGAAGAATATTCATACTGGAATAACTACATAGAAAACAAATTAATACTGCTTGCTTTAATGTTTTGTCTAGTTCAAAAAAAAAAAAAAAAAGTATTTACCCATTCTGGATTTAGCATATAGAACAGTATTCAAAAAAACTAAACATCATGACCCATGCAGTCTTCTTTTATATATTTATATGCATGTGCATATTATAAGCATAAAAATCTAAATAACTTCCTTGAAAATTAACATCAATAAAACTATGAAACAAGGTGTAAAAAAAATATAAATTTCCAATGTACATACTAATACTGTTAGAAAACAGCCAACAATACATAGGAATCAGGTCATGTAATTAATTACTATAGTCCATTAAGGAAATTAAAAATCATACCCATTTTAAAAGAACAGTAAAAAGCATACACATATACAATGCATATTAATCTGTTAAAGAATATATGCCTAATATAACTTGTATGATATTGTTATTATTTCAGTTATTGTTTATATCCAATTCTTTCTTTGTACTTGTTCTCATTCCACTACGTAATCAGAAGTTGATTATGCCCACAGAAGCTATTGCATAAAGGCCTTGCCACCTACCGAGGGAAATCATTGTGAGACACGTCTGAATCCTTCTGAGAAAATTTGAGATACTAGCCACGATTCATACTGCCAAATATTGTAAATTGCCTACCATATAAATATTGTGCTTATGAAGCTGTTGACAATGGAGTAGAAACATATTCTTAACAGGTATTCATTTTTTTACACTAAACTCCACTTACATAAAAATTAGAAGCGTTTCTGGAGAATTTCTCCCATCTTCAGTTGCTCACCGAATCGCCATTACTCAAAACAATGGCTGGACATCCGGAAATTTCTGTGATGTCCTCTGTTGGTTGAAGTAGGAAATTCCTGAGTTCATCCATTGGAGGAAACTGGAAGTTCATTAGGTTTTCTCTATTTTTTAATATGAAATTTTTTTCCCAGGTGGATAACTCCAATGGGTTGTAATGTTTCAGCACTTTAACTTCGGTTTTTTTTTTTTATTTAATGATTTTTGGTCCAAAAGTGAGCTGCTACTGCTGATTTATCCAGTAAAGCCATGAAATAAAACCGGGAATTAAACTACTGAAACATCTTCACAACCCATTGGAGTTATCCACTTGGGAAAAATTTTATTAAAAAATAGAGAAAGCCCAATGAACTTCGAGTTTCCTCTTATGAACTCAGCAATTTCTTACTTCAACCAACAGAGGCCACCATAGAAACATCCGGGTATCCAGCCATTGTTTCCAGTAACGGCAGTTCGGTGAGCAGCTGAAGATGGGAGAGATTCTCCCGAAATGCGTCTTACTTTTATGTAAGTGGAGTTTATTGTAAAAAAATTAATACCTAAGTTTAGGATACTGCATATTTATGTTGAATAGGGGTTATAACTCTCATTTTTATGTCATTTTCTGTGTGTGTGTCCATTTCTTAAAATTTTTAACTCTAGAAATGGTAGCCATCCATTTCTCTCTTCTTCTATGGTAAACTGTATAGATTCATCTTGCAAATTAATGTTTCAGGCCATCTATTTAGGGTTTCTTCTGTATTATTGCAAAAATGTCATCCACATACCTATGCCATGACTTGAAAATTAAAGGGAAGGCTTTTGTGATGTGCATTTCAAATGAACTCATGAATAACTCTGCTAGAAAAGGCGACAAAGGGTTTCCCATAGTTAGGCCTGAAACTTGATGGTTATATATTTTGTTGAAGTTGAAGTAATTTTGTTTAATGCAAATATTAGTAAGTTTTAATAAGTCTTCTATTTCTTCTGTTTTTAAATTTATTGATGTTAGCCATTTCTTTAGCATAAGCATAAGTTTCTTTGTAGGTATGCTCCAGAATAAGGCTTTTACATCCAATGATACTATTATATCTCCAGCTGTAATTCTGGTATTTTTAAGTTTTTTTAACTAGATCAATTGAATTTTTAATGCTCAAACTTTTGCATCCCTTAAAAGAATTGATAACTTTAATCAATTTTTTTGCTACCTGATATGTGGGTGAATTGATATTGTTTATTATTGGTCTCATGCTATCATCATTTTTATGTATTTTAGGTAGTGCATAAAACCTGGGTAGTATTGGATTACTCTGTGTGTTATTCTGTTTTTCAGCAGTGGATAGTGTTTTGACTTTATTTAATGTTTTGTTTAACATTTTATTGCATTTACTGAGTGGATTCTTTTCAATTGGTTTGTAATCTGTCCCTTTAACATAGTTTCAACTTTATTTATATATTCTTTTTCATCTAAAATGGCTATTTTATTACCTTTGTCTTATTTTGTGCATATCACTGGTTTTTCTTTTAGTTGTTTTAATGCTGTTCTGTAGTTTATTGATTTCTTTCAATTTTTTATGTTCTCCAAAACTTTTTGGTATTTACTTTTGACGAACAATTTTCCCTTTCGTTTAGTTGTTGGTTGGCTATGTCTATGTCAATTATGTAACCTTCTATTTTATCTCAGAAATTTATATAAAGTTTTAGGCCTTTGTTTAGGAGATTGATTTCAGTTTCTGAAAATGTGGCACTCTAAAGATTAACTACTTTATCTATTGTCAGTGTGCATGAGGGTGGAATCATTTTTATTTGGTGTTTTTGTAAGTTCTGTAAGTGCCTTCCATATATTTTGTTTCAGTCACTGCTTGGATAGATGAAAAAAGAACAGGACTGTCAGGACTTAAGAATATGAAAATAATGCTTATACCATGCAGACATAAAAAGCAAAAGGTTGTCAAAAAAGTTCAGAAAAATGATGATAATAGACAACCGGAACTTTGATATTTCTGGTGATGAAAACAAACTTTAAGTTCATCACACCTCTACCAGAGCAGATTACACATCCACACAGCATAACGGCTCTTCCTCCAGTCGACAATGGGCTGAGATGTGAATGAAGGGTTCGTGAAACCGGTCCTACATATTTAAACAAGTGGAGCAAAAGAGTGTTAGTTTGACTCAATCACACAATGATCTTAATAGACCCAATTATATTTCATTCAAGCAGTATGAAATAATGAAAATATTTTGAAAACCACACATCTATACATTTATAATATTAGAAAGAAAATATTTTGGAATGGTGTTAATGATGCTAAGAAGTAATGGGATGCTTTTAAGCAATTTAAAAAACAACCAGAATACCATCTCATTGCATCCTGCCCCACCTCAAGCACTGGTTTGAGCACCTCTAAGGATTTTATTTCAGGCACAGTGGTTATTTTATATAGATGAAGATGCAGCACTGCACTGTCAGCAGATACATAACTTGCTGGGCTAATCATGCTAAAGACTTTCTAGGAAAAATTTCTATTTTGATAGCCTATTTCATCAAGCATCTAGTTGGTCCTGTGGTGTAGAGGTTACCATACTTGCCTCCTAAACCCCAGATCCCGGGTTCAAACCCGGCCAGGACCAATGGATTTTTTCGGGCGTAAAAATCCTAAGTATGGCTTCCTTCGGAAGGGAAGTAAAGCCATGGGTCCCTTGTCATACATTTATGGCACAATAAAGAACCTCAAGCCTGAAAGAGAGGCCTCTGAGCAAAATATGTCACCCGTCATGCCTGAGTTGAATGGGATGCTGATGACCTGAGATGTTAAAGAGCGTCCATAATAAATCAATCAATCAATAAAAAAAAAAAAAAAAAATCAAGCATCTACTCCGTTAAAAGTCAATTTTTTGAGCTCAGTTTCTTGTCAATGAAAGTGCCTTGCATTCAAACTTGTACACCAATCTATCTGAAAACTGCACTTTCGAATGCAAATGTTATTCCTGAAAATTTAGTAGAAATTCCCTACTACAGTACTTGTACAATTTTTTTTACTCTTAATAATCATAAATAAATATTCTTTGTTCTAGTGCATGTATCACTTTTGACGTTCTCCACAATATAGAAATGCATAGTAGAAAGTCTAACATCAAATCCCACAGAAATGCAAATGAAAGAGTTGACATAATAAGCACAAATGAGCAAGCTCAGTTACCTGCATAAATGGAACTTTAACTGCAGTCTTACCAGGAATTGCACATGCATCTCTCCATTAGTGCATATAAACTCTGATTATGTAGCCGAGTGAGGGCACAGTATATAAATTGTATATATGTAGTCTTCTATATTCTGTATATATGTTACATTATCTCCTAATTTTCTTATATAATATCATAATTTCAGCTATGAGCCACCTGTTTATAAGTTTATGCCCCTGCCATGTAAATTTAATGTGACAAAAATGCTTGTTTTGTATTGTAACTTACGCTGTATAGCTCTTCTGCTGTTCCATTTTTTCCCTGAACTCTTTCGGAGTAACCCATCCTTCATTTTTGGGATCGATTTCCTATAACAAATATATATATATGATCAGAAGTAGAACACTGAACATTCATCATTATGTAAGAATTTTCACTAATAACTTCAAATTCTGTTTTAATGTTTGTACAGTGGAAATCAGAAGAAATACAAATTAAATGGTGAAAAGAAATATTTTTCCCTTTTTATTCATTCCTCTTAAGGTGCAAAATTTTAGAACCTATAAAATTACTACCCTCACATTAATGGCCACAAAACTTGGCTTTGTTGACATTTTTATGCCCCAAGAAAAACTTGTTACACATTTACAGTTAAGTTCACAGATATAGAACCAACTTTATAATTTATATGCTAGAAACACTCAGAAAATATGCACCAGTGTTTCTCAAGTATGTTTCCTTGAAGTTTTCATTCCCTTAGATTTCAATTTAAGGGATACCTGTCATTCACGTGCTAAAAAATTATATTTAATTTTTACCTGGAAACTTGGTGATGATGTGAGATCTTTCAGTTTCAGGAACATATCAAAGTACTTCAGAATCAACTGTAAACATAAAATTGCTAAAATTACAATCTGTACTCCTGGAAATTAATATCTTGTAGTGTTTTCTTTCAAGATTACAACAGTACTATCCACTGCATATAGTATTATGCCACTTTTTTTCATGATTATTGTTTCTGACCTTCCAAATAATAACAAATTCTAAATTTATATTTAAACCTTTCATGATAAAGAAAATAATTTTTTTTTTTTCAAAAGTGCTTGATGAGCTATCTATTTATAACATTTTATGGCATTACAGATCCTTTGACTTCAAATGTTTTTAATGTCCTTTGGATAAAAACTGCTCATCAATAGATCATTTACATACACCCTGTGACAAAAAAATTAGTCATCTCTTGAAAGCAAAATTCTTCTAAGACCTTCTGTTACAGTGCGCAGTTTACAATAGCCCTGCAGCAGTTGTGTAATATGGCATGCACATGCCGACTAGTGTGTTCCGTTAGCTTTGTGGCAGAGTGTGCACTGATGCCATGGTTATAAGCACATGTTTGCCTCCCGGGATGAATAACTTATTTTTAATAAATCTTTATTACATATTATGACAAATTAAATTAATTTTGTAATATTGTTTCCCATACATACCAAGTTTTAACGTTAACATATAATGAATATTATAATATTCAGCATTTGAAGATCTACGTGCAATATGCTGCACATGCATAAAGGTCAAAAGATAGCTTATGGGCACAAATTCAAGAAGCCTGGGATGTTAAAGCCTCTCATCCACACTTCTGTAGAAATCTGGTATCATCTTTGCCTTGACAATTCAGGGCATTATACATGCTGAGGCTTCATACACCTGATATTAATTTGTGTTTATTTCTATGTGTTTTCACTTTAAAAGATAAATGTTTCTATTCATGTTATTTATTTAATTATTTGTAACAAATATATTATATTGCAATTATGTTTTTTTTATGTGCATAGGTAATGCCATAAAACTCAAATTATAGCATTAAAATATAATATGATATTAAGGCAACATGATGTTTTACATTTACACTTATAAAACCAATAAGAAAAATAAAAAAATTAAATGGGATTTGACCTAGGAGCTTACACAGAAGAACAATGCCTTCTAAATTGCTTGGCCATCGCTACGATACCGGGATGTACCATTTCCAGGTGTTTATGATTGTGAATACAGCATTTATAAGTGTCCCAGAAGTTCTATGATTGAGCATAGAATCTGGGGATTACTAATTTTTTTCATTAAAGGGTGTACCATACTGTTCTTTTTTTGTTCTCAGCTTAACTCTGATTTTTCTCCTTTCTCCCAATGATTTTATTTCTGAATCTGTCAGTTCATACATGCATTTAACAGTCAATAGTCATTTTCCAAATTAAAATGTAATTTATGTTCACCTGTTTGCAACTCATGTTTAAAGCTTAAATTAATTCACATTAATGTGTGCATGAGAAGAATAACCAAACATGTAATATTTGTTGGAAAATTTCATACCTCAACATTAGATGCTGACTCCACAAGTGTGTCAACCATCTGCTTTCCAATGGTACCGTTTACAACATTACCTGTAAATCAATGGGAGAGATAAACACATGTTTTGGCGATGGAGATTGACTTCTTATGAAGCTTAATGAGCCTACATTTTCTTGCGAAAGCAAGTTTTATTAAATATACCGGTCATATCAAAAGAAGCGAGCAATTATTTTTTTAAAAAATGAAGTACACCATCTTAATCTAGAGACTTCTTTTAATTTATTTTAAAGTAAAATTATTTAAAATCATGTTAACACATTAAAAAAAACTCTTGACATTCCAATCTTAAAACTTTCAAAATTAAAACTGGGACAAGTTTCATAACTTCTTTTTATTTTATCCTTACATAATCCCCATCTGGTCCACTTACACCTATATATCAGGTTGAGTTCACCAATCATTTTTTAAACAATTCATTTTGTACTATAAATATTCTTAATGTTATTTTATTCCTCATATTCTTAATATAATTTTATTCTCCATATTTTGTGTGTTCTAGAAGCATTCGTGTTTATTAGGAAATAAATTTGACAAAAATATGCGACCAAAATACTGAAAAAAAGCAATTGACTCTAGGTGGACCAAGTATACAAATTTTCTTGTATGCTAAACTTTTAATCATATAAATATTGTACTTTTAATCATATCCTGAACTACAGTGTGATCTGTTCCAACTTTTCTCAATTTCATCCATAATCACATATCTGTGTTCAATAATGACCTCATCAACCCTCTGCATGAAATCACTTGATGACAACTATTATAAGCCTGAAGAATAATGTTTATGTATTCATTTTCAAATTGTTTCACCCATTTTCTAATGGTGTTTAACATTCATGTATATATTTCCAAATGCATGTTTAAGTCTCTGGTGAGTTTTAGCAGGTATTTCTTCTTTAATAAAAGATTTTTATGTAACTAAATATCATTGCTACTATTTTGACAAGAAAAATGATGAAAAAGTTTGTGAGTATCACAATTCACGATCTCAGAACTTTCTGAACAATTTCTGCAATTTTCTCAGACTGTTTTGTACGAGGTTATTATGACTAAACAACTAACCATCCTCTGTTCGGCTTGTAACTAACTAATCTCTGTGCTAAACTATAAACACTGCATATTTATGTGGAATGGGGTTAAAACTGTCATTTTTATGTAATTTTCTGTGTGAGTATCCTTTCTATGAATTCCAAATGTAAGATAGTTTTCATTTCTTATGATTTTTACATCTAGGAAGGAGAGATATCCACTTCTTTCTTCCTCTATGGTGAACTTTATAGATTTGTGCTGCAAATTCAGAAGTTTTAATGCATCTGTTGTATGTTTTTTTCGGAATTATTGCAAATATGTCATCCACATACCTATACCATGATTTGAAGATTAGAGGGAAGGCTTTGGTGATATGCATTTCAAACGAATTCATAAAAAATCTGCTAGAAATGGTGATAACGGGTTTCCCATAGCTAGTCCCGAGACTTGTTGGTAATATTTTTTATTGAAAATGAAGTAATTTTGTTCGATGCAAATGTTCGTAAGTTTTATCAAGTCTTCAATTTCTTGTGCTTGTAAATCTAAGGATTTTAACCAATTCTTTAACATTAGCATAAGTGTATCTTTTGGTATGCTTGGGAATAAAGCTTTTACATCAAACGATACCATTATATTTTCTGCTGTAATTTTGTAATTTTTCTACCAAATCCTGTGAATTTTTGACACTCAAACTTTGGTATTTTTTTAAGGATTTGAAAATGTCGGTTAATTTTTTTGCTAACAAGTATGTTGGTGAATTGATATTATTGATTATAGGTCTCATGCTGTTATCTTTGTTGTGTAATTTAGGAAGTAAGCATGAGATCAATTCACCAACATACTTGTTAGCAAAAAAATTAACCAACATTTTCAAATCCTTAAAAAAATACCAAAGTTTGAGTGTCAAAAATTCACAGGATTTGGTAGAAAAATTACAAAATTACAGCAAAAAATATAATGGTATCGTTTGATGTAAAAGCCTTATCCCCAAGCATACCAAAAGATACACTTATGCTAATCTTAAAGAATTGGTTAAAATCCTTAAATTTACAAGCACAAGAAATTTAACACTTGATAAAACTTAGGAACATTTGCATCGAACAAAACTACTTCATTTTCATTTAAAAATATTACAAGTCTCAGGACTAGCTATGGGAAACCCGTTATCTCCATTTCTAGCAGATTTTTTTATGAGTTTGTTTGAAATGCATATCACCAAAGCCTTCCCTTTAATCTTCAAAACATGCTTTAGGTATGTGGATGACATATTTGCAATAATTCCGAAAAAACATACAACAGATGCACTAAAACTTCTGAATTTGCAGCACAAATCTATAAATTTCACCATAGAGGAAGAAAGAAGTGGATATCTCCCCTTCCTAGATGTAAAAATCATAAGAAATGAAAACTAACTTACATTTGGAATTCATAGAAAGGATACTCACACAAAAAATTACATAAAAAATGACAGTTTTAAACCCATTCCACATAAATATACAGTGTTTTATAGTTTAGCACACAGATTAGTTAACATACCACTCATAGAAATAGAGTACAAATTGGAATACCAACAAATCATAAAGATAGCAGAAACTAATGGATACAACAAAGACACAGTAATAAAAATCATCAATAAAACCAAAAAACATAAAACAATAAGAGATGTTTCCACACTTAAAAGTGCAAAAGAAAGATACAAATTCAAAAGTTTCACATACCACCCAATTTACCACAATAAGTTCAAAAAGATATTCAAAGAGCAAGGAATTATGTTAGCCCCAAAGAACTTATTAGGTTGCAGAGTAAAGGACTACATGCCAAAAGAACAAAAGTCAAGTATTTACGAAATAAAATGTGCAGAGTGCGATAAAAAATACATTGGAAAAATGAAGAGGAATTTGGAAAACCGGAAAAAAGAACACTTTAGAAATATTTGCTTATAACAAATTGATAAATCAGCAATAGTAGCACACTTTTGGAATAAAAATCATGAAATTAAACCAGAGATAAAACTACTTAAACAACTTCATAATGCAATAGAGCTTTCCACTTGGGAAAATATTTTCATTACAAAAAATAAGGATAATTTGATGAATTTCGATTTCCCTCTAATGGATGAACTCAGCAAATTCCTAATACAACCAACAGATGCCGCCACAAGAACATCAAGAAACCCAACCGCCACATATAACAACAGTTTATATACAGGCTGAAGATGGGAGGGATCACTCCCGAAACATATGTCCAGATTTTTATGTAAGTGAATGGAGTTAGTGTGAAAAAAACTGTATTACATTGTTTATATTTTTATTTTATTTAAGTGGCATATATAAAATTTTGTTGAAAAGTGTGGTGACTAGAGTGATTTTTAAATTTTTGCTTTAGATTAACCACCTTCTTAATGATCCAATTATGCTGTTTAACAAACTAGAATTATTTGTTAATGGATTGTTGTACGTCAAATTTTGTTTAGAAAAAACAAATATTGTTACTTATAGAACATTAATATATATATATATATATTTCATCGCCATTTATGGTGCCTAGTAAGTAGGATCGTTGGAGATTTGCAGAAATTTCTCAAAATATTTTCTTGAGTATAACTGCAATAGCCAATTTCTTCAGGATTTGCTAAAAGCCTACCTTCAAGCATAGAGAGCATCATGGTGATCATGTCCTTTTGCAAGTTGAGCAGCTCATTAAGAAGATCAATCTGACTTGAATGCTTTGATAGTTTGTCCTGCATGTGAGAAAACAAGAACAAGAAGCCTCCTACAGCATCCCACAATCTGTAAGTATATAACATTCCATTAGTTACAAAGTATGAATTTAATAATTTATTGAAAATTCAAATTAGAACCTACTGCATCACTTATTAGCTAACATCATGTCCAAGCAAAGTCAATTACAACACTGCTTAAAAATTCTCTTTGCATTTTATTAAACTTTCCAAATAGCTTTCTAGAAAAGAGTTCTACTAAAGGCTGATCAAAGGCTTTGCATTTTATTTTCAGTTTTAAGACAAAATGCCCTCTCTTCAATTTTCAGTAACTTTGTATTATTTACATCTTCAAAATGAAGGAATCCTTTCATGCCATCCATTTGTTTGGGTCTTGACTTGTACAACAGAGATATCCTCATAGCTTGAAGCTGAATATGCACTTCACCAATCAGTGCTGTCAGTAATAAGCAAAACAGAACTTATAAACACCCATTTTTAAAAACCATAAATGCACAAGATAAATTGTAATGTTAATGGATGAACAGGTAATGGTAAATGATCAGAATAGTTTCCCGGATTTAAAAAAAAAGTTTTCTTTTCAAAGAAGAATTCGATGCAAGTCAGATTGTTATACCATCTAAACAAATTTTGATATATATGTTATAACTTTATTTCCAAAGTTGGCCATTTTTTGTGTATGTGGTTTTGCAGTTCACCTGTTTGCATCCTGTAAATAAAAATCGAAGATGCTGCAAAAAGGTTAAAAAAAATGGATGACACAATATATCTTGTATTATGCTTACACATTTAGAAAGTTTTGGATTTTCAGTTCTGCAAGTCATTTGACCTTTTATATTTATAGCGCTGTAAAACATTAATAATAAAAACTTTTCTCTTTAGATGATCATAATAATATTTTCTCAGTTCTTTAGGGCACTACTTTCTGAAATTCTATTCCTGCTACTCTTATGCCTTATTAACCCCCTATTTGTTATAACTGTTCATCAGGTTAATTATGATAATATGAATTAGTTGAAATAATTAGCCAGTTATCTTTCTATTGCTGTTAAAAAAGAAGTCTCACCGAATAGGTAGTGCTTTGGTAACCTGTCCCAAAATAAATTTGGGTATTACTTAAAAGTCAAATTTACGGTCTTCAATTTAATGGATGGAATAAAAGTAATGCCTTTAAGATGGACATATATATCTTTCTCTGTTTTTCTGCCTAGGTTGATAATAATCAAATGTTTTTTTTAAAGAGTTATTCAGGTGAAAAATTTATCAAACATTGTGAGTTCTAATGCCAACTCGCTTGCCAAACAGGCATTGGAGTTCCACATGTGGATGGCACAGGATAGTAGTGTAATCCATTTGTAATGCACAGACTGTGAATAGGTGAACACTATTATACTGAATGATGGTACTAAAAGGGATGAAACGATGATGAACTACCATTTTCCAATTAATTTAACCTTCATATTTCTTGAAACAGTCTTACTGCAATATTATTGTTTCAATTCAGTAAGATTAATTATGGACTACTATACTAAGAAAGTTTAAAAATTAATTCAAAATGTATAAAATACATAAAAATGTATAAGATATTCAAAATATTTTAGATTATAAGGGTATAGCTCAATGAAGTAGGAATTTAAATTGCATCCATGAAAGGTGGTGTCTGACATAATTTATTGATAACCAATGGCAAAGTGTGACTTAATATTTAGGGTAGGATGAGACATTGGATGTCAAGATTAATGAAAAAACTAATTTGTGCTAAATATACAAGGGCAGTTTGGAAACTACTAATTGCTGTTGTTCAATGTAATCTATGATTCAGTAAGCTTCCAGCTTTGAGCATTGTAGTGTCACACAATTGCTCATTATAACCTCACAAATTAATGCTGCATTAGAAAAACCTGCCATGGTATTATAAGATTTCTTTGTACAAAAACCTGTCAGCAGCAGACATTCATCATGAATTGGGTGCTGCATGTGACCCAAACATTATAATTGAAGATTATGTGTATTAGTGGATCAGATTTTTTAAAAATATAACAACGAACATTCTTGATGAACCAAGAAGTGATAGACCTTTTACAGTTAGTAATGATCTTGCCAAGAAAATTAATGAAAAAGTTTGTGAGAACCATCGATTCGATCTTGGAACTTTCTGAACAACGACGAACAGTTCTCAGACTGTTTTGTAAGAGGTTGTCACCAAAACATTAGGCTACCAGAAGTTCTGTGATTTCTACCACAATGTTTTTCAAATTTGGTATTGATATGTAGATGATGTATTCACCATAATAAACAAAAAACATGTGGAAGATTCTTTAAAACCTTTAAACTTACAAGACTACAATTCACCATCAAAACTGAAACAGAAAATACACTGCCATTTTTAGATCTGAAGATAATAAAATGTAATAACAAACTTTAATTTGGAATCAACAGAAAAGAAAAATATACAGAAAAGTATATCAAAGTCCATAATTTCAATTCTAGATCAATTAAAGAAGCAGCATTGAACAGCATGACATACAGATTAGTAAACATACCATTGAGCAAAGAAGAATACAAGAACAAATATGTATACATATAGAAGTCACTATGTCAAATGGATTGAGCAAAAAAAAAAAAAAAAAAAAAAAAAAAAAAAAAAAAAAAAAAAGATTTAAACGAAACACAATTCTTTAAGTAATTTAGCAGAGAAAAAAAAAAAAAGAAAAAAAAAAAGAAATTTCAAAAAATTTTCAAAATCGTTACAGTGTAAAATTTTATTGAAATTAAACAAATCAGATTCCCGGCCCAAAGAGAAAAAAATGTGGAATTTATCAGATTAATTGCCAGGATTGTGAAAAACAAAGAGAAATATAGGCATAAGATTGAAGGATAATTGGAGAAACATCCATTACAAGCAAATAGAAAATATCAGCTATGGCATTGCATTTTTGGAATTAAAATCCTGAGATAGAAAAAATTATCAAGTTATTATAACAGTTGAACCACCAAAGGAATTAAATAAATTTATGTTTATATAAAAGACATGGAAAACTTAATGAATTTTGACCGAAAAGCAGACAGCTCTTTATTCAAGTTCATTGCAAAACCAGCGGAGTCAATCCAGACACCTATAACGCAACTTCAACGAATGATCCAACAATCATTTAACACCTGAGGACGTGGACGAGGGTCCATGAAACATGTCCCGAGTAAATTTCAAGTTAGTGAAGCCAAAAAGTGTATGTTTAAATAGTTCAACTCAGAAGAGATTATTAATGTATTCTTCACTTAGATTACAAATTTAATCAACAAAAGAAATTATTAAAATGTTAATTGGAACTTACACAATGAAGCCAATCATATAATTGATATTATTGTATTTAGCTGAACTACACACTCTTAACTTGTGAAAGTGAAGCATTAAGAGGTGCAGTTCAACTAAATCATACAATAGTATCAATTAAAAGAAATTATGTTGTTTCTGTTGTTATGTTAAAGCTAAGACAAAATTAAAATTACAGATGAAGAAATTTATTAAAGAGAACTAATCTACAGGTTGATACAGGATAGTAGCTGAATGATGCTTACAGATAATTTATAATTAAAATGTTAAAGTAAATTTTAGTTTGGGTAGAGAAAATTAGATATGGCCTTGAGTAACTATGTGCTGTAATAATGATTACTACATGAAGAAATAATGAATGTTCTAATTAACTATAGGAGTTTAATGAATTATTTAATAAATGTAATGAAGTGGGGATCTTTCTGAAAAAAAGTTAGGATCAAATTAAATATCTTTTTATTTTATACTTAGTATTTAAGTTACAATTAATTTTTGTTATAATTTTTAACATTTTTTTGTGCTAGAGGCAAAGGATCTTTTTAGTTTTTAGTTATGTGTTTGTGGAATCTTCACTTTTAGGATGTGCCAAAAGCCCTGGCTCTACTAAGTTGGATACTGCCAATTGTGAATTGACAGTTTGGATTTAATATATTTATATTTTTAAAATTTTCATTTACTTTCCATTGAAACAATATTTGATATTCTGCATATTCCATTCGCATAAATAGCTGCTCTATCCAGAATATTGCATCTTCGAAGAAACATTTATCTGCTTCAATATGACATTTGATATACAAACTATTTGCAGGTTAATGGTGATTACACTCATCCTTTGTTAGATGATGCTTTAATTTCTTCTTCCTCCTACTTCTCCTCTTTTCTTCTTTCCAGAATACAAAAAAATAATTATTGACAGTAGAGCATGTTTATTTAAATGTCTTCAGCAATTTCCAAAATATAAGATATGTGATATTCAACTCATCTCTATCATAATCTTGTTGAATTAAAAGTAAAACTTCTAAAATCATGTCAATATATTAAACTTTCTTGACGTTTCACATTAAAACTTTTTTTATTAAAAAGTAAATTGGGACTAGTTTCGTGAGTCACTTGCTCACATTATCAACCAATTGACGACTAACGGATCTCTTCAAGTAGGATATGTACTTGGCTGGGTGCGCTATGGTAGTCTGTTGATGAACCTGTACAATATGTTGTCTGCTTGTCTGTTGTCAAAATTCATAAGTCTATGTTCATATTTTTTTATATAAATCTTTTACCATATACTAAGTTCCTTTGGGTGCTGAACTGCTCTTAGCATTATTATATATTTTTCTATTTCATGATTTTCATTCCAGAAATGTGCTGCTACTACCAATTTTTCTATTTGTTTGTATCTGATGTTTCTCCAGTGCTCTTTCAATCTAATATCCAAGTTTCTTTTGGTCTTGCCTATCTCTATCACCTCTATCACTTTCTCCTTTCCTGTTAAGCCACCTATCCACTCTCTTTCATTGGTGTTAATGCCTTTTTTCATCCATAAAAATATATAACATTTCTATAAGAGGCTTACGTTAGGAAATTAAACATAGTCTTAAAGAGTATTTATTATATTTAAGGTTACTAGTTCCAGATTTTTCATTTAACTTTACCTACCTGCAATCATTCATTTAAGATACTGCATTAATCCAAGAAAGTATAAGTTATTATATATAAATGAAAAAAGTTATAGAGATAAATATGGAGTATTGACCTTGAATGTGCTAAGGCTTGCTGATTTTGTGTACAAGGACCCTGGATCACCTCAGTGAGGGTGTTGAATACCTGACTTGCCACACCTAGAGCTTTCAGGAAGTTAACCTTTCCAGCTGGATCAATGATCTCTTTACTTGAATAATGCCAATAGAAGTCCATAATTGACTCCTGAAAATGGTAAATGTTAAATGAAGATATAAATATTTTAATTCCCAAATTTTATGTCATATTAACTAAGACATTTTTTGAGCAGATTATATAATCGCAAATAAATGCTTACATTAACTTGAATAGTTGAATTGGAACTTGTACAGTGAAGCAAGTCATATAATTACATTATTGTATGACTGAGTCGCAGCACATTCTTGTGGCTTCACTTACTTGTTTATGTTTTGCAGACCATCAGTATTCTCAGTTAATTGTCCACTGCTGATAATTCACAGTATTTCTTTTTGCATGCATATTTTGCTCTGGTGGAGATATGATGGACCTAAAGTTGATGTTTTCATCTTGGAAGTGTCAAAGTTCATTCATCAGTCTCTGTATTTATATGTGCAGATTTTCTCTTGTATTGCTTGCTCTATGGGTCCCTGTGTAACTTTAATAATTTTCCTTTTTCCACTATGTTGTGGTTCTCTGTCCAAAAATGAGATGCCACCAATGATTCCATTTGTTTGTATTTAATGTGCCTGAAGTGTTCTTTTAACTGTATGCCTGTTTCTCTTTGTTTTTCCAATATAGATTTTTTTTTGTATTCTGCACATTTTATGGCAAATCTTGCTTTTTTCTCTGGTGGAATACTTTCATTAGTTTTGCCATTCAAATTTTTAACATTAAAATCGTTTTTGGTGCTAATATGATATTAACAGCTTTTAGAATATTTTGAAATTTGTGTGTAACCCAAGGGTGATATGTAAATTTTTTAAAAATTATCTTATCTTTTTCTGCTGAAAGAGTTTGGGTTCTTTAATAAATATATGCATCTAGAACTGCTGTAACTTTTTGAAACTAGTTCTTTGCTAAATCCATTTTTAATCAGCCGAGGATGCAGTTGGTGGTCTGCAAAACATGTTCTAGATATAAGCAGGTAAGTGAAGCCACAAAGTGCATAGTTTGATTCAGTCATACAATAATTTAATTAAATGTTTATTAACCTACAATGTAACAATTTATTTATTAACTTCATAAAGATCACTATAAGGTAATATTGTCTTCAAATTATTGACTGATTAATAACTAACTGTGTTGCATAGATATTAAATTGATTTAATGAGAACAAAATATAATATGGAAATCACTGACATTTATTGGATTATATTATTTAGAAGCTATTTATACCTGCAACCTTAACAGATAATCTACAGTACAGATGACAACATTAACTGTGGTGGTGTTTCCAGCTTGTGTTCTGAGGTAGTTCTGCCAATCTGCAAAGAAAGAAAAGAAAAAAAATGATTAAATAATAAAAAAGGATGAAGATAAATGTGTTACAGCATTTAGCTCACTATATATATATATACAGGATGTTAATAAACTACACAGAAATAATTTCAGAGAATGTGGAGGAGTCTTAAACAGGTAATCTGAGATGTAAATGTATGGCCTATCTGTTCAAATTTTGAAGCTATGCCATAATCATTTGTTTTCAAGTTTGAGTCTCATTCATCACTTTCCCTCCTTCCAGACTAGGTCCTAGCTTTTAGCATATGTTTTAAATTGATGTTTCAATTTATACACTTAAAAATTAACTCTTATTATTGTACTTACCAATCAGAATCGTGTCCTGAATATGTGTTAGGTAAATTAAGTTTCAGGCATCATGTTAGTAGTGAGCTTATTAGCTATTGTATGTTAGTAATACATTCAATCTTAACTAGCTAGTGGGTTGATTTAATTATTACTGTATTAATCCCGGCACGAAATTAATTTTCAATTTAATACATTCATTGTTGAGAAAGAAATTAAAACTTGAAAGCATTAATAAATTTTGTTAATAATTCTTTGGTATGCATATTGCAACATTTATATTTAAAAATAAATAAATAAAAAAAATTTAAAAAATAAATTAAAGCATGACAAGAATTGAACTGGTGGCCTGCGGAACATCAGATTTTGTGTTATGCATTATGCCACACAAGCTAAAGATATTTTTTCATGTGGTACATTTACGATAAAGAGCCTCAATCCTGAAAGAAGAGACCTTTGAGCAAAATTTGTCGGCTGTTTCACGCCCTGAATTGAATGGGATGCTGATGACCTGAGATGTTAAACAGCATCCGTAAATAAACCAAATCAACAAATATCCACATCCCACATCCACATCCCACAAGGGACTCTCCCTTGCTTCCATTATTTTATTAAACAATTTAACCACTTAATTAAAATGTAAGTTGGAAAACTTGCACAATGAAGCCAATCATTGTAAATAAATCATATAATTGATATCATTGTATGATTTAGTTGAACTACACACTCTTTGCCACCAGAGCAGAATATACATTTCCACAGCTTAGCGAATTATCCGACAGTTGAATTTTAGCCTGGTTGATGATGAGAACGAAATGTTCCTGAAACCGGTTATATATATTATGACAAGTGAAGCATTAAGAGTGTGTAGTTCAACTAAATCATATAATAATATTAATTTAACCACTGTTTTTCTCTCAATATCTTCTTTAGCCCAAACCTTTCAAAATTCCCCTGGAATACCACTAATGCCATTTGCTTTCTTCATTTAACCTTTTAATTTGATCATAGAATTCTTCCTTCATAATCTCCTATCCAAGTCATCAACAACTTCCTGATTTCCCAGGAAATCTATTTCTGCTCTAATTAAATTCTCCTGCCTTATAGTGTGTTAAAATGGGCACATCAACTTTCTGAAGTCATATTTTTTTTTTCCTTATCCCATTTCTGCACAAACTTTTAACTATTGATCATATCTTCCTTGTATCATGGATTTTTGCTGCATTATTCAACATTTAGCTCATTTTTTTACCCTATTCCCTCCTTTTGTACTCAATGAGACACTTATATCCCCATCTAAGTACTAAGAAATTTTCTCTTTGCTCTTTTTCCCTGACTGTTTCTAATTTCTTAGCTCATGAGCTACTCTTTTCTTTGCCATTTGACAATATTTATCAAACCATTTCCTTTTATCATTATTGTAAACCCCTGTTTTCATATCATTCCCAGCCCATTTCATGCTATTAATTTCTCAACTGCCCCACTTTATTACTATTATTAGGCTCTCTATTTCCACTTATAAACTTTTACCGCTTTCCAATTTTAACTCTTTACAAAATTAGACATATTTCTCTTTCCTCCATTTATATATCTCAATATGCCTATAACTTTACATACTTCCTTCTCCTCTCCCCTTGCCTTCAACAATTTTAATCTTAGTGGGAAATGACAGGTCATCAGTACCATATTCATAACTTCAAAATCTCTAATCAAATTATCAATAATATGTGAGCACAACATTTAATCTATCAAACTTTGTTCATTCTTGTTTGAAAATGTAAACTCTCCATCTAAATCAGACCCTCTCATTCCGTTACAAGGAATATGATTATTTTCTTCACATAAATCTTAAGAGTTTTTTTTCCTTCTTTATTTAAGAACTTGTCCTTGCTATATCTTCTCTCTAATTCAATTCCATATCACACTGTTCAATTAGGTTACTTAACTGTATCTGTTCTTCTCCTATCCTTGCATTATAGTCACCTAACTTTTATTTCCACTTGTTCATATTTATTTTGAAGTTCCTCAATGCCATTGCTTACTTTTCTAAACATATCTGTATCAGAGTATTCTGATGTACTAGGAGGGTTATACACAATACAAATATACACATAGCCATTTTTTTTGGTAAATATCGAGAAAGACAGTCACAACTCTGAATTGCTCCTTAACTCCTTTTTTGGCTTATTGCAAATCCTTTTTCTTTCCTCACAAAGTATCCCAAGCCACCTGATAACTTCCCTTTATTCTGAGTTTTTAAATCCCTTATATTAAAAAAATCAAACACTGGGATTTCTATATTTACTTTCTTTGTTTCCATGTTTCAAATATTGCTATCACATCTCCCAATTTCAACACTCATAAATATCACCACTGCACATCTTTTCCAGTAAACCTTCAATATTCCACCTCACTATTGATGACTGGAATCCCTATATTGAACCTAAATTTACCCAACCTCACTTGACTTCCACCGCTTCCTTTGTGGTTCCGCCATCTTCAACCTTCAGGATGCTAACGGCTGGCATAGAAACCACACTTAAACCTTCATGTCTCTATGCATCTACACCAGCTGTAGCTGCCAAGGCCCATCTCCTCATGTCTTCAATCATCTGGGCTACTGGTTGGACTAGCTTCATTGGTAATGTCACTGGTGGTGAGTGCTCTCTCCTCTTCTTCCTCTACCGTAATCCTGCCCCATAGCCCTCACTCTGCTCTCTACATGTGTAGGTTGATTTTCATCTTATATCACAATGTGCTGATGAGGTTTCTGTTTCACTCCCTCAATCCACAAGTCACTTCCTTTTATGAACGCTTTTTTTCTTTCTTAACTTGTTTTCTTTATTTCCCTTAATGCTATAGATTTTATCTGTCCCTGCTTTTTTTCCCAAATCCTGTTCAATAAATATTTTTGTGCCTTTTAACCTCTTGCTATTTCTTAACACTTTCCATTTAAATCTCATTGTAATGGTTATAACAATTATTGGTCTCAGTCTTTGCCCTTTACTTCCAATTCTATAGTAATCAACAATCTCCCATCCTACAACATTTAGATTCAGTTACTCATTCCAATATCTTCAACTTTCTGCCATGTGTTTCTCTCTTCTTTCTTCCACTCCAAAAAGTATTGAATTCATCTTCCTATTACCCTCTTCTATGCCTTCCAAGTGGGGTAATATTTTCTTGTACTCCATTATCTCTCTCTTTACTCCTCTTTAAAGTGTCCTATTATTGATTTCAACTCTGCAATCTGCTTTCCATTAGCTTGTTGATTCTATTTTCCATATTCTTTATTTCTTGGGTGATGGTTTCTAGCATCTTGCCTAACTATTCTATTGTTGGTCCGAAATTTGTCTGCATTCCTCATACTACTAATAGCGTCATGATTACAAAAATGAACCAGAAGCTTGTTATTATCCATCCCTTTTTACCTTTATTCTGGCAATTTATTTTTTTGCATTAAAATGCTGATTCTAACTCTATACATTTGCACATCGATACCCATCTCTTCCCATTACAAGTACATGTGTAGCACGTTTGTCTTCCTTTGCAACTTGCAAGCAACTCACTTAGGATCGACTGACTTATGTGCAATGGCTGTTCACATAAAACCCTTCTCCAAGCATTAACACTGGATCTCTCCTAAGCCCTGCCAGGAAAAGTATCGGGCATTTACAAAATCAGTTGCAAAGACTGCAAAATAAAAATAAATACAAGGCTTTCACGTGAAAACTATCCTGCATGTGCAGTGTTTGATTCTTGGTGGCTGGGCTGGGAGCACCGCTCATTGCCGATAGCATTCAAAACACATAGTGCAGGATAGCTTTTATTTAAAAGCCCAGTGTTACCCTACAATTTAAGGAACACAAGAAAAATGTAAAATATAAACTCATGGAAAAATCAGTTATAGCATATAATGTCTGGCAAAAAAACACAAATTCCAAAATGAACCAAAACTCTTAAAAGCTCTTCAAAAAAACCATAGAATCAACAGCATGGGAAAATATATTCATAAACAAAAACAAATAAAATTGAGTTAATTTCGATTTTCCAAACAACAATAAACTCGTCACTAAACTTGTAAAATCTACAGAATAATATCCTAATACTGGGAAGCTGATAGTGGAACCATCCTGATAATAAAGGCCATTGCCCTTGAAACATGTTCAAGCGGAATAAAATTAGTGAAATTTGAGTGAATTTGTCATAAAATAATCGCAAAATTATACTATATTTTACTATGAAACTTCCTGCTATTTAAAACTATGCCTAAAATATTTACATTTCCAAAGAATATGGCTAACATCTTTGGCACCAGATTTAATGCACTGTGATTTTTATTTGTGGGGCAGTTTAAAAGACAGATAAGCTGAAAAACCAACTTACAAAAAGAGATGGTTAAATCTCAAAGCAGAGATACAGCTATAAATAAAATTTTTCAATAATTTCTACAAATATACATTTTTTACGATACACTTACATATTTTTAAATTACAAAAATATTCTATTAATATTCTGTTTTGCTGATCACTGACTACTGTGTTCCAGTCTTGAACAAGCTAGTGCAGTGCATTCTCAGCTGCTGACTTCCAAGATCACTCTACTGATATGTGAGGCCCAAACAAAAGGATAGCACAGTAAAGGCATCTTGGGCTTGGTATATTCTTATGCATATACATTGGTTATATAAGGCAGAGTCCAGATGTAACCTTAATATGGCTCTAAAAATTAATTAAGTAGTACACAATTATACCACGGAGCATTTTGCCATGCCTCTTTAGATATTTGCACCCATAAGTATATCCATCATTATAATATATGACATCATTAGACCAGAATCAAGATGGCCATCTATATGGAGGCTTGCAAAAGCTAAGAGCAATGTGCAGTTATTTGTTTTGTTGGATAGCGAAGGTGAGAAACCAGCAAATATTCATTAGAGAATGAAGAGGTAGGATGGAGATGCATGTGTATAACTTTGGCAAAAATATGAATAACACGAAGTTTAAAAGTGGGGTGTCAAATTTGACTCATGTACGCCACTCTGGCCAGCCTCCCACTGTGAACATACTGAAGATTAACTTGGTTCAGAACATAATATTCTTAAGGAATCCACACATTAGTGAAGCAGTGATGAACTTGCATAATGGGTCTATGTTGTAAAGTAATATAGTGTTTTCAATCCTGTTGTATATTCTGTATTAAAAAAAAAATTAAGCCATATTTTCACTCTACCTTGAAAAATATTACTATTGCTGGATTTCAACAACTAAGTTTCTTTTTAAACATGCAACTGCTAGCTTTCTGGAACCCAGTTCCCTTCCCATTAATCTTGATACAAGAGGAATATAAAATTTTCAAATAAGAGTATAAGTTTTTACTTAAATGTAAATTGGAACTTGCACAGTGAAGCCAATCATATTAATTGATATCATTGTATGATTTAGTTGAACTACACACTCTTAAACAAGTTGAACTTTAGCCTGGCTGAAGATGGGAACTAAATGTTCTTGAAACCGGTTCCATATCAGTTGAACTTTAGCCTGGCTGAAGATGGGAAGTAAATGTTCTCGAAACCAGTTCCATACATTTATGAAAAGTAAGTGAAGCTTTAAGAGTATGTAGTTCAACTTAATCATACAATGATATCAATTAATAAGAGTATAAGTTGTTTTGAATAGCAGAAATTTTCACAGTGAAATATAGTATAATATGGCAAATTATTCATGGGAAATCACTCACATTTCACTACATTTTTTCCACTTACTTGGATATGTTTCAAAGGCTGTTGCCCTCATCATCAGCATCTACTTTTGTATTTCGGTAAAGTATTAACTTTTTTTAAAGGGCAATTGGCTAAATTGTACATGAGTGAATTTATTATGTTTACTACAGGTCTCATTTTATTACCCAGTTTATGTATTTTAGGTAGGCCATAGGACTGTCTAGTATGATCTTTTTTCCTCCTTGCTTAGAATTTGCTTACTGCAGTAATATATTTTTGAGTAGTATCAGTTTTCATTTTTTCATGATCTTGGCTAACTGGTAAATTGTACATACTGTTTTCATAATCTGTATCACTCATTATGATTATTTTATGTTCTCTGTCAGCACTACTATAAAATGCTTTTTTTTTTTTAAAAATATCTGAGTATCCTATGATATGGTCTTTTTTGATTATTTTCTTTTTCATTAATCACTTAAGGACTTTCCCACATTGTGATACGATGCTATTTTTCTCTCTCATCCAGTTTGTTGAAAATTGCTTCAATGCTGATGATGAGGGCAACAGCCTTTGAAACATATCCATGTAAGTGAAAAAAATTTGGTGAAATTTGAGGATTTCCTCATAAATAATTTGCTAAAATTAAATAACTTTCACATCAGAACTAATACAGTGAAGCAATTAAGAATAAAATAATTTGCTATATTAAGATTATATAAACTTGAAATACTAATTGCAACTTGTACAGTGAAGCTAATCATATATTAAGATCATTGTATGATTGAGTTGAACAACACATTCCTATTGGCTCCACTTACTTGCTTAAATATAGCCAATAAGAGTGTGTAATCATACAATTATCATAATTATAAGATTATATAAATTACGTTTACTATGATACCTACCAAGATTGTGGCCTTCACAGGTCAGCTGGATAAACCTGAAAAGGGCACATGTAAACTCAGCATCATGCATATTCTTTTCTCCAGCAGCACCTTCAGAGCCCACTCCCAGACCTTCAGCTTTAGTGTTTCTTTCAAATGCATCCAAATCAAGAACACTGCACGAATTCATGAGGCCTGCAATAGATGTGAAGAAACCTACATCTTTCTTCTCCTTCAGGTGATTCAACATTGCCTGAAATACACAGGAATAAACACCATTTTACAGTCCTTTAAGAGGTAAAATTTAATTTGAAATTAACTGGGTATGTTCTTACCATCTGAATATCAATATTGCCTCCACGCAAGATTGCAATTCCAAGCTGCAATGTTTTCATTACCATCTCACTAGGAATGCCCTTACAAGCTGAAATGTGCAGTAGTACCATGTCTGAAACTCCTCTATTTGCTAATCTTGCCTGGTGGAAGAGTAACTTCTGTTTCTCCATTTCTTGCTCCTGTAATCAGAATATGCATTATTAATGTTCTACCTATAATTGCCAGAGGAAACTATTTAATAAATCTGTTTAGAAATATAGAAATTTATCTAGACACAAAGTACTGATGCAGCAATAAAAGAAAAAACGAAAGCATTCAGAGGGGTGGGGCATGAAGATTTCCTAGGGACATATATTACTAACTACACTTAGCAAAAGTTATAAATAGATCTTTGGTTGTAATTTCTAGAGTAAGAGATATGTTTGAGAAAAGATCCCTGCTTGTTTCAGTCTAAATGCTTATGTAAGACATGTAATAAATGCTTAAATCAATTTAAGGCAATTAAATTGCATTAACATTTATTAATCATTTTTATTTTGAATACTTGTTGACAATACATTTTACTTATTTGTTTATTTCTATACAACAGACTAGAACCATCACCCAAAAGTTTTACTTTATTAGTTTTAAATCATAAGCACTTCTAGGGGCTGGAGGGATTTCCGCTCTGCCAAAGATTCTGCAGAGGGAGATGAGCTTTCTAGCATTTCCAAATTATGACGATAACATCAAATACAGTTAAATTTTATTTTGAGCAAGTGCATATTAAAATATTGAAATATTTTAAACAACTACACAACATTGAGCAATATTGATGACAATAATTCTATTCATCTCACAGTTTTACGAGCTTATGAAGGCATACCAAGCAGCTCAAAAAGTGTCCAATCTCCTCACTTACAAGAATCACAGCTAACATGCCAAAGGTGTACTTCAAAAAGATTAATTAATTCTAAATGTTACTCATAGCTTTGCTACTCATAATGTTTTTAAATAATTGATGTTTTAGTTTAATGTCTACTTTCTGTTGCTTTTCATCTATTTGATTAAAATTGAACAATTCATCATGAATTGAAGTGATAATATCGAAGAAATTGCAATTTTTTTTAAAGATGACATTGATTCTGATAGGTTGACATTGCATTGCAATATGATGAACATTATGGAATCATAGATGAACAAGAACCACTAGATAACTATTCCTAATTGTGCAATTTCTGAAAAGTGGTGTCAACTAGTACAGCTGAAAGATCATTATCAAGTCTTAGAAGGCTGAAGAACTAGTTAAGATCATCAATGGGACAGAGTCACCATAATTCGATTACCATTTTAAGCTACCACCAAAGATCTTTGGATTTCAATGATATAACTGACCAGCTTATTGGAAAAACTTGCAGTGGTAGACATTTGCCAGTCTTTCATTAAAATAGGTCATCCTTAAGTTTCTTAATTCTTAAAAAAAATTTTTTTTTGATTTGCATGTTTCCAGGTTTTAGATTTTTTTTAAACAAAATCTAATACTAGAGTTACTGAAAAAATCCATTGATTTTACTTCAGTTTACCATACAACTCAGCTGGCACTTTATTTTAATTTATCTGCTTATTAATGCATACCATTAATATTAACAGAGATTTAATTTTTACTCACAATTAACATTTAATAAAATTCATGTTTTGGTTGATGCCATTGATATGCATATTTACAAATCTCACGAGAGAGGGAGATAGGGAGGTCTCTCCCAGTATATTACAGAAGTGCCAATGAATTAAGTTCAGAAAGTTATATCAAGCTCGATCATATCATTAAGCCTTAATTTCTTATAATCAGATTAACTCTTGAACATGTAACACAATACAAAATGTACTCTAAAAATGGTTTTGGATCAAACACTAAGTTTTATTTAAATTTAATACAAACAGCTCATTTAAAATTTGCTGCTAATCAAAATATATAACCCTAAGCATCTCTACAGGAATTGAACTCCAGGTTCCTTAAGGTAGTTGTTCCCAAAGTCCTCTATGAAACATTCCAACATTTTCATTGAAATGACACATAGTTTTAGAATCAAACCATTAATGGTTCATGCATATCTAATAGATGCTATACAAACTACTACCTGTTTTTTTCAACATTAATCTAAATAGCCTCCATGACAGAATGTAATTTAAGTCACTCTGGATTGCTTTAGTCACTGCAGCATAGAAGGTACTTATTTCTCAGCCCTTCATATGGACAGAGATGTCACTAAGTATGTCAAAGTGATTGAATTTTCCTTGTTCTCATACTTTCTCAGTATATGATGTTTCTGTATAAACAGCTCTCTGACAAAAATAATGACTTGTAAGAAAGGAAATGAATCACAAAGGGAGCAGAAATGGAGATAGAAGAAAAAGAAATTTAAATATTTGAAGGATTTTACTATCTGGGTTTAACATTTTAAGAGCAATGGGGGATGGTTAGATCAGAAAAGAAGGATGGTAGCTAAAGAGATATTAGCTATGAAAATTATATATGACTATGCATGGTAAAAATACCAGAAATGAAAATAGATATATTGAAAAAAATTTACAGGTTGATAAAAACCCATTATAAAATCACAAAAAATTTAATACTAAAGATAATGAAGCTGTTAAAATGTATAAAAGCAAAGAGACAAAAATGCTCTATGGTGCTGAAACTTGGGGATTGAATGATGGATGGATCAATATGAATAAACATATCCTTTTGTACACAAATCCTATGTTACATAACCACCTAATGGAGGAGCATTACCAGAAATGGAGTTGAGAAAAGTGATCAAAGAGTACTAAAATTTGGGTTTAGAATAAGGAATTTAAATGATGTTGAGCTTATGAAAGAATATTTAATTTCCCAAGAAAAATTAGGGGAAGGAAATCACAATTTATTTTATAAAGTATTAGAAGGGTAATGTGTGAAGCTCAAGAAAGTATTATATTAAAGAATTTTGGAAAGAACTAAGAGATATGATTTAAAATTTTGAAAAATAAGAAATTGTTATAGCTTTATATGTAAAAGTTCACTAAGCTGGTACATAGACCATTATGATATACCTAGTCAGGATGGATATGCATGGATTAGAACAACATACCGCCGCGGGTGGCCGAGGTCGTTAAGGCACGGACTCGTGAGCGGGAGGTCTGCGGTTCGAATCCCGCCAGGACCGTCCTCCCTGACTGGGGTTTTTTTCCAGGTTTTCCTCAGTGTTCATAACTGGCAAATGCCGGGGAGGTACCTAAACTTAGGCCTGGAATGCTTCCTTCCTTAAAAAAAAAAATCCTTTCCCAATTTATCATTTCATCTCATGTATCACCAGTGTCCACCGCCTGTGGTGCCTCAGTAGTGAAAACGGGCGTTAAACACTACTCAAAAAAAAAAAAAAAAAAAAAAAAAAAAAAAAAAAAAAAAAATAGAACAACATAAGAATTAGGTAGGATGAAAATGTACTGGCATGCCTATTCTATGGAGAGATAGGAAATGAACTGCATTGCATACTAGAATGTAAAGATACAAAAAATGGAGAGGAAATATGGTGTAAAAATTGGGATAATTTGCCAAAAGAAATTGTATTAAAAATAACGTTGAATAAAAGAGGAGACTAAGATTTAAGAGATTAAGAAGATTCTTTGGACAAGTCAGAGGAAAATAATTATGAAAATATAAGAAATAAGCTAGAATAATTTTAAAAGTCTTTCCTACTAGTAATCCAAGATGATGATGCATCTACAACCTTGATGTTAAGGTGTAATAGGACCTGGATAGTGAAAGCAACTCTTATTAAATAGAGTTACAGTTAAAGAAGAAAATTTGCATGATAAGAAGCTTAGAGTAGAAGGACAAAAACCCTGTTCTTAATTAATCAGGGACCTGAGTCCCTATCCTTATGTGCCTCCTGAATGTGCTGAAGGCTCTAGATTCACAATATGTAAATTAATTGCTATTATTACTTTTTTTTCATCTTTAATGCATGTTTAATGTTAGATTTAAAACCTTCAGACACTAGAAGTTTATAGGATGCTTCATTTATATCCTATTCAGCACAATGATAATAGCAGAGAGAATAATTTATATGCAATATGAGTTGTTATATATTGAAATTAAAAGGTATAAAGTTCTAGCATCTAAGTAATTACAGCAATGGCTAATCATCAGTATAAATATTAAACATACTTACCATCAATTTATCCATTGTTCTCTTTAAAACAAACAAAAAAGTTATGGGTATGATGTGTATTAATGTGTGGTTACAAAGTTAGTTGATTTTAGTAATGGAAACATACAGCACAGTTCAACTGAAGACATGTTGCTAACAAAAAATATTTACACAATCATACAAAATTTTGAAAAATATAAAATTTACTGCTCATTCAAATGTGGACATGACTTATTTTTTTCCCTGGACCATGCTAGTCATTCTTCAACTGTATTTATTTTGTAACTATGTACATCTCTGAATTTTCGTTTTAAATTTACTATTTTTGTATTTGTAATTAACTAATGTGCTAAGAAACATTACAAAATGGCAATCACCTAATTCTGGCTTTGGCCAATTTCTTAGTACTGCCATTACTATTTCTTATACAAACAATATATTCTAATTATATCAAACCATTTAAATAAATAAATTACCCCTCACTATATATATATATATATATATATATATAGTGAGGAGTAATAGAGATATATATATCTGTCTCTGGCTCATCAGTAGTCACTACTGGAATATCCAACAGACATAATCATAACCATCTTTTAATATAGCTCCTTTTAAACTAACAACTTAAATCTTATCATCAAAATTTTTCTTGAACACCAACTTATTAATCTTCAACCATTACTAATTAAAACCTTCCTCCATTCCTCAATACACGTACATTTTAACAGAATGTGTACAGCATCTTCCTCCTTTCCGCACATAACCTGTGGAACAATATTCCTCAAACACCTCAGCTTCTAAACCCTCTGTCTAAACCAGGCCATTCCTTCCCTTTCCTGTCTGTTGCACCTTTCAGTATACATCTCCTTAGTAAATCCTACATTTAAAGAACTTATAATATATTAAAGATCTTTTCTTGTTTATTAATGAATCTAAAACCTGCCTATCCATATCTCCAACTCTGGATTGAATAACCATCCAAAACCCTTTTTAACATGCCTTTTCTTGCAAACCATATAATCATCTAATCCATTCTTTTGCAATTGATCCTTTATACTTCCAAGCCAATTATTCTATTTAAATGTTTCTCTGATATATTAAACAAACCTTCAAAATAATATCTTCTATCATCTGATATCTGATACCACATTTCATTATCCTTACCACTACCACTTCCCTCACACTAACTTTCCACTATGACATTTCTTAATCCTACAACTGAGAAGGATTAACCATCATATCATCCACATAGAGTACACTGGGAATCTCAATGTTGTCAATAGCAGGCATATGCATGTTAACTGGCTAGCTACTTGATAACAAGACTTTTTACATAAGTAGATATTTACATGAATAGATGCTGCTCCTTCTTCCTCTCCTCCTTCCTCGCCACCACCTTCTTCTTCTTCCTCACCACAAGACCTTAAGACATATTTATAAGTAATTATTTACATTAGAAATAATCTTTAATAGTCTCTTCTTTCTTCAAGATTCCTTCTTTAACTTGTTATTCTGTTATACTGAATAATCAACAATTTCCGTTCATAACTAAAGACTTACACCCACAAAATTCATATACAATCTACAGATGTCAAACTTACTTGGCCGATATTTCAGCATAGGACATATATAATGGATCTTCCTGCAATGCCCCACTGCGCTCTGTCATTGCACCTCTGCAGAAGGTTGTCACTAATTGATTGAGTGGGTCTGGTTTTCCTTCATCCTCTTCCTCCTGTGACTTTTTCAGTTCTGAATCTTCAAAGGATTGCTGCAAGTTAATAAAATTAAACACAAACTTATTGCATGTTTAATGTTAGATTTAAAACCTTCAGACACTAAAAGTTTGTAGGATACTTCATTTATATCCTATTCAGCACAATGATAATAGCACAGAGCATAATTTATATGGAAAAAGTACAAACTGAACCACATTCTGCAAAAAGAAATAATGACATAAAAATAAATAAATCAAGGACATCATCTTTAGAAGAAAGAAGAATACATATGCAAGAAATTTACAAATCCATCCATCCATGGTCACACCAAAAACTTAAACTGATATTTAAAGATTGGAACACTTTATTTTGGCTTAGTGAACAAATACAACTAAAAAGCTTGCCTTGAAGGGTATCAGCTTTAAGAGTATGACCCTTCAAGGCAAGATGTGCTGACTAGCAAATCCATTATCCATTCAAACTGACTCACAGTAAAATCTGAACAAATTTAATCACTCAGTATTTGGTGAATATGTTCACATTTATATTAATTTAAACTCTAATTCTAAACATGAGGCTTCATTTACATTTGCACACAGTGAGTACAGTTCGCATAAAAACTGACAGAATAATGAATGAGTTATGCATATGGTTCATTACAAATAAACTCATGTATACCGTACCCATTTTCAATAAAGATGAAATTATAGAACATATTTCCAGAGAACAGGATTGGATATTAGAATAATTTTCAAAATTCTACAAGCTCCTAAAACCAAAAAAAAGGACAGAATTCACCCCAGCAAGGAATTACGCATTTTAGTTGTAAGACTCCAATAAGAGATGGAGATGAATTTTATTTGTTTTATACAGAAGCATATGTTACTATGGCAGCAATATTTTTGTCATTGTAATATACACTTGTTTATAAATTTGCTAGTCCTTGAGTTTGGGAAACAATTTAAATAAAAACAAATGAAAGTGCAGAGGATAAAAATGAAGGTACTCTATCAACGAAAAAATAATAGATTTTGATTTAAAACTTTCTTTGATGACATCATAGATCATTCAACAATGATTAAGGAAATGTTTCACATTTATAAAATAAATCTTTTTAAGAAATAATTTGATGTGTGTGCATTTTTTTCTGAAATCTTCCATCTATCTGTAAAACAAATTAAAATGTTACTCTTGAAAAATCTTGTATGTAACACCAAAAGAAACATCAGTACATTTCAAGAACATATGAGAAAATATATCAAATATAAATACATTGAAAAATCAGCATTAACATACCATTTTTGTTTTTTAAAAAAAAGTGTGTGTGTGGGGGTGTGTGTGTGTGTGTGTGTGTGTGTGTGTGTGTGTGTGTGAGAGAGAGAGAGAGAGAGAGAATTTTGAAGCAAACTAAGACTCCTAAAAGGGTTCCAAAAATTCATATAATTAAAAGTAAGGAAGAAGGCATTAATACACAAAAATATGGGAGATTTAACTTTGATCTTCTAAACAATAATGACCTCATTTCCACATTCTTACGATCTACAGAGCATACTATGCTGGAAAGCTTTAAACATGTAGGCTGTATTTAATAAACTTGTGTTTTAAAGTTCTGTGAACTTACCGTGAGATCCTCAATCATGATTTCTTGGCCCATATTTTCATCCTGCAACCACATTTCACTGTAGGTGCGAAGGAAGATATTGATTGCTCGATGCCTATAGGAAATAAAAACTCCCTCAGTGAAGTAGTACTAAAAGTGCAGTGCCAGTTTAGTATATTATCTCAAAATTTCAGATTAATATTTCTGGAGATCTGTTAATACAATTTATTTTTTAGATATGATGAATTTAACTAAAAGGCACATACATATTCAGTATCAGAAATAAATCTGGACCCTACTGTGGTCTAGTGGTAGCATTTGCAATTACTAAACGGGAGGTTCTGGGTTAGAATCCTGGTTGGGTCAGGTAAGGCATCTGGGTAAGGTGTTTTTTATAGTTTTTCCTTACCCTGAAAAGAAAATGCTAGAAAGCTTTAAGGTGCCACAGGCTCCAAGCTCATTTGCGCCATTATTAATTTCATTTCATACTACAGATTTACAGCTACAATATTCAGTTCACAATCTACAGATTCATGTGAAGACCAATGCAGTTCAAAGCAAAAATAAATAATTAAATGAAAACAAGGAAAGAAAGAAAGAAAAATAAATAAAGGGGAAAAAAGCTTAATTTTTCTTTACTATAGTCTGTTAGAAAAATTTACAGTATCTAGTGTTTATGAAAGTAAACAACTAGTCTTTACTGGTATTGAATTATGTAAAACATGGGCACAGCTAGAAGTGCTGATTGGTCATAGTCTCCCAAATTAAAAAATAAAGTATTTCATGGCATTATAAGACTTAGAAATAGTTGAAATGATCTAATTCCTGCCACAAAAAATGCACTCATAATCTCACAGCATTGCTTCAAGAGTACTATTAAAATAACATTTAGCACCATAAGATGGTTGAGATCAGCAATGAAAAAACACACACAAAATATGTTACAATTTTATATGGCACAGTACAAACTAAGTTTAACACAAAAGAATCATGATAAGAATCTACTTACAATTTACAAAGCACAACAAACTAATAATGTTATTGCAAAATTAGTGCCTGCAATGTGTGGTTTATATATTTTAGATTGAACATCCAGCATTATCTTTGCCTTTTAACATCCTGCAGGAAAATGGGTATATATTTTTCTTAAACTTTGCCTTAATGCAGTAACAAATAAAGAATACTACTAAAATACTGGTGACAGAAAATGAATATAATTTTAATATCAGTAATAGATAAGCTTAATGTTTGTGATACAGAATACCTTAATGCAAGGACTAAAAACAGTGAACTTTCTTGCAGTGAATTCTTTATTTACATGTACATCTTTCTTTCTGGGTGATCTGCACAGAACAAAGTTATAAATCTAACCTTCTAAGCATGTAGAGAGGTTCACTGCGTAGGCAGGCAATGGCAGCCCGCTTGCGAGCAGCAGAAAGGACTCTTTTCCAGCACGATCGATTTGGAGAAGGCTTGTTTGCTTGCTGTCAGAATCACATAGCAGGGCACAGGAACATGCTTGTTAATAACATAACTCACACACACATGTTAGTTTGTAAATCTTTCAATATTTGTTAATCATAATGTTTACAGATACAGTGTGTCCAAATAGTATTGTTTGCCAAAAACTAATTTGTTTTGCATTTACATATCAATGCATGGATAGGTACTAAACATGTGTTAAAGAAAAGTGTTATTAAGATTTTTAAATGGTAAGGGCACAAAAGAGAAGAAAATAAGCACAGGTTAAGCAGAAATTAATCTAATATAGGTAAAGTATATATGTTTATTAGTTTCAGTTTTATCTTTTTTGGGAACTAGTTAAATAAATTCATTCATCATAACCAACTACATGGCAGGCCCTAAGCCTGTTCCGACTCAAAGAGAATCTCTCCACCTAGTTCTTGGACATCCAATATTTCTATAGTTCTGTGGCTTATTATTGAAATTTTGTTTCGTTATTATGGAAAAATCCATTTGCATTATTTGATCACAGCAATTTTTCTTGTTTTGCTTTAGTAATCTTCAGATTTAATATTTTCATCTGTCTCTAATATCTTTGTTGCTCACTTGGTTCTTTAAAATAAGATTTGTTACTAGGGATATGAGACAGAAAAAGTTGAAACATTTCAAAAAGAAATATTTAAATATTTTTTATTTGTTTGAAATCATCAGATATTATCTGGGGGAAAAAAAAGGCTGTTTGTTTTTTAAAACTTTCTGAAAGTAAGGCACACATAAGAATGATAGTCAAGAAAGGATAATAATCAAATTACAACCTTTGTTTACACTCTAATGCACGTATATAAGTGACCAGATATAAAAGAGATCATTCATCATGCAAATACCAATACAACTACTTGTAGAGCATTTAACTAACGGAGGAATGCAACTATAACCAAGTATTATTTCAATATTTAAAAGTTTACTATTTATGCATAAAATCCTTTAGTTTACTTCGATAAACACTTACACGTAAATAAATACAAAATCCCTGCCTTCAAAGCAAATGTTGGAAAAATTTCAAAATTTTCCAATCTTTTACATCTCTATATGCTATCCTCCTTAAAAATAATAATGGTATAAATATTAAGAGTATCTAAGACTACTACTCAAGATTAGAAAAAGCTTCGGTAAATTCTGACCCAGGTAATTTGTTCCATTATATCTGCAACATGGTCCTACTAATTGGTATGCAGACACATAATGTGAAATGACTAAATTTAAGTTGCAGCAAGAGATAATTGCCATTCTTAACATCTGAAATTTTTGTTCACATTTTCCATTATGTTTTGAAAGAAACTGTAATGCACTAAATGAATTTTATACCATATTAATGAATTCAGCTTCATGTTACAAATTCTAATTATTAACCACATAAATGAATTGTGATGAATGCAGATAAAAGTAAACCAGATTATGTTAGTGGTAGATATGTGCAACATGCCATCAAACATATACATATTACTCATAATTTTTTAATGTAGAAGAAAATATTATTAGCATCATTTACTTCTCTTTTGAACCCTAAATTTATAAATTTATAAAATATATAAATTTATATATTTTTTGTTAACTTTTAATTAAACATCTCTTTTACCATTAGTCATCACTGATATAAGAGAAATCTGTGAAAACATTATGAACCGAAATGTATTATAAAATAAATCTTGGATTAATCATTAGAAGCATCAAAACTGTTCTCCATTAGAATGCTCTGAATGTAATTAAAACTAGCCTGATAAATCCTACTATCTATTTTATTCTTTATGTTTACATATAAGAAGACCATTAATCTATTTGAGAAATCAAAGGAAATTTCTGCTTATAGTACTGATTGCATATTTCTGACATAACTAGATAACACATCAAAGACTCATAATATACTAGATGACCAATGCTTATAATTATTTTTAGGTGTTAAGACCTATCAATAACAACAGCTTTACAATAATATTTCATCCATTAACTTACCACATACAAGATGCAGTCCATAAGTTTTTGTCCTGATTATGTTAGGTAGGTCAGAGAATGAAAATACAAGTATCATTTTTCAACATAATTTCACTTTATTTCAATGCATTTCTCACATCTTTGAATTAACATTTCATATCTGTCAATGCTGGGAAACAGTAGCCATTCATGACTCTGCACTCTCGAATGTCAGATTTCAGTTTTGAAAATTAGTCATGGTTGCTGGGGTCAAAGTATGGGCTATATCCTGGAAGCCATATGTGTTCACATCAGCTTTGGCAACAGCATGTAGACTGGTGCACTGTCATGCAGCAGAAAAAATTCCTTGACTCAGCATTCCATGTCTATGTTCCTTAATGACACTGTGCAATTGATGCAATAGCTCAGTATAGTACTCCTGACTCCCCAATTACCGCTGTGCTACTTTCTTTGAAATCTATCATCAGATTTCTCTGCAGTCCCACAAAAATTGTCACCATGATCTTCTTCATGGATTGTACCTTGGAGTGCTTCACCCTTCGTCTGCCATATCAATTTTTTTTTTTTTGAAAGAGGATAAAAGTAGAAGCCCATAGTTTTGTCTCCTCTGACAATGGATTCCAATACTGCCCTCTATCATGGCAAAGGTTTAAAAACTTTTGACAGCATTCTCTGTGCACTTACATTTGAAATACTGAAAGAAATCAGCATCCCTCTTGCACTGACATGAATATGCAAATGTTGATGAAGGATGCAAAGCAAAGTTGTTTTAGAAAGCCCCAACCTTGCAGCTATTTCTTTTATCTTCAAATGCCTGTCACTCAGAACTTAATCCTCAACAAGGGAGATGTTTTTATATGGGCGATCTTCAAGGCTGTCTCTGCCCAAGCAAAATAATTTTGACCACTCTATTGCGAAGGAGAAGCTACCCCATACACACTGTCAATGCATTATTTAATACCACAAGGCTGAAAACCCATCTTTAATTAAAAATTTAATCGCTGATATGTATTCAATTTTGACCATGCTATACTATGCAATATATCTGACTTATATGAGCTTCAAGTATATGAATGGTATGACCAAAAAGGAACTGCAGTGTTTCTACTCCTGAAACATTTGAGTATCAGATAGCAGGAATATTGCAGTGAATATATCAGGCTGGAAACTTATGGGCCCCATCTTTATGTTACATGAATAGGGTGACCAGGTGTCCCAGTTTTTCAGACTTCTTCACAGCATTCAAAAGAACTATTGGCTCGATTTATAGTCTTAAAGTTGCATACACTACTAGCATGTCATAACTACAAAAATGTTTTTGCTATAATAATAAATGTTATTTTGTACTTGTTTTGCTTTTTGTGTTGATGATTTACTGTGATGGCTATGGCAATAATGACTAGGGTCATAATCTACAGATATCCATAATTTTGTAATCTACTTAGCACTCAATAAAGCATTTAACAGTTACAAATAGCTATGATAATTTCTAGTTGCTAAAACAACAGCACTCTGAAATATAAAATATTTATGATATGGTTTTGCAACTCCATCTAACAATGCAAATACTGAGAGGATATCATATATGAAGACTCAATGGACAGAGGAAAGAAACAGACTGTAATTGTGAACACTGGAAGCAATATTACAAGTGTTGCATACTTACAATTTCTTATGTGCAGGGTTTTTTTCAGTTTTGTCCAAAGATACAGAATCCAACAAGAAATATGGGATGAATGAAAAATGTGAGCACAAGTCCTGCCTGGTTTGTGAATATATTATCTGCCTGATATAAAGGTATGCCTCTATATGTAACAAGTACTGTCACAAATCACTGTATTTTTGCATGATACACTGGAAAAATATTCTGTTTTTTTGGGGTTTTTTTTTTTCCTAGAAATTTGGCCATTGTGAACTACTGCAACATTTAAACTAATCCATAACTGTGAAGTGTTTCATATTTTTAATTCATAATTCTGGTCACCCTATATTTAAATAATAGAGTATTCCTCAGCAGATTAAAACCATACCAAACATTATCTTTTATGTTTACCAATCTTGTTAAAATGTTAATGTAGTCCTGTCTTTAACAGCCAAATATTAAAAGCAGCTGCTTGATAAATTATGTTTAAATAAGACACAATATTTTGATTAACATGAGGGTTTTGCTCCACTAACATCAGTGTCCAATATGTGGGGGAAAGGAAGATACGGAACATATAATGTTTGAGTGCAAAGGGACAGTATTTTGGAGAGAAAATTTTGTAATGAGAAATGGTTTAAATTAGATAGAAAAATAGCCTGAATGAAAATCTTTAGTAAAGATACCAGGAATGTAGGGGAATTCCTAAGCAAAGTTAAAAATAAATGGAATTGGGTACTAAGAAGGGAAGTAAATCAAATAACTTAAAAGGCTGCATTTGATTAATCATATTAGGATGCTGATAAAGGTGATTATGGTTGGGAGTGGGTTATAATGTTATTAAATTTGAAATGTAGCATTTAGTATGCATTTGAGAAATAGTCATTATTAGTCTGTAGAGGCTGTAGCTAGCTAACAAAATAATGGTATTGGTAGAGTAATGGAAAATGTTTATTTAGGACCTTGGATTGGTCGGAGCCTGATCCCCTGGAGTTCCAGTAGGCTGCTGCTGATGAACTGGGAACTGGGAACCAAAGCAATCATGGTGGAAATATTATATTAATGTACAATATGTTAGAACTCGGATAAAGGTGATAGAACAAAACTAATTATTGTATTTATATTTTTTACAATTGTGAGGGGGCATACCTAAAATGGCTTGGGCCAAATAGGTGAAGGTCCTCTGGTAGTTTGTATTTTTTGTATTTGTTTTTAGCATATCAATAAATTTCAAATTTCAATTACTCCACTAATCCATTAAATGTCTTACACTATGATACATAGGTATCATTTATATCAGTTAACAAACTTCAAGGCAGTGCAAGATAGGGTACAATAGGTTAAGTTAGGATTAGTTATTTTATTTTATGTAATAAAAAGCTGTCAAGTTGCAACTACAAAACTTACTTTAATTGCAAAACATTTATGGGTAAATCCAAATACATGCAGCTCAGAATAAAAAATATAATAAAATATTGATTTTTCAGAATTTATGTTGTTTTTCAGTATGCAAGTTACAAAGTATCCAGCATAATTGCACTTTTTTATATTGTACTGTAGTACTACCTTCAGACGATGCTACTGTTTTGCCTTGTTACTGGAATACTCAGAATACAACCCTCACCATGTTCCAACTTTTGTAATGACATCAATTATTCATAAACTCTTAAGTGCTATGTTATATCATGTCAATGCTACTATCCTATACCATTACACTCTGTATTTCTTAACTTGTGTACAACAGGAGAAAAATTCAAAGTAAATATTATAATAAATAAAGAAAAAAAAAAACCAAATAAACAAAAAAAAAACCACACGAGTGCAAATAAAACTATTAGTAAATATAATGAGGGCAGCTTTTCTGAACCAAAAAGAAATTTTACATCCATATTATCATAATCACAGGAACACATCACAAAAACAGAGCAAACTACACACACACCAAAATGAAATGGAGAAGAAAGAAAAATAAAATCTGGGATGGTTGCAACATAGGAAGTTGTAAGAAATAAAATGTAGTATAATCATGCTATTAGAAGGAATCACTCCCTTCCTGTTTGGAATAATGAGACATTTTATATTTTTAGGACTTATATCAAGGAATAATAGGCTTCCTTCATTGTCTGTCATGGATTGAATATAAAATGCCATAAAATGTGGCAAAAAGCTAAATGTAAGCAATACAAAATTATTTCAATCTTGTAACTGCATTTGTTCATTTCCCGAAATGGAAATATTAGTGTCACACTTTCTTTAGAATGTTGTAGTACGACTGGTGACATTTTGTTGTTAAATAGAACCTGTGTACAGTCAAAGACATAAAGATAAATGCTTTCTTATTTTGATGACATTTATCAGTCAGTATAGGATAATAAAAATGTTTAAATAAAAAGAAAACATTGAATATCATAAACTTTTGTAGTATGGTTCAACTTTGTCATGCCTGGGAGAATGGAGTATGACTTGTGGTAGCAATGGGCAGATACATGATATACAGTCTTAAAAACTGAATACCCCTGGAATAATGACAATTTCTCAATAAAAACAGTTGCACTTTTCTCTCATTGGATATGTGTTATCTTTATGAATCAATATTATTACTTTTCTCATGAGCACATTCTCAGTATAGATCTGCTCCTTTCATTGATTTTTCTGCAAAACATACTGTATTTGTCAAAAAGTTTATAATTAGAGCTCTTTGTTGTGAATTTATTTTTCATAATTTGATCATGGGCTGCATCAGGCTGAATACTTTTATTTACAATATAAATTGTTCAAAACTCTTAGGATGCCTTAATGTCAAAATAGAAGCTATATTTTTTTTGTAAACAGACTACCATTACTGACTCAAAATATTAATTTTTTATATACAAGCTTATAGGTATATATACATATGTATGTATATATATGTATATGTATGTATGTATATATATATATATATATATATATATATATATATATATAAGCCCTCAGATTATTTATTAGGTACTTATTTTCTCAGCATTGGGTTTAATTTGTAAATATAATGTGTATATTGTACATGTCAGAATAGGCAAATGTTGAAAAAGTTTAGTTATTGCTAGAGGAATAAAAACTGCAATGGGATATTGTAAGTTGTTTCTTGTTTATGTATTCGTATAAATGACACTTTTGACAAAATTAAAATCTTCATCCAATTCATTATTTATAAATAAAGGTTCAGCATCCCTAAACTGCAAATCCAAAATTTGGAATTTTTTCAATGAAAAACTGTATATTGGATTTTATGTGATGGATTGCAGTAAAAAGTTGGGTGCAAAGAGTTGATTTATCTTTTAAAAAGGGAAAAATATCATGCATAATGTAAATAAAGCTCTGTTTCACAATGACCACATCAGTTACATATACAGTTTACAAAGGCAAACTAGTTTGTTGCCAATGCACAAAATCCCATTCTGGTAATAATAATTTACATATGTAAACAAGCATGTTGATGGCAGAGCAGATTCCATATGCTATTTCCCCCTCCCCCTTGCCCAGAAATATTTGAAGTTGAGATTTGGAGGATTCTGAGGATTTAGGAAATATTTGATGATTTGGGGAATTTTTAAATATATTTTAGAGATTGGGGATATTTGAAAAAATTGGTAATTGTATAATTTTTTGTCATTCTAGAAAATATTTGGTAATTTAGGACCAATTAAGATGAGTTTTTAGGATATAGAAATTTTAAAATTGGAGTATTTTAGGGTGTTGAATTTGGGGACTTTCAGAGAATATGTGCAGCTCTTCTTCAAACTATGTGGTTCATTTCAGAAAATTTCTGCAGATATTTCAGAAACTTTTGTGAATATAGAGGATTTTGGGGATTTGAAAATATTGATAAACTTTTAGACATTTTTGAAGGAAATTTTACAGGATTCTTAAAAATACTGAAGAAATTTATAGGGATTCTGAAAAAAATAATTTGTGTGTTTTAATAGGGTTTTTTTTTTTAGAACATTTTAGGAGATAAGGGAGGTTTCAGTTCCTGAAGAATATCTGGTGATTTTCAGGAATTTTTGTACATATTTTGGGGTACTAATGAAAATTTTAAAAGATTTGGATATATTTGGTTTTTCTTTTATAAATATGGGGAATATTTGTGCACTTGAAAGATTTTAAAGGGCATAAGAACTATTCAATATTTGGGGGAATAATACTGATTTAAAGACTTTCTGGAAATATTTATATTTTTAAGAATTTTGAAAATTGATATAAATATTGGGTATTCTTGGATTATTTGCTGATTTTCACACATTTGGAAGATTTTGATGTAAGTTGAAAGTTTGGATATTTTCTGGTGAATTTTAAAAAACAATATATGGGGATTTGGGAGCATTCTGAAAAAAAATATTGATTTGGGTAGCTGTATTGAGATGTTAAGGATTTGAGGAATACCAAAAATATTGTAGTTTTCTGAGGACATTTTGTGGGTTTGTAGTATTTTATTATATATTTGGAGGATACTGAGAGCATTATGCAAGAAAATACATACAGTTAAAGCAGAAAATAACTGAAAAGAAAATGTCTGTTTACTTGTATAGAAGAATACTTATGTAAATGTAAACCAGTCAAAGACATGTACGTACATGGTAGTGGATAAAACAAGTGATAAAAGTAAAAATTACTTAATATTGTCATATTACCCTTGGTCAGATTGGTGGAAAGCTGCTTTTAATTTGAAGCAGTACAATGAAACTTTGCAGTCAAATTGCAGAATATCTTGTATGATTTAGAAACTGTTAGGGTTCATAGAAATAAAATAGTTGCCTTATTATCTGACAATGTTCCTTACATGTTGAAAACTGCCATTGTTTGGCTGGAGTTTGTAGCAGACTTGTATATTTAATATGCTGAATGTATTCACTCTATGCTGATGAAAGAGTTTAAAGGCACTGACAGTTAATAGCAAGTTGGATATTAACTTGTGCTCAGATCCCAGACAGAGAGAAAAACTGAGAAATTGTTTAATAGAAGAGAGAAATAAAATGTTGCATCACCAAGGAGTATGCTTTACTGAATCTCAAAAAAATAGTTGACGATTAGTATGTTATGGAACAGCATAGAGTTACTGATGGCACTTGCAAACAGATTAAACTTGTGGAATATGATGACATGGATGCAACTTAGGCATGGCTAATTTAATCCACAATGATAACTTTAAAAATATGCGTGGAAGTGCAACAAATTTATTAAAACATGAACAGAGGGCAGACACATTGCTACAGAATTTTGGAAACAAATGCAATTTCTGGACATTACTACTATTACAGGTAAAATTCTTCACTTTAACTAAAATTGTTAATTGGAACATAACACAATGAAGCTAATCATATATTAAGATCAATTATAGCAACAATGGGCTGACGATGCGAATGAAGGGCTCGTGAAACCAGTCCTACATATTTTAAAAAAAGTAAGTGGAGCAAAAGAGTTTTAGTTCGATTCAATCATACAATGATCTTCACTTTGTTTATATGATCTCTACTTATCTTAAGCAATTCTATACTTTAAAGAAGATTTGTTGAGTGAGTCTTCATCAGCATTTAGTTTAAAGAAGAAGCAATATTTTAAGATGCCAATATTAAATCAGCTGGCAATTAATACTGCAACAGTTTCTCCATATGGTGCTTAAGTACAAGTTCTCAATCCTACTGGATTTTGAACTATCATAGAACCTCTCTGATGAAAGAAAATTTAAATGCTGACTTGAAGCTTTCCTTCAGAGAGGAAAATTAATTTAATCCATTGGAAATTTGTGTTCAAAGCTGTATTGCTGGTTCAAGACATTTTAATACATGCGATGTTTTCTTTTACATATTCCATATTTGTCTCTGAACACCACATTTTGATTGTGCAGTTATATATAGTTTGCTTTAAATTTGAAACATAGTTTGTATCTATTTGGTACAACCTTAAACTCAGATTCTAAATATATATTCTTTGCATTAAGTGAATGTTTTTTTGTATGTAAAAAAATTAAAAGCATAATAAATCATAATTAATACAAATAAAATATATAATATTCCTAAAAATAAAGTATAATGGTTGCCCTACTAGGCTTCATTCTAAAAAGATACTCCATCAGATATTTGTGTCCAGTCATTAATCTAAATTATCAACAATGATTTTTCTTGATTTAATTCTTTGACTCTTTAGAATTTTATAGGTTTTTTTTTCTGTTTTTTTTTTACTAAATCTCCTGGGGAAGGTTTCGGTAACAACCTGTTAGGCTACCTCAGTCAAATTAACAAAATTCTATATCATGAACCAATATTAACTTTAACAACCTGATAAACGTCATGTTAACATCACCTTTCCCTTATGTTAAAAGTTTAACAACTAGTATCAGTTCAAAAATGGCAGAGTAAATCCAGCTGTAAATGTTGAAATTCTATTTTTGGATGTGTTAAAGTCATTCATAACAGAGAAACGGCTATAAGATGTAGTGGCTTTGAAATTTTTAAGCAAAACAGTAATTTTTAAAAAAATACAGAATGTGAAAAACAGTCGTCATAGGATTGAAGTTGAAACACGAGAGAGGTTAGAACTATCTTTGTGCCTCTATCCCTTTTAAGAGTTCTTGTGTGAGCTGTATGTTTTAATTATTCTATGCAAACAAAAGTACACTAGAATGCGTTCAAATCTTTCAGTTAGACACCACTTTCTTGATCTGTGCTATTTGCTATACCCAGAAATCTTAACAATGTGTTAATTAACATTATGCTGGAAAAGCTTGATGGTATGAAAGAGTCTCTATATATTGTCAAAATTTTAACACGGTGTTAACAAACAACATATTAGTGTACTACATCTGTTGATGAATCAGTCCCTAATGTTTTTATCAATAAGTAATCTCTTTTAATTATACTTTAAAGTTGTGCTTTTAAACCCCTTTAGGTAACATTTTTTGTTTATATTTTATCAATAGGGAAAATTTTGTAGTGCTGATTGAATGGTCTACCTCAAAATTATTAGCATACTTCCCTTAGGATGTTTATAAAATTTCTTCACAATATATCACAAAAATTAGCTTCTCTTTCTTTTAAGGGCTTTCAAATTTGCCTGGGTATGGCTTATTTAATTGCCTGTGTTAATGCAGACAGTTCATCATTTTTGTTTATTTTAATTTTCAAATACATTTAACCTATACAAATGGACAAGATTGTTAAGGTACATGCTCGTGAATGGGAGAGCGATTTGCATTGTGCCATAACGATCCTCTTTGATTGAGGTTTTTTCCAAATTTTGCTTAGGCCACATCAATGGCAAATAATGGAGAGGTACCCTAAATTTAAGTCTATAATGCTTCCTCCCCAAAAATATCTTTTCCAAATTTCATCTCAAGTGTCATCAGTGAGTACAGTCTATGAGTTCTAAGTACTGCAAACAGGCATTAAACTCCATCAAAAATGAAATCAAATTTAAAGCATTATATTCCAGAGTTAATTAGTTAATATATTTGTTTTACTGTTTATATTCATTCTATGTACATACACATTTTTAATGTAATTAGGATATTTGCCAGTAAAGATATAGTTGAAAATGTTAAAAAGGCTTGCAGATACTCCTATTGGAAGACATTATTAAAAAAAATTTATAGCTATCTATTGCTGAATAAACTTTCTGTTCATACCTATACAAAAATTTTTAAAATACTATTTTCAAATTATATGTATTAGGTATAAACGAAACAAATTAATTTTTTGTTTAGATTTGGACACATTTCCAATATTTCTCATTATGCTAAGTAAATGCTCCAAAGCTTGAAGAAATAAAAACTTAAACAGAACAGCTTTTGGTCCCAAGCATTCTAACTAGGGATGCTAAACCTTAGTAATGTATCATGTATTTCTGGAGTGTATCCCAAAAGATAAATATACAGGTGGTAACAAACATGCTGTGAAAAATTTGGGAGTGGGTTTCTTATGCTTATAAACATAAGTCTGGAAATGCTTAGTTTGTGAATTATTATTGAAACATAAAATTCAACTTATTTTCAGGGACAATCTGACAACTAAGTCTGTTAAAATAATAATTAACTCTTTCAGACAATCAAATGGGAATTATCAACACTAGTCAATCTTTCTATTCCCCCTCCCCTTTTTAATAGTGTTTAATGCCTGTTTTTACTGCTGAGGCACTACAGATAATGGACACTGAGAATACATGGGATGAAATGTAAATTGGGAAAGGATTTTTTTAAAGGAAACGTTTCAGTCCTAAATTTAGGGTACCTCTCCGGCATTTGCCAATTATGAGGACTGAAGAAAACCTGGAAAAAGCCTAAGTCAGGGAGAATAGTCCTGGCAGGAATCAAACCCAAGACCTCCTGCTCACAAGTATGCATCTTAACAACCTCAGTCACTCAAGGCAGTACTAGTCTATCTGCTGTTATTCATTGTACCCTAGGTGTGCTGCCATGGAGACTTTTTTATATTTATCTTTGTATATATTTGTGATTAGTTAGATTCTTATTTTTTATTTATGTTTAGTTATGTTTGATTGGCTAACGTTGGCAGGATATTCCTATAATAAGCAGGCAGATTTTTATTTGTATGTATGATTGCACAAATGGTAATGCCACTCAAATGTAAATAAACTATAACACAAGTCAAAAACAAGAAAGTGAGTAACCACAAATGTACATTAATAAAAAATGTAAACAAATCTTAATGGCAACCATTGCCATATAGAGTACAATATGCATCAACAGATTGACTTGTAATGATAACATCACTGCAGTGTCTGAAAAATTATTATTATTATTATTTTAGCAAACTTAAATTGATGGATAGCATTCTGAAATTTGTTAAATGTTAGATAATTAAGATCATTGCATGATTGAGTCAAACTACACACATACACTTATTGGCCCCACTTACTTGTTTTATGCAGTTATGTTTCATGAACTCTTTTTTGCATCCTCAGCTACCTTTGACAAGTTAGTGGAGGGTGTAGTCCAACACAGTCATACAATGATCTTAATAATATGATAAGCTTCACTGTACAAGTTCCAATCAGCATTTCATGTTAAATTGTATTTTTCAATAATAACTTTCAAACCAGGCATTTCCAAACATGTTTATATGACTTTTTTTCTCTTTTGGTGTGAGGAACTTGCCCTCAAAGTTTGGCCCAGTATTTTTAGTATATTCTGTATGTATAACCATTTTTATAGAACTCACGAGAAATGTTTTAATAATTTTTTTTTCTACCTTATATGTGTATGAAGAGTTCATTTTATGAGAAATCTAATTTTAGATTTAAGCACCAGTGTTTAGAGATTTAATGATGAGAAATTAAAAGAGAAATTGGGGGATAAGGTTATTTCTTTATTGTTATTTTATTATATATTTCAACAAATTATTGAAAATTAATTAGTAAGATTTTAAAATCACTCTAAAATTTTTCGTTCTAAATCTTCATTCCATTTTACAAACTGGGAGTGTGTTACATGAGTTATTAAAAACAAAATAATAATAATAATAATAATACATATACAAAAGGGTAAAACTGCACAGTGGCACAAGAACAACTCAAAATGGTACCTTGGCAGAGAATGAAGTGATGTTTGGCGGAAGCAGGCAATGACAGCTCGCTTCCTCTGCGTGGAAACTACTGAACGATAGCTGCCCTTACTTTGTTGCTGAGGGTGGTCAATCTATACAAGGAAATAATAAAGTGGGACCCGTGCTCTCTGTGTAACAAATGTTTTATCTGTTTGACAGGAGACACACCAGGAATGGATAAAAGACAGCGCATAATAAAACATAAGAAGCAAAATTATAAAAGGTCCAGTAAAAATTAAAGTGATTCACCAAATTTACTTATGAGTGGCATAGCACTTTTTCCACTATGTTTCTAAGTATTTGATTTTGTGTATCAAAATATGTGGATAAATTTGCAATTCTTTTATAATGCTATTATATCCTTATTGAAAATTTTTGTGTGATTTCTACTAAATGTCAAATAATACAAACTCAGCAAGTCCCATAATTTTTATTTCCATTGATATCAGTTTACTATTACCTTATTTATGTATATCCATTACATTAACCATAATGCTTATTATTATTTAAAGACAAAATCCTGTTACACATCTAATAATTTATAAGCTTAAGTAAATATTTGAAAGGTTTTCTATTAGACTGAAGCAGTTCAAAAGCTAAAACAATATTCTGATAATGTAGATATTAACATATTGTCAAAGAACGACAATTATTTAAATATTGTGCCTTCATTTTGCCTGCATCTGCCCTTAATGGCATACATACAATGATGGCATTGCACAATGCAGGAGCCCACACTCAGGCAAAATGACACATATATGTTCTTATGAATCAAAATAAATGAATAGTAGGAATATTTTTGTAAATTTTGCAATTTAAAATTGTGAGAATGGCTAAAACGCTTATCTTAATTAAGATATTAAAAATATTGAGATTTTGAGTTTACTTGACCATGCAAGCAAAATCACATTTCTTCACTGAAAATTACTGAAGAGGGTCTAAAACTCTCAGGTCATGCATGAACTGAGAAAACAGCTTTAAAAATGTAGTTTTTGCATGGATCCCTGGCTTATACTTCTGTAATTTTTTATGGATGAAATTTCAGTACTTTTGTAGTGTGTTATGCTGATCCATGGTTGACTCCCAACTGTTGGCTTAATTTGAGAGCAGTGGTTGCTCATGCAAAATATCAGTTGTGAGCTATACCATTTTCTAAATAACCAACAAAAGAAAGAAAGCAAACAAATATACACAAATATTATAAATATAATGTTCACTCATTGATAAAAAAAAATAAATCCTCAATTGCTGTTTTCTGCTGCACAATTTAATAATCACTCTTGTGTTGAACTCTTCTATGTTGTTCTCAATCAGCAGATTAAGGGTATTAAACTGGTTAAAGTGCTATTCTCACATTTATTATGAAGAAAGTCATTTATTCTCTTTTCCAAATTTCACATTTCACCCAATGTTTTTGTACCCCTTTCACTTTACACACCATAAATAAAATTAAATATATTTTCTTAGATATGCACTTCTCTTTTCTTACCTATAGCTTTTTGTGTTAAGTTTAGGTCTGGAGGAGGTCTACCTAACTGTTTCATTTTCTACCTTTCCTCCCAAGAATTCTAACAGAAAAAGGCTTCTTTAAGAGGTTGTTTGCCATGTTGTAACATGCATAATGTAAACCAAATGTGCACAAACTGCAACCATTTCAGCTCACACATAAGAGCTGCTTGTTCTATCAGCTCCTGCAGTCAAGGATATGCCTGATGATGTCAGAGCTTCATCCCACATAGGCATATCTACTGGAATATTTTCGTTCTTATACTAAAATATTTTTCATTGCAGAGGTGCAGGCTGTTCAACTTACATAGTTATATGAGAGCATTTTATATATTTGTCCTGTTTAGTTTATAGAAACACAATTAAAAAAAGTGTTATTTAGTTAAATAGTAAGCTGTAGCTCATTATTTCATAAGGAGAGTGTTTAAGAGAGATTTTCACAGCAGTCACTCAAATTGAGTACTGATATAAGCTTTAACTGTGATGTCTTTTATTTATTTTATTTTCCAATACTGACTTTGAATTTGAATTTTGAATTTAAGGACTATTTTATGAGCAATACAAAATGAGTCAAAAAGAATGAAACACTTTCACATAGTTATTGTGGATTATATATATTTCTGACAGAAGATCAAACACAGCACTAATATAGAGCAGAAATCTGGAAGTTTTAAGGTATTACAATGATTCAATACAGGAATCACATGTCATACTGACAAATGCCCAAGGATAATCAGTTCTTCCCATAAATAAGAGAGCATGCTGCCATCTATGATTTGGAAAGGTAATGCATCTTCATGACTGCAGCAGATCCTTGGGAAGAGGTGACTGGTACACAGAGTCTTTTATGTAACCCCACACAAAGAAGTCACAAGGGATAAGCCTTGGTGGCCATGTGGTGTGAGATGGAAGGTTGGCAGGGGTTGCTCAGTCGATCCAACTATGAGGCAGGTGTTCAGTGAGGTAACATTACACCTTGCAGTGATAATGAGGTGATGCCCCTATCTTGTTGAAACATGTAGTCTTGGATTCATCATCAGGCTATGGGATGAGTCACTATTGCAGCATGTCAAGGTAGATCATCCTTATGATGGTATCTTCCATGAAGAAAAATAAGCCTTAAGTCATTTGTTGTGAAATAACACAAAACACATTCACCTTTGATGAATCTTTAATATACTCTACCAAGATATAGGGTACCCTGTGCCCCATATTTGCAGAGCATGGTGATTTACTTTACGCTTAACATGAAACATGGCTTCATCCGAGAAAACAAATCGATCTGCAAACATGTCAACCATCATGACCACTTGTGTATGTTCATAAAACTGGTAGCTTAAGATGTCATTTTTGATTTTGATAAGGGCATGTAACAACTGCAATTTATAGAGTTTGGACATTAATTGCTTACGAACCCAGCACATAGTTTTCTGGGGTAACTGCAGCTCATGACTAACATGGCATGTTGATTTTTGCAGACTTCTTGTAAACATTTCCCTAATTTTCTGCCAATTGTTTCAGCACTTACACATGTCTGCCCAGTGCTCTTCTGTTCATACACAAATCCCATTTCTGCTAACTATTTATACCATTGGTAATGTACAGCACCACTATAAAGCATGTGGAAATGTTGTTGCACAAGTGTAGCGGTACCAGTCCTTGCAAACTCTAACACATGCCTTCTCTTGATAACTCACCATTTTGTCTTGTCTACAACCCTAGTGTTCACAGTGGAACAATTATTAAACATTACAACACATTACAAATAAGGCTCCCAAAGTTTTCCTTTATAATCGTATCCTGTATAGCCTTCTATCATATTTAATTCTGTCATGATAGTTGTACGCAGTTATTTCATTCTTTTTGAGGCATCCTTTATTAGGGTGAGGCACCCCAAGAAGGCTTCCATTAATTGGATTTTATAAACTCAGAATTAATTAAACTTTTGTTCTATATTAAATTTCTCAAATAAATAACTCAAACTATCACATAAAAAGCAAAATGAAACAAAACACTGATAAAAGACTGATTCAAGTCAGCTGACCATTGCAATCTTGTACTATGCATCTATTATTTCCTGAGTGTGGGTTGCTGGATGTGTGATATTGCCACCATTATGTAACTGAGAATAAATCCACTAATGATATAATACAGTAGAACCTGGATTCATTGTTTTTGGAGGGACCAGGGTTAACAAATGAGATGCTGGAAAGCAATATATATGGAAAGTGCACAAATCATGTTCAAAAATAAATAAAGTATATAAGTAAACATATTTAATATCAATATTACATATTACCGTGTACCCATTTTATACTTTGTTATTGTTTCCGGTGGTTTAGTGATAACCATACTTGCCTCATAGACCTAAGATTGCAGGTTCAATTCTGGCCATGGATTGGGTTGATGGATTTTTCCAAAGCATAAAAATTTTAGGTATAGTTCCTTCAGAAGGGAAGTAAAGCCGAGGGTCTTGCATCATAGATTTATGACACGTAACAGAACTTCAAGCCTGAAAGCAAAGGTCTCTAAGCAAAATGTATTGGTCGTTTCATCTCTGAATTAAATGGGATGCTGATGACTTGAGAAGTTAAAGAGCCATGAATTAAACAAATGAACAAAACTTGAAACGTTTGCCACTTTAATATTATCATAATGATGTCCAAGTAAGTGGAACAAAACTAGCAAAATTTGAGTAACTTCCCCAAAAATAATTTGTTATATTACATTATATTTTTCACTGTGAAAATCCCTGCTATTTAAATCTATGCTTGTCACTATCTTTGAAAAAAGTTGTTTACTGACATTTGCTTCTTTCCTTTTCATGCAAGACAAATTTTTCACATCAACACATAATGTTGCTCAGTACCACACCTTTGTCATGTGCATAAAATAAGCTCGTATATTATCAAATGTGCTCAGAGCTTTGGCAAACATAGGCATGACTTTGGTAATCGCATCATCTTCCCCCTATTCCTCCTCCCCATCCCCATATCAAAAACACTTGCCACTCCTCCCACTTCGTAGCACACTTCATCAGCACTTTGGACACTACAAGTGATAACATCCTCATCCACTGCCTGTTAGGTGTCAAAATTGATGGCAGCGGCAACTCTGGCCCATTCTGTGCATTATCAGCTGACTTCCAAGGTGGCCAATACTCCACCTTACAAAATTTTTCAATTCATGCATTAATCTCCTCTATTTTCAAACATGGAAAAAAGATGATATTATTTATATTTTGAAAAAAAGGGAAGGATCCAGTCCACCCTTTCAGTTACTGGCCAATAAGCTGCTCTCCAAAATCCCAAAGTGTTTGAACAAATACTATTGGTCTGCATGGATCCGCTGTTAACTCAGCTGATTCCAAAGCACCAGTGTGGCTTCAAACCAAAACACTTGACCACTCAGCAATTACCAACAGTGATATAGCACATGTTCCATCGTGCTGCTTGACTTTGAGAAAGCATTTCCTAGCACCTGGCACGCAAGGTTTATTTATAAGCTCATGCAAGCTAGGCTGCTAAGTGTGGTTATAGATTTAATTGATAGTTTTCTTCAAACCATGCGTTCTGTGTCAAAGTTGAAGGTCGAAGATCTGATATACCAATGACATAGATGGGATTAGCAGAAGGAGCATATTGTCATCAACACTCTTCTTGTTTACAATTTGGATTTTCCTACAAGACATAGTATGTCTACTTATCAGTATGCTAATGGCGTCTTATTTTGGCTCAAAGCAGAAACTTACATATTGCATTAACTCAACTCAGCTGACACCTTACCCACATGGAAGTGAGAACTACCGCATGCACCTCAATGGTGAGGAAAGCGAGGTAATTCTCAATTACCAAGCTCCACAGCAACCAATTCTGGGGCTCTGAGTCTGCAAGGCCAGGCAATTCCCTGGAGGGTCAAGTACCTTGGGGTTACCCTGGACCAGGGGCTTACTTTCCAAACCACATGAGCACAAGGTGCATAGGCCCAAGCAGACATTTCAAAATTGATTCCAATTTTTAAACTAAACTTTGTTCCAATTCACATCAAATTGCAAATTTATAAAGCCATATTCCAGCAATAATGTCGTATGCTAGCAAGGTTTGGGGCTACACAGCTCCATCCTATGTTGCTTATTTGCAAAAGGCGCAAAACATTCCTTTAAGGAAAAATTTTGGTACTGATTTTATATTTCCCACAGTTTTCTGCGATGAAACTTCGAGTACATTAACAACATGATAAGGAGACTAGTACAGAAAGCATGTGCACTCAAAGCTATACATTCAAACCAGTTAGTATGTGGTCCCATTCCAAATCCATCACCCATTCAATGCATAACTTTACTCAACATAATGTGTTAGCAGACAACAGGTGTACAGGGAGATATAGGCACCTAGTAGCCAGGAACTCCCCAGAACCTGGCTCCACAACACCAGGGAGTAGCCTTGGTAAAGGTGCAAGGTGCATCGGCTATCATCATCGTCTCTCTAAAAGTATCTGCAACTATAAGGAATTCTGTCATGCCCTCTTGGATCAAGCGTGATGATTACTGCTTCACTATTCCAGTTTGAAAACATCACTGGAGGATAGAATTTCTTTGGGACTGAAAGTTTTGAACCAATAATGCAGAAAAATGATACTTTAAGGAACGGTGAATGCAGGTTTTATTTACATAAGATATAAGGTAAAATGTTTGGGATCGCATGAACTGAACAATACATCTGGGAAAGCATGAATCTATAGTTGGGGGAACTATAGATTCAGGTTCCACTGTATAAAGTTTTATAAACCAAATCCTTAAGTGAAAATATTCAAATAACACAGGAGGTAAAATGCACTGGATTGCAAATTCTAGTTGTAAGTAATTTTTGCTCTAAATAAGTCAAGAAGAAAGTTCGATAGTTTTTGCTATTTAGCCATCAGGTTTGAAGAAGAAGAAGAAGAAGAAGAAGAAGAAGAAGAAGAAGAAGAAGAAGAAGAAGAAGAAGAAGAGGAGGAGGAGGAGGAGGAGGAGGAGGAGGAGGAGGAGGAGGAGGAGGAGGAGGAAGAAGAAGAAGAAGCAGAAGAAGCAAGTAACTGTATCTACATCCTCTGTATTAAAGACAATTACAGGCAAATCATAAGCAACTTTGATAGAAATGAGTGATAAATGTAATTTCAGAGAATATAACTTGCTTTCATGCAGAAAATTATGATTTTACAAGTTCACATCTTAGAAAAAGTTTAATATATACTCTAAAGTGAGAAAACTAATGTATTGAATAAGATTAAAACTATCAGCAAAGAACTGTATCTCTTTTTTTCTCATTTCACAGTACGGCACAAAACAATTATATTTACATGTGTTAAAAAATTGCTTTGTTACCTTACAGAACTTGATTTATACTTTGTCCTCATATAAAAGAGAAGGCAAATACATGCAAGTTGTTTTATTTGATTTATTAAAGAACAAAAAATAATCATAATAAAATTTAAACTTGCAAATTAAAACTATTAGCTTTACTTTATGGTATTACTTTTAATTTTTACATATATCTAACCTTACTGTTCCAATAACTCTTTAATTTTTAAGGGAAGAGGAATTTTATACTTACACAAACATTTCTCCTTTAATGTTACTGAAATGTAAGTTAGAGCTAACTAAATAATAAATGTCCTTTTTATAATTGTTTTTTGCTGATTTGCATATTTCACTAGCAGAGTGAGAAGTGTGCTAGCTGTAAATGCACCAAATGTCTCCCACTTCAACTCCCATTCTCTTCTCCTTGTTTGGGAGAAGGTACCTGGATCATATCTTTTCTACTGATGAGGAACATGTCAATATACTCACATGAAAATATACCTTAACAATTTTCCTGTGTCATCTATGTGCAATAAGAAGTCCATGTTCTAAAAATGAATTGTGTTTTCAACTGGAAGAGTCGGTCTTGATGGTGTAGCAGTACTTGCCTCTTAAAACCCAAGATCATGGGTTTAATCCCAGCCAGGATCAATGGATTTTTTGGCTGTAAAAATTGTAAGTATGGCTTCCTTCAGAAGGAAAGTAAAGCCGTGCGTCCTGTGTCGTACATTTATGGCATGATAAAGAACCTCAAGCCTAAAAGAAGAGACCTCTGAGCAAAATTTGTCGGCCGTTTCAAGCCCTGAATTGAACGGGATGCTGAAGACCTGAGATGCTAAAGAGCATCCATAAATAAACGAAACCAAAATCAACTGGAAATACACTAGAATTAATTGACAAATTCTTGGAATATATACGGAAAATAACATGGTACTGAAGAGAAGGAACTGGACACCCCTGAGGGGTGACATTTTTATTAGTGTGGTAGGACAGAGAAATTCTTAACGTTAAACAATTGATCTCAAAGGCTCTAAGGAAAGTATGGCGACTATAGGCTGCCATTAACATCACTCCAAGTGGGGTATGTATGTCTGTTGTTAAATCCTACCATTGGCTCAAGCTAAAATATTATTGGTATGGCAAGATACGAGAATTTCTACCTCTTAATTATCAACAGCTCTGAAAAAATGTGGCGATGCAATTGTTACCTACTCTAAGTAAGCTGCTTGAGTACAAGAATCTAGCAATTATAAGAGGATAGCACAGGCTTTGTTTATGGGCTCTACCTGCCATGGATATAAATGATATTAATCTTGTGTTTCTTTAAAGAAATCATACATGAATCCTGTTAATGTGCTAGAATTCACATTGAGACATTTTCAAGAACGTAGTTTTTCTTCAAATGTAAGTTCAGAAGAAGCACAAATTAGCTGGCATATTATTTTGTTAGAAACGAATCCTGCAGGTTGGTGTTACATCGGAAACACTTCTAAATGTAGAAGAAGAGGATAGTGACAGTGGTGATAATTCATTTTCATTCTTTGCATGCAAAATTCAACCTCCAACCACAAGTGCTATAACAGAACCCCTATTGGAAGCTAGTGACTCTAGCAATCAAGACTGGTCTCCAATGAAGTCTACTAGTTCTAGATAATTTTGCAGTCCACAGAAAAGAGAGCGAGTATATTATCAACCAATATAAGAGAAGAGCTGTATCTTTCTGGTTAAACAAAGATGGGAAGAAGAGTCTTTCACCGCAGTAGATTTCATTTAGTGACACATAGTAAGGCAATTATATACTTGGAAAAAATGGTAGAAACTTGCTCTTACAATTAAATCCCATTGAGCATAAAAAATATATGTATGATAAATTATTTGCTAGCTTTGTGGAAGCAAGAAGAGCAAAGAAAAAATATCCGACGAAGATTTGAAGCTCTGGGTCTTGTAAATTTCAAAAAACTATTTATTTGGAAGAATAGATTTTAGCGCATTCTCTTCTTGGATCTCTCGTTTCAAAAAGACTTATAAAATTAAATGCAGGAAGATAAAATTCATTTCAAGGGCATTCGTAAATGAAGAAGAGGAAGAAAAAGATGTAGTGGCAGAAAGCTTTTAGGAAACAGCTAGAGAGCAATTGTTAAATTATCTCCCTTCCTGTATTTATAACACTGAACAGGTGGTGTCAAGCACAAAAAGAGAGCAAAAAGGACTTTCTCTTGAGAAACATGTTCCAATTGTCGCACAATCTATTAGTGCGCTGACCAATTCATACACTATTATGCACACTATTAATATGGATGGACGCATTTTTCCTAAATTATTTGTAGTACTGGAGAATATAGGCAATTTCAGGCCTAAAGTTTCAAGGCAGGTGTTTAAGGCAGAAAATGTAATTGTGAAAGCAAAGAAATCAGGAAAATTGGACAAAAAATAGTTGAGATACTGGTTTAATGAGGCCTTTTTTCCTTGCTCTGAAAATAATTGTGCTCCACTTTTTTTGATTTGTGGATCAGTTATTATGACACTACATGTCTTTAAAATATTCCTCCCAGGAAAAATTATTGAAATTCTGCAGATTCCTCCCAGAACTATAGGAAACTTCAATCTTAGCACAAGTTTTTCTACTGGCAGTAGAAATCTCTTCATTGTCAATTAACTGAAATTTTGACAGCTAATGAGAACGTTCATTTCAAGGTTTTTCAGTCGGACAGTATTTTGAAAATGTAGTCTTTCATTCATTACCAAATTTCTTCCCTGCGGTTCTGGGACATGATTAAATATTCATGGTTTGCAACCAAATATACAATAGTGCGATCCCCTAGTTCATTGCACCTGTTAGCAAACAAACAGTGCCTACAAACAAGTATGAGAATATGTGAAGAATGTGAAAATGATGCGATTATTTGTTGTGCATGGTGCCAAAAGTACTTGTGTTTTTAATCACTGCATCAACACCAGTCACTTTTGTTTTGCTTTCGTCCCTGCAAAACACTAACAGGGATGGTCGATCATCTCCACACATCCGGAACACTGGGCTGCAGTTAAGGGATGTCCAATTCCTACTCTTCCAATGTATCTACATAACATTTTCCAATTTCAATCTTGGGTGCTTTCAGTTGAAAACAGCAGCTCATTTTTAGAATATGGATTTTTTATAGCACATAGATGACACAGGAGAATTGTTTTCAGATATGTTTCAATATGAGTGTAATGACATGCTCCTTGTGAGTACAGCATCTACCACTAAAGAAAATATCAATCAAAGTTAAGAGAATTCCAAACAATTTATATATTATTTGAAAGAGCATACTGAAATATGTTAAAAACTTAAATATTATATACTGTATTATCAGTATATAATATCAACTGATGCAGTAGCTTAACATAATATTTTCAAATGACTGTTGTATTCCTTTCTTTCAAGTCTATTATCAGAATTCCTCTGCAATCCCAAAACATTGTTGCCACAGTCTTCTTTGTGAACTGTGTGGCTTTGGCCTTTATAGATGGTGCTTCACCCTTCTTATGCCACTTCAATGATTCTCTTTTTAAAACGGGGTCAAAGTATAGGACTACAGTTTCATCCCCTGTGACGATGTTTTCCAATCCTGCCCTCTTGTTACCATGGCAATGGTTCAATAACTTTGGACAACATTCCATACACACTTGCATTTGAACTGTTAAGAGAATTTGAGGCACCCATTTTGCACTGACTTTATGCATATGCAAATGTTGGTGAAGGACATGAAAAACCAGCTGTTTTAGTAACTCCTTTCACTGCAGCTATTACTTTTGTCTTCAGACATCTGTCATTCAGACTTCCTCCTCGGCATGTTTTCTTGCGTCATACATCCACGAGCCAGCATTCCCATGGGTCATCTTCAAGGTTTTCTCTGCTCACAAAGGAAATTATTTTATCTACTACTTCACAAAGGAATATGAAGGGAAAGCTTGGTATTACAAACCATCAAAGCATTGTTTAATATCACTGGGTTAAAGTTCTTCCTTAAAATTTAACCGCTGCCTTTATTCAGTTTTAAACATAATGCTATATTATGCACCAGTCTTTACTTAAATCAGCTTCTCCAAGCAAAGAATGACAGAGCCAGTAAAAAAATGTGATGTTTACACCCCTGAAATATATATCAGATAACATGAACATCGCAACAATGAATCGTGGACCTTATATGTCAGACCAGAAAATTATAAACAGCCCCTTGTAACATTTAGGTCATTGCTTTCCTGCTCTCCCTGGTAACATACTTAGCAAAACACTGTGCCAAGTTCAGACAAACAAAAATCCCATTAAGTGGTAAGAACCCCCTCCCCTTTTGTATATCTTTAATACCCTATAACTAGATTACATTTGCATTGGAGTATATAACATTTAAAACTTGAGTGGCATAACTAAAATTGTTAATTGGAACATTGCTCAGTGAAGCTAATCATATATTAAGACCACTGTGTGATTGAGTCGAACTAACACTTTTTTGCTCCAGACGGTCCTGGTGGTGTAGTGGTAACCATACTTGCCTTCTAAACCCAAGATCACAGGTTCAAACCAGGCCAGGATCGATGGATTTTTTTCGGGTGTAAAAACCTTAAGTATTGCTTCCTTCAGAAGGGAAGTAAAGCCGTGGGTCCCGTGTCTTACATTTACAACACGAAAAGGAACCTCAAGCCTGAAAGTAGAGACCTCTGAGCAAAATTTGTGGGCCGTTTCATGCCCTGAATTGAATGGGATGCCGATGACCTGAGCTATTAAATAACATCCATAAATAAATAAATAAAAAAAAAATAAAAACTCTTGCTCCACTTGTTTAAATATGTAGCACCGGTTTCACCCTTTGTTTACATCGTCAGCCCATTGTTGACTGAAGGTTAAACAGTGTTATGCTGTGGAGATGTGTAATCTGCTCGGTGGAGGTGTGATGAACTTGAAGTTTGTGTTTTCATCACCGGAAGTGTCAAAGTGTATTAAATTATCTATCCATGTTACTAATTTTGTAGGTCCTTGCACTGATTTTAATAATTTTGTTTTATTCAATATGTTACAGTTTTCTGTCCAGAAATGAGATGCCACTGCTGATTTCTCTAACTGCTTGCATTTTATGTTTCTGAAATGTTCTTTTAACTGTGTGCCTACGTTTCTCTTTGTTTTTCCAAAGTAGATTTTTTCACATTCTGCACAACTTATTTTATAAATCCCTGTTTTATTTTCTTGTGGAATACTGTCATTGACATTATCAATCAGGAGATTTTTAACATTAAATCTGATTACAGGTGCTAACCTTATATTAAAATCTTTAAGAATATTCTGAAATTTTTTTGTAGTCCATGGATATGGGAATTTTTTAAAAATTAGCTTATCTTTTTTTGCTGAAAGTGTTGTAGTTGCTTTAATAAGTTTTTACCTCTTGAATTTCTGTATTTTTTGTATACTAGTTCTTTGTTATAACCATTTTTAACCACTGTTCTTTCTATGTGTTTGTATTCTTTGATGTATTCTTTATTGCTAATTTTAAGGTTAACTAGCCGATAGGTTCAACTGAGGATAATTGCATGTTGCATTGTGAGGTTAAAACTGTCAGCTTTGATGTGATTGTCTGCATGTGTTGTCTTTTTGTATATTCCAAATACCAGATTTTCTTGATGTTTCATTATTTTTATGTCCAAGAAAGGTGACATGTTATCTTTTTCAGTTTTATATGTGAATGAAACTTTTTATCTTGTAAATTCAGAAGTTTCATGGTATCATTAATGAGTTTTTTGTTAATATCAGGTTAGCCCTTGTAAACAGATTTAATGTTAAAAATCTCCTAATTGATAATGTTAATGATAGTATTCCACAAGAAAAAAAAGCAGGTATTTATAAAATAAGCTGTGCAGAATGTGAAAAAATCAGCATTGGAAAAACAAAGAGAAATATAGGCACATGGTTAAAAGAACATTTCAGAAACATAAAACACAGCAATTAGAGAAATCAGCAGTGGTATCTCATTTCTGGACAGAAAACCATAACATATCCAATAAAATAAAATTATTAAAAATAGTACAAGTGCCTACAGAATTGGCAAAATGGGAGAAAATCTACATTTACAAGTACAAAGTCAATTTAATGAACTTCAGCACTTAGAGTGATGAAAACATAAACTTCAAGCTCATCATACCTCCACCAGAGCAGATTACAATTCCCCACAGGAAAATGGTTTATTCTCTAGTCAACAATGGGCTGATGATGTAAACAAAGGGTTCATGAAACTGGTCCTACATATTTAAAAAGTAAGTGGAGCAAAAGAGTGTTAGTTTGACTTAATCACACAATGATCTTAATATTTGACAACGATCTTAATATCTGAGTGGTGTATTTGAAATTTATTGAGATACTAAACAAAAATATAAGGTATAGGTACATATAGTAACCAACACTGTCTTGACCCAGGCCATTCTTGGGTGTGGCCACCTCAAATTAATTCCACATATTACAATTAACAATTTTATAACAAGTTAAAAAATATTCATTATACATTTTTTTACAAAGGGAGCTACTAAACTCCAACCTCCCAAAATATCTCACAAGTGGTACATAAATTATTAAGATTGATTGATTGATTTATGTTCCCTGGTAAGAATAACTTTTTAAGGAAGAAGTCATAAATAAATTTATAGACATTTTCTGAAGTCTACAATACCATTAAAATGCATGTCAACATATGTTTAAAAAGTGGTAAGAAACAAGTTCTTAGGTGTTTTGAAAAAAAAAAACTCTTACATAAAAGAAGCTTGAAGAGGTAAGATAACTAGGATGAAAATGAGTCCCTGTAAACCTTTCTGCCAGCTGGCTCAGTAATATGACATCATAGAGCTCAGTGTTAAAAAAGGCCTAAAACCTTTGAATTTTACCCATATAAAAGGTCAGTGGTAGGCTAAATAACACAGACCCTGTTGCTTATGTTACTTTCACCACATGTTGCAATCTGTATGATATATATATATATCATACAGATATAGGACTTTCTCTTTAAATCAAGAGAGACAAAGCTTAGCTGCATCTTAGTGGATACAAAAATATGTATATACCAATGGGGAGTTAAGAATTCACATTTAATGCACTAGGTTCCCTTTCATGATATGGAGTTAATGAACATAGTATAATTGGACCAATATTTTTTCAGGCAGTAAATTAGAATGATGTATGAATATTATCTTAAACTCTTTCTTTAATATGTTGATTGAGGAAATTTTTTTTGTTTTGTTTTTTTGTTTGTTTGTTTGTTTTTGGATTTGATTTATTATTTAAGGATACTCTTTAACATCACAGGTCATCAGCATCCCATTCAATTCTGGGCGTGAAATGGCCAACAAATTTTGCTCAGAGGCCTCTTCCTTCAGGCTTGAGGTTCTTTTTCGTGCCGTAAATGTACGATGCGGGACCCACGGCTTTACTTCCCTTTCAAAGGAAGCCATACTTAGGATTTTTACACCTGAAAAAATCCATCAGTCCTGGCCAGGCGTGAGCCTGCGATCTTGGGTTTAAAAGGCAAGTATGGTCACCACTATACCACTAGGGTCGACAATTGAGGAAGAGAGAGAGAGAACTTGTCTACTGTCACCAAGACAGTGTAATGGCTCCCTTACACTACATCCCATACAAGCTACTGAACACATGTTTAGCAATGGAGTGATAAGCAGGGATCTGTGGTCAGCTTGTTTACCAGATTTCAGAACTATAACTTTTATTTGTGAAGATAGCTAAAACAGAAAGTTTATAAGAATAATGCACAAATATTAAGACCCTATAAAATGAAATTAGGGGATGACCGAAACTGAGGTATAAGAAGTGTCACAAAACTTTTTTGGAGATATCAGGAGTGCATGACCAAAACTGTACTCAATTCCATCATTTTTAATGAACTTATTGCCTAAATGTATAATTTATTTATTCCCATACATATATACTACTTCCCAGAGAATAAACAAAATGAGCATGAGAGAGAGTTGGTGCATTCATTGCTAGCTTGTTCAACATATATTAATTCTGCATCAATGAAACCAATCCTTCCTGTATATACACACTTTATATGAGTATCAAAGTTCACGAGTAGTATACTGGCTTTGTTCATCATTTCAGTAATGCACCTTAATACTACTTGTTTTTTAAATTCAGTATTCAATGCAGATGAAATTCTAATCTGATAAACTAATATGTTAGATGATAAGCTGTATGTGTATATGGATTAACTATTCTAAGCTATAATGTAAAGAATAAACCATAGTCTATAATAACATTATAATTATTGTAGTATGCCTTTTGAATAAATTGCAAAGTATGATACTTCTGAATAAATAATTAATTCATATTTGCAAATAAAATTTAAAAGCACAGAATTGCTATTATTTATTTATACCCAATTAAGGTGGAAAAAGTGTCTGCTCATCTCCAAGTAAATGTGACTTAGGATGCAGTATATATGCAGTTCCTTAGTACAAGAGATATAAGAATGTGTTGTACTGGGACACAAAATCAATAAATTGTTTGTGGTTGAACAACTTCACAATGAGACACAGGAATTACTAAAATATTGAACATGATACTTGCTGACAAGCTCCTCAGGTGTAAGTCAGTGACTGACTTACCATATGTAGCCCATAGAGTACTTTGGACATAGCCACAATACGCTCAACAACTTCCTCTGTCTTGGCTGGCTTAGCATCCTCAGCAACTTCTTTCTTCTGGCCTAACTTTGAGTACAGATAGTGCTGCCATGACATTTCATCTGCTGGATCAATCTTGTCTGGGAGTGTCAATTGGATGGCAGCAAATTCTATGATGTCACTTTCAGGGAGTTTCTGTTAATAAATCAGATTTAAGAATAAACTCTCAATGTGCTGCATTCAAACTTCAACTTCAATTATTTATTAGTTAAATCATTTTATAAAACACTTTTAACTTAAAATTAAATATTTATTAAAATGCTAAGCAGAATACATAGCAGCATCCACCCAGTTTCATTTATATTTTATAATCAACATTTCCATAATTATTCATAATTAACTATTTGCTATAATTCAAAACAAAAGTGGAGAGGGAGAAAAGATCCTCTGACTTACTATAGCATTCTAAACCTTTAGCTCCATAAACAAAACTCAACGGTCCTTCCTATACATCTTTTGTTATTAAATTCCTATTCCTCTCCAGTTTTCTGCTATTTACCCTTCTTTCTTTTATCAATTTATTTAATTTTGAGTATAAATATTTATATACATACATTCCAAATTATTGTGTGAACTATTAACTTTATAATATAAAGTTTTTTATTTCTCTCCTTATATGCATTCTTTTCTGTACTAACAGCAACATTTTCTTGACCTACCCTGAAAATACAGCGGTAGGTGCACAAGTTTCCAGCCTAACTATTTTCTAGGTATGATCAAAACAAAAACTATATTTCACTTTTCAACATAATTATCCTTTATTGCAATACACTTCTCACATCTCTGAATTAACATATTTCATTCCCCCCCCCAATAATCAGAAGTCTTGTCTGCAAAATGGGCATAAACAGCATCCATCACTTCTTTGTCACATTTAAATTTCCTTCCTCGAAGGTCCTTCTTGAGTTTTGAGAAGAGAAAATAGTCCCTGGGAGATAGATTTGGGCTGTAGTGGGGATGGTCAATCTCCTTAAAGCCACATTTCTTCACAGCTTCCTTTGCAACAAGAGCTGTGTGCACAGGCATGTTATGGTGAGCACACCACTCAGCTTTCCTCATATTTTCTCTTTGATGGAAGCACATAATCTGTGCAGTAGGCCAGCACAGTACTCCCCATTTACTGTACTGTCCCTCTGCTTGAAGTCAATGAAGAGCATTCCTTCACAGTCCCAAAAGATTGTGGCCATGATCTTCTTGGTTGACTTACTTGGCCTTTAGAAGTGATGCTTCGCCAGGTTTGCGCCACACATTGATTCTCTTTTGGATGAGGGATCATAGTAGAGGACCATATAGTTTCATCTCCTTTAACAATGGTTTGCAGAACTTCTCTCTCATTGCCACAGCAGAGCTCAAAAAATGCCTAACAACAGATTGCTGCTTTTGGACTGAGGAAAGAAGTCTAGGTATCCATTTTGCACTAACTTTATTCATGTTTAAATGTTCATGAATAATTCGAAGGACTATTGTTTTAGAAAAGCCCAATCTTGTTGCTATTTCTGTAACTTTGAGCTGCCGGTCTTCCATAATTTCTAATTCCATAAGAGCAATGTTTTCAGGAGCAAGCATCTCCAAGGGCCGACCAGCATGCTCTTCATCTTCAATGCTTTCTTGACTCATTCAAAAATTTCAGCCCATTCTTTTATGGTAGAATATGAGGGTGATGCTTCCCCATATACACCATCCAATCGCTGTTTAATTGCATTTGGAGCAAGCCCTTTTGTGAAGAACTTATTAACAGCTTGATACTCCATTTTGAACATGTCACAATCTTCTATACATAGCCTTATTTATGCAACTATATGCGAACACAGTGGAACAGAAGTTACAGCTGCAATTATTTACTTAACAGATAAGATAAGACACCAGATAAGGGTTTAATGAAGGAAATAATCCTTATCGGCGAGGCCGAAAACTTATGGATCTACCCTCATACATCAAACTTCCTAGTAGGTTCCTATCAGCAAATATAAAATGCTACATATATTCATATAAATAAATTATATATATAAAAGAAAAGAAAAATAAAAATAAAGTAACACTATTAACAATGTACAAATTAACAGTAATTATAATAGTAGAAAAGGATAAAACACTAAGAAAAAGTCACACTTGAGATCGCTATATTTCGGACTCATGGAGTTGTCCTATGGCAAGAGTCCTTTCCCATCACTTCACTTCAAATGATAAGTTAATTAATTGAAAATTGAAATATCAATTACAATGATCAGCATCAATTTCCTCCCTTAAAAAATAAATGCACATTCTTATAGATTTCAAGATACTGAATCCAAATATGCCAACAAAACTGCTCTGTCATTTTTCATGGAGGTGTCATTAACCCACTCATGCATCTAGTAAATGAGATGAGTTCAAGAGATTTGCTGCTCACTTGAGGCCTAATATGTTGTACCACATCATAAATTCTTAAAATTATTTGTGTCTGCTATTATATCTCATTGTTGTTGTATGCTCAAATTCATGGAGGACTGATTGTAAGAAATGTGGCAACAGTTCCTAGTGAATGTTGTCAGTGAAGGAAGACAAAATTCAATTTTATTTATTTATTAAAACCATGAAAAAACTCTTGAAAAAATTGTGATGGCCACTACTGCTACCAGTCTGTTCTCACCAAGATTCAAACTCGGTAAAATATTATGGAAGGAATTGTGAGGACTGAATTCTATTTCATGAAGTTGAAAGCTAGTTTATTTCTTTATAACGTGAAAATTAATGCTTTTATCCTTATATTTAATAGTAGGTGATATTCAGTTTCATGTAGAGTCACTGTGTACAAAAAGTACTTTGTTCAACTACAATTAATGATGAATGCAGGAATCCACACAGTGAAATGACCATAAAATCTTAGGTAGGTTAAAAATAAAACTACTTAAAATTATGTTAACATATTAAAATCTCTTGACGTTCCACTCATAAACTTTTAAAATTAAAACTGGGACATGTTTCATGAGACCTTGCTCACATTGTAAACCATAAAGCAATTCATTTTATGGTTGACAATGTGAACAAGGTCTCACGAAACATGTCCCAGTTTTAATTTTAAAAGTTTTATGAGTGGAACATCAAGAATATTTTTAATATGTTAAACATGATTTTAAGTAATTTTACTTTTAACCTACTAAGATTTTATTACTTAGTTTGTTAATGTTATAGGTTTCCATTACATATTATTAGTTCAATTAGTTAAATGTTTTAGTAAATGTTACTTAAAATTAATATGTGCTTGCACCATTGGAATATATATTTTGAATTGTGCATCAATAACTTGGAACTCTAAAGATATATTAATATCTTGGCTATTAGTATAATGGGGTTCCTAATGTGAGGACTATATAAAAACTATAAGATATTTATTAAGTTTATTCAAGGTAAAGTTATTATAAATTAAATTTTCAATGATTTATGAAATGTCCTGCTTACAGGCAAAATACTGCATGCATCAAAACATTCATTAAGTAAATAAAAGAGATTAAAATTTTTTAAAAATTGTAAATCTTTAAAAAAGTTTTCATATGGAACTAACATTAAGAGTGTTAAGACGACAGATTCAAATAAAAGGGAATTTATTCTGGAAGCAGAAGATGGCTGTTATTTGTGTTAGCAGAGCAATTTTTATTCAACTTCTGAATTTTATAAATTCTTGCTGCATATTACCATAGCCTTCCTTATATAACCACAGCATAGAAATACAAATTACGTTGGAGTAATGAGTCTGATAAATGTTTAGAATATTGAAGAATTTTTATAGTTACCTTCAGGAAACGGTCCTTGCAGTGCTGAACCAGTTCCTGTTCTCTGCCTGCAAAGAGATTCAGACCTACAGGCAGCAATCTCTTTAGACATGCCACCATCAGACTGGCTTGCAGTTCCTTGTCCTTGTCACGCTTCTTATCACGGTGCTTCTTCTTTTTCTATGGAGCACCAATATTTTTATCCAATGAATGAATGCATATTTATTTTAATCAACTAATATAATAGAACAATAATTTATAAATCTATATGTACATAGGATGTAAGGGAACACAGTGCCATAATTTTTGGGGTGATTTTATGCTTCAAATGGAACAGCATTTTCCAATACCATTTTGGCCATTTAAGTATGTTTGTTAAGAAAAAAAAAATATCTTCACTTTTTTTCAAATGTTGTAATAAGTTAATGCATTGGAACTCATGCACGCTGATTAAAATGGATAGATGAACAGAAATATAACAAATAATGTCCTTGTTTAATTTTTTATAACTTGAAGCATTTTTATGTAAATTATGTAAATCCACCTAAAGATTTATGTGAACCATTAAGTTCATAATAAATTTAGATTTAGCATCACTAAGCTTGATATTGCTGTCACAATAATGATATTAACTAATATTATAAAAAGTGAACATCTCTAGCTATAAACTTGTTTTTCCAATAAGGTTATGGAAACAAATGTACTGAGCATCTGCAACCAGTTTATTTTAAGTTTAGAATTTAACTATGGAAAGTTCACGTGATACTTATTAATGGAGTATGCTGGAACAATTACTTGAACATAGTAAAACGCAGGGCTGTCACTATACTGAAGACACAGTTAATTTCAAACCGACCTCAAACCCCGATAAAAATAGATGGAACAGTCCTCACATGTGTGAGTGAATGAATATACATACTTAGTATAACAGATTTCCTTCCATGATAAAATGGAAAAAGAAATACAAAGAAGTATCTCATTAACCTGCAGAGCATATTGGGCCCTTAAGTTTATATTGTTAGACCAAAGACTAACTAAGAAAATCAAATTCCAGACGCTTGAAACCTGTGTATACCTTTTATTATTGTATGGGTGCCAGACAAGGTCAATGACAAAAAAAACAAAAGAACAAAATTCAAATATGACAAAGCAAAATGTAATGCAAGATCTTGGGAATAACTTTGAAGGACAAAATATCTATAGTATTAATAAACCAACTATCTCAGACAACAGACATCACACAAATAGCTACCAGAAGCAAATGGCAATGGAGCGATCACTTAGCAAGAATTCAAGATAATAGGTGGACCTATAAGATCTTCATGTGAGATCCCCAGATAGGAAAAAGGACACAAGGCAAACTCAGAAGAAGATGGACAGACTTCTTGAAGGAACATACAGGTCCAAATTCATCAAGAGTAGCTAGTGAAAGAGAAAAATTAAAATCTCTTAAGAAGCAACTAGTGCAGTGAGAAATGAAGTAACCAAAGAAATCAGTGAGAGTGCCTTAAACAGCATACGAACAACTAGCATGGAATAGCTCACCACATTAGGAAAAAAGTGAGCTTTCCCTACTTGTTAGGAGGCTAAAAATAATGTTTTAATGAATTTGTCTTATAAACTTCATTTCTGCTCTAAATGTTAAGCTACATTAATTGCAAGATCGTGGAAGTTGAATGAAACAATATGATGATACAGAAGAAATAATAAAAGTTTTCAGTATGAAAGAGTAAGTAAAGCAAAGTACATAAATTTTGTTAATAAGAAAAGTAGCACCTATTCCAATTTACTAAACTCAAGCTAAGTGTAAAACTTTAGTGTTTTCTACTGGGAAGCAAGACGTAAAATATGATCTGAAATCTGGCCATGATAAAAGAAGAAAACTCTTAACTCATTAACTCATATAATATGCAGTAATCTTAAATTGAAAGTTCATAATGAAAGCTTAAGGATTTACCTTACTACCACCTGCTGGAGGAGCTCCCTCTGACACAACAGCTGTTCTGCGAGTTGCTGTTGGCATAATTAGTACCATGTTATCAATCTCATTGGATGAAATAAAGTTTTGCTCTTCTTTTCTGAAGTACTGCAAACATAAATAACAAATGATGTACTAAAATGAAAGTTTGAATGCATAAAATCTGAATATGAAATTCTACCTTTTACCAAGAGCTAACTTTTACGTAAAAAAAGAGAAAATGAAGGGGGAAAAAAATGGATCAAAACACAATTAACAGCATTTTTTTTACCAATAAAAATGTAACTGAAATAACTTATTTTCTGTCATATAAGATGTGTAAATCTTAATTTTTCAATGAAAAGGCTAAACACTCAGTTTTTCATGTGCTTCCTAGCTATTCTCCTTAACAGGGCTTTTCTAGATAACTTCTTAAATAAATCTGCAGGTAATGTTCTACATTATGTTGAACATTGAAAATGAATTCCCTTGAATGCTTTTATCACTTATGGAATAAGAAAAAGTCACATAATTTTACCAATAAGTTTAGTTGCTCTCTGACCAATTGCAAGATGTCAAAGCAGGCTGCCTACTGGTTATTCCTTTGTTTTTGAATGAGCTTTTAGGGACCAACTTCATAAAACTTTTCTCATGTTCAATATATCATGCAAAATTTGCATTACTGTCATGTCTTTATCAATATTCACCATGTTTGATAGCATTCTGATACTCAGTTGTCAATCTGTATGCAAAATTTCAATGATTTTCAGAATGCTTTCATCAGTTTTATGTCACAGAACAACCTGGATACTTATTATTTTCCACTTTTTCCCAATACTCATTAAACCTTTTGTGCCACTCAAAAATGCATGTACATGACATGGAAGCACTCTGTATACTTTCTTTAATAATTTAAATCACTGTTGGAGATTTTTCGTTTAACATGCTGCTCAGTCTTTAAACTAGGCATGATTCTGGCAACTTAACACAGTGTTCACCTCAAAGAGCTCAAAAAGCAAACTAACCAGCAAAGTGAGATAAAACTACCTCTGGTGCATTGTAGTTATTGATTTTAAAGTTTCAAGAACTCCTATATGCCACATCACTATCTGTATAGGCAGTAGAAGAACATTTTTATTTATTAAGCAGTTACTATGCATTTACTACAACAGCACATATACATGAATTATATTATTGTTTTTTTATTTAAAGAATATTTAGAATAGCTAGTAAATATTTACTTTGTAACTATAATGAGTTTTAAATTGACATGTGTATTTATATAATTATTTTACTTGCACTATAGTTTCTTAATTTTTAATTTAGATCTTTCAAACTGAATGATTTTTAGTAAGCAGTATTTGTATATTTATTAGTCCTCGATAATAAGGCAATTAAATATGTAAAAAAACTAATAGTAATGTTATTTATTAATTAAAAATGTTAACTGGAACATTGCACAGTGAAGCTAATCATATATCAAGATCATTGTATGATAAAGTGGAACTAACACTCTTTTGCTCCACTTACTTGTTTAAAATATATAGAACCAGTTTCACGAACCCTTCATTTGCATTATCAGCTCATTGTCAACTCATAAATACTATTGCTGATTTCTCAAACTGCTTGTATTTTATATTCCTGAAATGTTCTTTTACCCATGTGCCTATGTTTCTCTTTGTTTTTCAAATGTAAATTTTTTCACATTCTGCATAAATTATTTTATAAATGTCTGCTCTTTTCTCTTGTATATATTGTCAATCAGGAGATTTTTAACATTAAATCTCTTTACAGGTGCTACCCGATATTAAAATCTTTAAGAATATTCTGAAATCTTTTTGTAGCCCCATAGATGATTTGTTGAGCTGACGATGTGGAAGAAGGGTTGGTGAAACTGGTTCTACATATTTTAAATAAGTAGAGCAAAAGTGTGTTATATAACTTTGAAACATGTCCAAGTAAGTGGAACAAAATTAGTGAAATTTGAGTAATTTCTTAACAATAATTTGTCATATTGAGTGTTAGTTCAACTCAGTCATACAATGAGCTCAATAAATGTCATTCATGTTTTATAAGAACCCCTATCTAAGGACAAATAACAAATCCTCCTAAGATTAGTTAAAAGGAGATTTCTCTGTACACATTTTCAAAAAGTGCAAAACATGTACCCATCATTTTCATAGGCTTAATATGTTTAGTGTTACTTTAATTAACTAGTATGTGATTATCATAATAAGCTTGACCAAAGAAGTTAAATATGGTGGACGTTTGTACCAATATAGGCCTACATGTGTCAGTTGCCTGCCTGAATGCACCTAGTGCAATAACATCAAGATCCTGTTTAACAAGTTCATTGGAACTTGTACAGTGAAGGTAATCATATAATTAAGATTATTTATGATTCAGTCAAACTACACACTCTTATTGCTCCACTTACTTGTTTACAATATGCAGTATTAGTTTCACAAACCCTTTGTTCACATCCTCAGCTACCCGTCGATTCATTCCGTTTTTCCAGTTAATATATGAAGACTGATTTATAAAGAATGATCACAATTGTTTTTGACAACATATATTTATTCAAACTCATAATTTGGATGATCTTTCTCAAAGTAGTCCCCATTAAATGTGTTGCACCTCTCCCAGCATTTGTACCTTCAAAGGTATTTGGAAACCATTTTTGATAGGTCCTTCAGAATCACATCTACAACCTTCACACTACAGAAAATACCTCCTAGGAAGGTGTTTCTTCAATTTGGGGAAAAGGAAAAAGTCACATGGGACCAAATCTGAACTTAGATAAGGTGAGGGACACATTTCACATTGATTTTTGTGAGATATTCAGCAACATTTTTGTGATTTGCTGCCATATATTATAGTGGTGTAGCATCCACCTTGTTGCACAGAAATGTGTGTAATATGGCCTGCAGAGTTTTCAGAACACATTTGTAGTATTGCTCAGCTACAGCTGTGTGTGCAGGTATGACATGTTGGTAAATCATTCCTTGAATATTGAAAAATGAGATGAACATAACTTTCCCAGCAGAAGAAACCACTTTTGCCTTTTTTGGGTTTGCTGATTATGAAGATTTCCACACAGAATTTTGATGTTTGCCCTCGGGATCGAAATGGTGCAGCCAAGTTTCAGCAGTGATATATTTGAAAGAAACTCTCCATCTTCTTGTAACATCATCTTCAATTGCATGCAAAGGTCTTTTTATTTGGGAGTCAGCAGTCTTGGAATCCTTCATTCAAAAGCGTCTCATATGCAACTTTTCAGTTATCAAAATGGGAAGACACTCAGTAAAATTTTCAGAATTTCTGAAAATTTTCTTAATTATTCAATTATGTTCTTTCACAATGACAGCAGTTGTATTAATGTTTCCTTTCATTACAGTCCTAAATAGAGTGTCAAGTTCACTTTCCTTTGAAAATGAATACCGTCCCCTCTTTGAACATTTTAAACCATCTTCAAGCTATGCTATTGGGAAGAGCAATCTCTCCACAGGCTTCCTGTAACATTGCTTAGGCCTTAGCTTTAGATTTGTTAAAATAAAGGCAGAATTCAGAGCAGCACATTGTTCATTGCATGTCACCTAAATTCTGCTGTAGGCGGAAATGAAAATATCTCAACTTGCACTCCTGTCACAGGAAGGAACTGAAAGCAACAACAATGAAACTAATACCACACTCATTAGGTTAATAAAATCTTGTAAAGTTCAATTTTAGCAATATTAGAAATTATGCTCATTCTTTATTCAATAGTTCTTATACTACTGCAATCTGATTATCAACATAAATTGAGACGAGCAATGTACCTGTATTGCTAACCCCCTGTTTAAACTTTAATAATATAATTTCATAGTTATCATGCTGGAGAGTTAAGAATTGTTGTTAAGGTGCTAGTTTAGTACCAGGGACCTCAACCAACGACTTCTCCAAACTCAACTGTTGGGGTACAGGATATCTGCAAGATTTTTAGAGTTTTTATTTATATATTTATATATATATATATATATATATATATATATATATATATATATAAAGATCCATCTTGTATGGCAGGAAATGTGTATCTACTATGCAGCAATTAAATAATGATTCAAAATATGATAAGCACAATTCATTAATGAAATCTAAATCATGTTTCACAATAACACAAAAGGAAGTTTTGTTTTAAATATTAATTTAATTTGGAATCAAACACAGTGAAACATCCATTAATCTCTTCTGAGTAGGATATTTAGATCACTTTTTATGATTTCACTTACATGCAATTTACTCCGGACATATGTTTCGTGGAACTTTTTCCACACCATCAGCTGTTGAATGATTTGGATCTTTCATAGAAGCTGGGTAGGTAGGTATCCAGTGTGACTCTGGTGGTCCAATGATAAACTTAAATAAAGCACTGTCTGCTTCCGAGATGTCAAAATTCATAAAGTTATGCTCATGTTTTTTATATAAATCCTTTCCCTTATGTTTAGTTCTTTCAGTTGTTGAACAGTTTTTAATAACTTGATGCCTTTTTCTATTTCGTGGTTTTCATTTGAAAAATGTGCTGTCACAGATGATTTATCTATTTGCTTGTAATGGATGTTTCTCCAAAGTTCCTTCAACCTAATGCCAACGACAGTTGTTTAACAGTTGATGATGTGGAAAAAGTTCCACAAAACATATGTCCTGAGTAAATCTCATGTAAGTGAAATCATAAAGTGTGTTCTAAATATCCTACTCAGAAGAGGAAGTTTTATGTTTTACATAAAGTTAGTAAATCTTGATTATGCTTTTATGCTATATAAAGTCTTTACTATATTATATGCTACTATCCTAATATGTTTAGCAAAAATGAGAAGGTAAGTTAATTGTGATAACACTTTTATTAAAATGATATACTGTAATTCAAGGATTTATTCTTTAAATAGTTTGTGTTTCATAAGAAATAAAGTGGTACCCATTTGTAACATATTGATATAAAAACATAATTCTTATACCTGTGACTTTGACCAGGTGTTGAAGATGTATGCTACATGGTTATACAGATCTTCAGCCTCCACAATGTTGTTTTTCAGCCAGTGATTTCGTTGCTGATCAACATACTTGATTAGCAAAGGGTAAAATGCATAGATGTCTCTCACCAATAGTTGCCAATCTTCCTGAATCTGTGACTCAACCTGTACATATAAATCGGAACTCAACAGGTTTATTTTATATAGCACTGTTCTTTCTTGTTTATGAATTTTTAAAGTATCTTAGATGAATAATTTAAGCACAACTTTTATTCTACAGAAAATCAGAAAAATATAGGTACTTTAAATAAATATTTTTGATTTTTTTAGAAGTATGTAAAAAAGAAGAAGTTCATGGCAATGTTCTGTATCTTAATTTCACTCTTTTAAATGCTAAGCATAGACTGAACTATGTTTCAGTAATAGCTTGTTTGTCTTACCTGAGACACATCATCAGAAGCTGATTTAATGAAGCCCCTTAGAGATTCTTCCTTATGATACATTGTGTCCGTCCTCTTTCTTACTCTTTCAGCCAGAGGCAAGAATGGCTCCTTCAGTAGCTCTTCAGAGGAATTAATGATAATCTGCTGAGAGTAGGCTGTAACAGTTACCTCCCTGTTTAGTTTTCTAATACTTAATCTCCACTAAGCTAATTATTAGAATTAAAATGGGCAATCCAATATATGGATTAATATTAATAGTATTTGGTTACTTATGAATTAAGAATAATTTAATTGTTAACCTCAACTTGGGTATTCATTTTTTACACTAAACTCCATTCACTTACACAAAAGCAAGACGCATTTCGGGAGAATCTCTCCCATCTTCAGTTGCTCACTGAGCCGCCATTACTCGAAACTATGGCTGGACAAACAGATGTTCCTGTGGTGGCCTCTGTTGGTTGGTAGGAAGCTGCTGAGCTCATCCATAGGAGGAAACTCAAAATTCATTAGGTTTTCTCTATTTTTTAATATAAAAAATTTTTTCCCAAGTGGTTAACTCCAATGGGCTGTGAAGAAGTTTCTCCCAAAACTCGTCTTACTTTTGTGTAAGTGAATAGAGTTTAGTGTAAAAAATGAATACCCAAGTTGAGGTTATATTGCCACTCCTTTGTCAACAGCTTCGTAAGAACAAAATTTAATTATTGTTTAATTGCTGTTGAAATTGATATAAAAACATGGCATATGTCCTCTAGGAAACTAAGCTAATTATGAACAACATGATGCTAATAAAAAATCATATGCTATTTGTGAATGCACATATTCATTTCTATTTATTTCAGTTGATATTATATTTACTTAAACAACCTGCACCAATTTTTTCACAAAATTATGTTTAAAATTTGAAAATTCTCATTACTTTGGTTAAAGTTGGTAATATTCTATTTCTTACTTAAATGTAAATTGGAACTTGCACAGTGAAGCTAATCATATTAATTGATTACAATGATATCAATTAATATATTCTATTTCTTGTTTAAATTCAGTTACTTTTAGTTCTCTACATCCCCATGCATCCATTAACACTTTGCAATCCAAATCATATTTACATGTATGCTAAGTTTATATAGGGTATGGCAGAGACAATCACCCATTTTAAATTATATTGATATTACTTAAATGTAAATTGGAACTTGCACAGTGAAGCCAATCATATTAATTGATATCATAGTATGATTCAGTTGAACTACACACTCTTAAAGGTTCACTTACTTTTCATAAATGTATGGAACCGGTTTCGAGAACATTTAGTTCCCATCTTCAGCCAGGCTAAAGTTCAACCGGTTCCATACATTTATGAAAAGTAAGTGAAGCTTTAAGAGTGTGTGGTTCAACTGAATCATGCTATGATATCAATTAATATATTGATATTGTTGATCGTGGCTTCTCAGAGAGCTGATGTTTATACTATTGCATAGTGCAGCTGAAAATATTTTCTGGCTGCTCATTCCACTGCACAGTACTACTTGGCAGTCAGTATGCAATGCTGGTTGAATGAGCACTGTGCATTTGCAATTGAAACATTTATTCACATGTGCTGATTGTGTGGTAAGAACACAGCATTTTTTCGGGAATATTTTGACATTGACAGGAATGGATGAGTTCCATCAAAGTGATTACAAGATGGATCAGACAGTTGAAAACAATGTTTGCACTGCAGACAACATTGCAACAGTAAGAACTGTTTCAGAACAAAATCCAACACATTTAGTTTGTTGGTATTTGCAAGCCCTTAATATAACAGATGAAAGTGTGTGACTGATGTTGCACCCGGATATTCTCTCTATCCATAAAAGATGCAAATGATGTAACAATTATTGTCCAGAGTTCTACAGGCATTCAAAATTTCAGTACATAGCTTCTGGAGATGATAAAATACTCAACTCATTTAATGATGTATTAATTAATACAATGTGGGTAAATTTCTTACCCGCTTCACTAACTGTATTTAAGTTAGGACATGTTTTGGGAACCAATTTGATGATGTCTGATTAGGCCCATTTTCATTTATCAGGGTATGTAAACAAACAAAACTTCAGGTACTGGGCACCTCCAATTCTTATCACATTCATGAACGACCACTGCATAATGCAAAAGTTATTGTGTGGTGTGGAAAGTCTTTTCAGATTCCTATTTTTTTGAGAATGATGCAGGTGACAGTTGAATATTATGGTGTTATGTTCCAACGGTTTGTAATGATGCAAATGCACTATAAGAATATCCATATGGATCTTGATTTGATCTAAAGTAACACACTAAAAATCATGTCAACACATTAAAACACTCTTGAAGTTTCACAATTAAACTTATTAATAGTAATCTTATTTTGATTTAAAGTAAAACACTAAAAATCATGTCGTCACATTAAAACTCTCTCAAACACACTTATAAAAATAATTTTGGTACATGTTTCGTGAGGATGTGACGACATGATTTTTAGTGTTTTACTTTAAATCAAAATAAGATTAACAAAAGTTTCACTGTGTGGATTCCGACATTCCGTAAACTTATTAATAGTGGAATATGTTTCTTGAGAGTAATTCCTCACATTATCAACCAATCGACTGATGAGTCAATTTAGGTAGGGTATGCATGCAACTGTGCTTGCTCTGGCGGTCTATTAATGAACTTGTACAATATATTGTCAGCCTCAGGTATATAATAATTCATTAACATGTGTTCATATTTCTTTATGTAGATTTTTTCCCATATATTAAGTTCTTTTGGATGTTGAATTGCTTTTAGTATGTTATATCCTTTTCTATTTTATGATTTTCATTCCAAAAATGTGCTGCCACTGCTGATTTTTCTATTTGTTTGTGTCTAATATTTCTCTTATGTTCTTTTAATTTCATACCCAGATTTCTCTTTGTTTTTCCTATGTATATTTTTTCACAATCTTTGCAATTAATTCTATACATACCCAAACTTTCCTCTTTTTTCTTCTTTTGTTTAGTTTTGTTTAGATTCAATAATTTACCAACACTATATCTGTTTAAGGGTGCCAGAGTAATGTTATATTACAACGGCATTCGAGTCATCGGGAACAAGAAAGTGTGTTTGTGAAACTTAAAGAGAGTTTTAATGTGACGACATGATTTTTAGTGTTTTACTTTAAATCAAAATAAGATTAACAAAAGTTTCACTGTGTGGATTCCCAAATTCCGTAAACATAATGTTATACTGTTTGAATATTTTCTGAAATTTATGGTTGACATAAGGGTGATGTGTGAATTTGTGCTATATGTTTTCTTTGGATGAAGAGTGTGGCAATTTGTTTTATTCTCTTTTTTTCTCTGAATCTTTTTATTTTTTTATCTACCATTTGTTTATCAAATCCATTAATTTCTGTTGTGTGTATTATGTGTGTGTAATCCCTCCTGCATTCCTTTTTACTGAGTGGTACATTAACCAATTTGTAAGTCATACTATTAAATACTGCTTCTTCCTTGTGGGGTCTAGAGTTAAAACCTTAGCCTTTATGTAATTGTCAGTGTGTATCCTTCCTATGTACACCAAATTCCAGTTTCTTATTATTTTTTATCTTCAGGTCCAATAAAGGTACAGTATTATTGATTTCAGTTTCCATAGTGAATTTTATTGTTGGTTCTTGCAAATTTAACAGTTTCAGTGCATTTTCCATGAATCTATTTTATATAATGGCAAATACATCATCCACATATCTGTATTATGTTTTGAACATGTATGGGAAGGCTCTAGTTATACGTATTTCAAAATAGCTCATGAATCTGCCATAAATGGAGATACAGGACTGCCCATCACTAAATCTGATCTTTGTTTAAAAATTTTTCTTCAAATGTGAAGTAAGCCTGATTCAGAAATAGTTCTGTAAGTCTAACATATTCATTAGTGTGTGTTTCTGTGATGTTATTAGATAGTAACCATTTTTTAACAAGATCAAGGTTTTTTCTTTTGGAATACTAGGAAATAATGCTTTCACATCAAAGGAAACCAGGATATCATTTGTAGTTAGCTTGTGATCTTTGATTTTATTTACAAGGTCTAATGAGTTTTTTATGCTTACGCTTGGAAATCTATGTAATGTACTGAATCTGGTTAACCATTTCACTAGGAGGTAACAATTGTGAAACTTCAAGAGTGTTTTAATGTGTTGATGTGATTTTTACTGCTTTACTTTAGATCAAATCAAGATTCATGATAGTTTCACTGCGTGGATTCCAGTATAACCTTCATACATATCCATATGCAGTTATTGTGGTTCCAACATGGCAATGCAACTGCTCATACAGACAGAACATCCATGACAACCTTACGAACAATGTTTCCAGAGCAAATCCAAAGGGTATGCTAACAGGCCAACAAATATTCAGAAATTGAAAAACAACATTCACACCATAATAAGGGCCATAAGAAGTGGCACTATTCATTAAGGTTATGGAAAGTGTGCATGCTCATGCCAAAGATTGCATTGCCAACAATGGTGGTCACCTGAAAGATATAATTTACAAAATGTGACATGTGTATAGAATAGTATGAAGTACTCTTTAAAGGAGTGTCAGTCATGCAGTTCTAATTCTTCATGCTTAAATATGATTAAAAATTGGCCATTGTTTGTGCCACACCTTATAACATGGAAGATGACATTATGAGCAATTTTAGTGAAGATACAGATGATGATGGATAGGAATAAGATCAAAAAGCAGTAGCAGCAGAAATAAATGCAAGTTCCATTGTGTTTTAATTCAATGCTTCAAATATGAAACAAAAAAAAATAGTATGATAAGATATTAATTAATATGATGGGATGCTAGTCTCTGCAATCATAGAGTTGTTATAATATAAAACTTTACTCTGCTCTTCTCTAAAGTGTTATGCGATGTTCTGGTAAATTATAAAATGTAAATGACATTGCCCATTTTGATAGTGATTCTCAAAATAAGGTGAACAATAATTGGCCTAGCATTTTATTTTCTTTGTTTAAGAATTTCTAGATCTTTTTCTGTGTATAGTAGGGCAGACATAATGAAGATACCTTTTAATCACCCAGATATGAATTAATGAATTTATTGATAATTTATATTAATATGTGCTTAACATTTTAAATCTTCTGTAATTAGTAGCCCCAGAAATATTGTTTCCCCTTGACACTTAAAAATTTCTCCATCTATGTATATTAACATTTTTGTGATGTTCATAATCTGGTTGGTGTGAAAACTCATACTATGTGTGCAACACCTCATACATAATATGTCTGAACTTTGAAATGTAATAAGTTTCCAAAAGCAAAATCAACACTATAAAGAACTGAAAAAATTCTATCCTTATCAATATGCATAGGGACTCACCAGCAATCCTGGTCATCCAGGGTGCATTTTCATTTCCAATGTTCTTTTTAATAAGATTGAGGACATTCTTCAGTAGCTGATTCATGTGTTCACTGGTAACCATGGACACATGGGTTCTGAAAATCAAATTATTTTTCAAATGAGCTGTAGCAAGATTAAATGTTCCAATTATTTTGTTAATATATTCTGATACTATTTTCAAAGATTTAAATAATTATCGTTTTTGCATACAAATTGTATTATCCTATGCCATATTATTTCATTAGTGAAAAAATGATTAAAGCTATACATTTTTAGTAATCATAGATTAGTTTAACACTAATTATCTTCTGCAATTAATATGCAATAAACTATAAAATACATATTTATTATATGGAATTTCATTAAGCACTAACCCTCCTGTAGGTGTAATATTATCAGGTCCTTGAGCCCACCAGAAAGGCAAATATGAGCAGAGAAGTGGAAGAATGACATCAATGATATGGGGAGCATCTGAGTAAGACTTTTCAGACTCGGTGAACTGTTCCACATCAGCTAGGATAGTTTCTAAAGTTGGCATGCTTTGCTCCATTTTAGACATCACATCTAAAATCAATGATCTAAAATCATTCTTCAGTTCATAATAATTAAATATTTAACTAATGAGTTTATAAATCTGTGTATTTTATTTCCTCTTCTAAGAAATTCCAAACTTATATAGTTATGAAACACAATTAATTAAAGTCATTGCTATATACCTTTATTTATGGAGCCATTATTTTATTCCAAAACTGAAATAGTGTAAGATCTAAAGGGACAATGAGGTCATTTATATAAGAAAGAAAAATTACTATACAAACAAAAAACATTATGGATGTGATATATCAAACAAGTGACAGACCACATGGATTAAAATGATATATGTTAAATTTTTAGAAACATATTCATGAAATGCTATATATCTGTTATTTCTAATACAAAGAACACAAATGGGAAATGCTGGTACTGTGAATTTAATCTGCATGATCCCATTAATTATTTTCTACAGGGTGACAGAGCCTCATCATTGTGTGGCCAGCCTTGAGCCAAGGCTATGGCAAGCCAGATAATGAAAGAATTACAAAATTTGGGTGACAAAGTAGAATCAGCTGTCATAAAAAGCCCCATCTGTCATTACACTTGCTAACACTTTGGATATTCAAGCATGGATGTTCAGAAGCACTATTAAAGTCAATGCTGATTGACACAATATATGTGATGCATCCCCCAATTATAAACAGAAAACAATCAATCACATGCTAGATACCTTCATACCAGAAGATAACGATTCGCGAAAGACAAAGTATGTAGTATCCTGGAAGGCATTAATTACAAAAAAGCTCCAGGAGAAATTGGAATTACAGGTAATATACTATTACAAACATTCAAACAAACACCAAAATTCATGACAGCATTATAAAATCACTGCTTAAAGACTGGAAGCTTCCCCAAGCTATGGAAAAGAGCACAGATCATACCAATTGTGAAACCAGGACAGGAAAATAAAGACGTCACCAAATTTAGACCCATCAGCCTTTTAAATGTTGCTAGGAAAGTGCTTGAAAAACTCCCCATAAACAGAATAATGTACTATTTGAACACTAATGACCTGCTAAATAAGAACCAATTTGAGTTCACTCCACAAACCGGCACAACTGACGCAAAAATGACAGTGAAACATTTTATGGAAAAAGTTTTGAGAAACAAGCAACATGTAGCTAGCCTGGATGTTCAAGGTGCTTTTGATGCGACTTGGTGGCCCAGTATTCTTAAGTCACTGAAGGATTTTCTACGTCCCAAGAACCTTTACCTGTTAACAAAGAGTTATTTTAGTGGGAGAAGCAGCATGTTATCATCAAGCAGTATAGGAATAGAAAGAACCATGAGCAAAGGATGCCCGCAAGTATCTTGATGTGGACCCGGATTGTGCAATATCCAGCATGATTCATTATTAAATCTCAGCTACAAACAATGCACAAAGGTGGTTTCTTTTGCAGACGATGTTGTTGTTTTAATTAGGGGAGGAACTGAACTAGAAATTGAAAACTACGCCAATATAGAAATGTTAAAGATCTCAAAATAGACTACAAACAACAAAAGAATACTCAATGAACAAAAATTGTAGGTTATGTACATATCAAGGGGGGAATCCAACACAGGTCAACAGTTAAACATTTACTTAAATAACAGCAAAGTAGTACAAGTTAATACTATAAAATACCTTGAAGAGATCTTTGACAATAGATTGAAATTTAATCAGCACATAGACTATGTAACAGAGAAATGTACCAAACTCATACACTGTCTATCCACAACTGCCAAAATAAAATGGGCGCTACAATCTGATGTGCTGAGAATAATATACAATGGAGCCATTCAGCCTCTTCTTTCTTACGGTGCACCTGTCTGGATAAATGCTATACAGTGGACTTATAATGCAAGGAAACTGAGAAGAGTACAAAGAATTATAAACATCAAAATAGCCAAGGCGTTCAGGACATCAAACGAGGCTCTCTGTATTATTACAGATATAATTCCAGTAATGACAGCACCTAAAGAAACTGCCAAATTATACAACTTCACAAGAGGAATCGAGAGAAGATCAATCATAAATGGAGGACCAGTGGTAGACATTGAAACACTATATAGGAAATGGACTCACCCTGCTGATATACCTAAAATAGTGGAGAAACAAAATTACAAAGAGTATACACTGATGGCAGCAAAAGCGAGGCAGATGTGGGGGCAGGAATAATAATGTATATTAATAATATGCCAGTTAATTAACTATGGGATAAGCTGCACCAAAAATGCTCAAATAATCAAGCCGAGCAGTTCGTTATATTGAGAGCCCTGGAACAGTTGGAAAATATAGACAATGTAACCTTCAACAAACGAACAGCAGCAATCCACACGGATATTCAAATTACATTAGATTTAATTAACAACATAAAAAACATAGTAACCGCTGTGAAAGAATAAGGAAGAAGTTATAAATCACTCCAACAAGAACACTGGGAAATACATTTTACTTGGGTTAAAGCACATATCCGGAATGAAGGGAATGAAACAGCAGACCAACTAGCAAAAGAAGCAGCAAAAAGCAAGGACCTGCCAGTGTATTATTAACTCATCCCAAAATGTGAAGTGAGGAATGAATTAAGAGAAGAAAGTCAGAAACTATGGGAAATACAGTGGCAAATGACAATGAACAAAGCGATCACAAAATCGTATTTTCTAACTGTAGCTAAAAGGCTAAAAACCAACATCCTTCTAAGCCCCAATATTACAGCAATTCTCTCAGGACACAGGAAATTTTGAGCCTACTTTCATTGCTTCAAAATAGCAGAGAACCCATCATGTATATATCAGGAAGATATACAAGATGGAACACATCTTATGGGACTGCAAACTCTTAAAGTGTGAGAAATATTCCGGAAAAATGTAGCAAAAGTAACTAGGCGATGGCCAATAGAAAATAGTGAACTTGTTAAAATATAATAAACAGTTTAAAATTTTGTAAACAGTATAAGTTTTAACAGTTTTCAAATTAACACAAATTGACTAATAGGATAGAAAATGTGGTGACTGAGAATGATAATGTAAATAATGTAAAAGCATACATATATAATCAATTTCAGCATTCTTCAGAATATGATTAGGTTAAAATAAGAATGAAACAGTGTTCAAAAATAGTATTAAGGATAACATGTAACAATGAAGTGATAGCAATGCATGTAGTATTACTAATTATTATAGTAATGGAGCATGCAATAAATAAAGAAGATTTAAAAAAGCCCCCCCTCCAATATGTCTATTTTTCATGATAATTAAATACTCAAATCAGGAGTAAAGATATATCTAAATCATACAGAAAAATAAATTATGGCTATTTAACTTAAAGGAACATGCTGGAATGCCACAACTGGGTCATATTTAGAGACAGTGTTTGCACACTAAAATGATGATATGAAATGTGCTATTATTGGTAGCTTACATTGGTCAAATGTGTTTTCTGTTTTACAATTAGTACAGTATGTCTAGAAAGTCATGGTAGGATTTCAAAATTATTTACTGATATAATTATAAACATTAAACATTACAAATACATTCTAAATAAGAATACAACTTCTAAAGTTTTATTCTTTTTTTTTACCTACATCTAAACAATAATTCAGTTCTTGCCATGCCTGACTAATAGTTGCGACAGTTTGATTCTGATTTACTTTTTCAGGTGCACAGTACCATTGACATAATAATAGTACACATTTAAATAAGCATAGTTTTAAATAGTGGGAATTTTCACAATTTTACTTGATGTAGGCACAAAGATAAAAGTCTAAAAATGTGAGACCCAGTGATCATGGTGGCCAAGCCTTCTATCCAACTGGGAAATGTCATCCAGAAACATAATTGCAATGTGGAGGAGTCTTTTTTAAAAATGACATCTTCAATTTGTAGCATTATATATATTAATTTGTAGCATTATATATATACTGCTCCTTATGAGAGCTGTAACAGTTGTCACCTGATGGAATGTTTTCCACAGTTTCCTAGCAATCCCAGAGACAAATGTTTTATATCATTACTCCTATTGAGCTGGTATGATATTCAAGCTAAAGGATAGTTGAACATCCGCATCCTGACCAACTAAGTGGTAATGATATATGTGTCACCTTCACTACCTGCACATATTCCAAGTCTTCTCCACACTTTCAAAGTTCTCTAAAATACTCTCCAAAGCAGTGTAAGTTCTGCAATTTTTTTAATACTGTAAAAGTTTCCTCCACCATGACGTTACAAACACATTGTACCTTAACTAGAAATGTTAATTCAAACTTGTACAGTGAAACTAATCACTATATGACTGAATCAAACTATACACTCTTATTGCTCCACAACAAGTAAATCAAGGATTAAGAGTGTGTAGTTTGACTCAGTCATACAATGATCTTAATTGCACTGCACTTTGTCCTCATTTTGTGCTGGAGATTTCATCACTTATAATCAATACATTCCTGTCTCATTGTGTATACAGTCTATTAATTATTGAAACAGCAATTAAGTTCTTGGAAAAGTTTGACACCACATATATGATTAAGTGAAACTAATCACTGTATGACTGAATCAAACTATACACTCTTATTGCTCCACAACAAGTAAATCAAGGATTAAGAGTGTGTAGTTTGACTCAGTCATACAATGATCTTAATTGCACTGCACTTTGTCCTCATTTTGTGCTGGAGATTTCATCACTTATAATCAATACATTCCTGTCTCATTGTGTATACAGTCTATCAATTATTGAAACAGCAATTAAGTTCTTGGAAAAGTTTGACACCACATATATGATTAAAAATTCAGAAAACAATTGCATAAATTTGTTTGCAGCTTCAAATAAAGTTCATGATCAGGGAGAGTTGAACACCTACTCAAGGATTATAACTTTAAACATAAACAAGAGGCCTCTTTTAAACTTTAATCACATTTAATTTAATTTAAATCAATATAGCAAAATAGAGACCGTTTTGTCTACACACTGGTTCTCTGAAAAGCAAGGATTCAGCAAATCTTAGTTATCAAAGGCATAAATAATAGTCATATAGCACTATAGAAGCAGTTGTTTAAAAACACTTGATTAAATCAATATATTATGCATACCATAGCTTTAAAAATTGGCTTTCACTCCAAAGTAAAACAAATAATAAAGCTTACCCTGAGCTTCCAAGGAATGATCTGCAATGCGATTAAGTAGGGAATATGGATTATGTTTGTTGAGATGTGGCTCCAGAAAAGCAACTGGGAATGTTGAGGAGAAGGCACCCAAGCAGCTTCCAAGAGCTGGACGATGCCTCTCAATTTCAGTCTTCAAAAATTTTCTTTAACAGATGAAAATATATAATTCTAAGAATTTATATTCATATAAAGGTTAAATAAAAGATAAATATATCGCCAAAGAGCAGAGAAGTTTCAGAAAATTATAGTCTTATCAAACATTTTGAAATTGTTAGCAAAAAAATTAGCCATTTCAATATTAATTCAATTTGGAATTGAACACAGTGAAATATGCATTAATCTCTTCTGAGTCACAATATTTCAACTTGGAAGAGAAAATGAGCTATTTCTTTCATTATTCCGTATTTTGCATGGTGAATATAAATTCTTTACCTGCAGTCTCTAGTATTAACAGATCGAAAACAAATAATGGTAAATTAAATAAAGAAAAAATGCTATTGTTTACTAATGACTACATGGAAAAAGAACAATATGGATGTCTTACCTATCTCCTGTTAGTGTACCATCTGTACCCAAAGTATAAAGACTGCCTAGCATCTTGTAGGAAGCCACTTGAACTTCATCAACTGAAATATAACAGAAATTTAATTAAACTTTCTTTATTTCATTTCATTTTTTCCCCTTCATTGTAAATAAAACTAATGCAAACAAATGCTTGAAATAAATTATGAAGTATAAGAAGCAGAATTTTGTCCCTGTCTGGATGGACCAATTTCATCCCTGACCAATGGCCTTTACTCTTTCAGCAAAAACTAAAAATATCTATAAATGAATAAACGAATTCATTTATCTCTACTTTTATATTTATAGAGTGCAAAAATGAAATTAACAAAACAATCAATTATAAACACAAAAGAATTAAGCCAAACCAGTAAAACAGAAGACACAAGGCCCAAACAATGGCTACCCATCCTATCTCAAATTATAATATAATTTGTTAATGCTTGAAGTTGCATTTATAGAAAACCAATCCCAGCAGGTCCTAATAAATAAAATATATAAACTTATCTTCAATTATAATTTAATTTTAAACATGGACTACAAAATTCTGAATAAATATGCAAATTCCAAAGCCAGTGCATGAGCATGAAGAGAGAGTATGTGTACGTGTGTGTGTTATTTGATAACTGGTTTGGCCATTTCAGGATTGCCATTGGGCACATACCTGAAAAAAAGTGTCCAGTCAGATCTGGGCAACTAACGATCCAAACTTTGGGTCAGAACTGGAATTTGTGATAGAAAACTAGTTTACAGTGAAACCTTGAATTATCATTCCCAGAATCAGTGTTTTCTTAGATGTATCAATTTATGCAGACCTAAACATTTTACCTTGTATTTTATGTAAATAAAACTCACATTCATTGTTCCTCAAAATATTGTTTTCCTGCATTATTTGCTAAAAAAGTTCAGTCCCTAAGAAACTCTATCCTTGAACAATCGTTTTAATACTGGAATGATTGAAGCTATGATCATCACATGTACAGAGAGTTTGCATCATGATTGATCTGAAAATGCATGGCTCAAACTCTCTGTAGTTGTCAATACTTTTAGTGCAGTTGAATGATGATAGCCAATGAAAAGAATGGGCCACAGTTGACATTGCTATCAGTTTTGACACTATGTGACAATGGATGGGACTCTGTTACATGTGGTGTTCAACGTGTTGATGAAGTGTGTGATGAGGTGGGAGGAGTAGCAAGTGTTTATGATATGGGGGAGAGAAGTGAGGAAGAGGGGGAAGATGATGAAACATGATGAGATGAATATTGTTTAAGGGGCGCAAAACAGCTAGGGTCATTAGCGCCCAAACACACTAAAAACTGCGCCAATATTAAAGAAATAAATAATATACACAATATCAGTGTTTGAAATAAGCAAAAATAGCACTTAAAGCAATAAAATAAAGCCCCATAACAAATAACAAGGGTAATATTGTCAACAACAAACAAGACTGGTACTAAAACACAGCAGCTAGAGCTGATAACACAACAGTCTTATAATATTCAATAATTGTAACAATGAAAACCCCAAAACAAATAACAAGGGTAAAAAGGTAACAATTAACAAAAGACTGACTATAAAAAAATCAGCAAGAGCTGAAAATATAACAGTCCTAAAATGGTCTAAAAATGTATCATCAAAACCTCAAAAATGATAAAACAGCCAAAGCCATCCTGACATTTGCTGAAGCTCTGAGAACATGCGAAACTATGCGAAAATACATTTATCTATGCACATGACAATGATGTTATGGACAGTAGTAAGCAACAGAACATGTTGCATGTGGAAAATTTGTTGTTTCGCATGAAAAGGGTCAGTCCTGGTGGTGTATTGTTAACCATACTTGCCTTCCAAATCCAAGATCGTGGGTTCAAACCTGGCCAGGGTCAATGGATTTTTTTGGGGCTTAAAATTGTAAGTATGGCTTCCTTCAGAAGGAAATTAAAGTCGTGGGTCCCGTGTCATACATTTACGGCATGAAAAAGTACCTCAAGCCTGAAAAAGAAGAGGCCTCTGAGCAAAATTAGTTGGCCGTATCACACCCTGAATAGAATGGGATGCTGATGACCTGAGATGTTAAAGAGCATCCGTAAATATAACAAAAAGCATGAAAAGGAAAGCAGCAAAGAAGCAAATGTCAGTTAATGATCTTTTTCAAAGAAAGTGACAAATGTGTTGATTTTTTACTAAATTCCACTTACATACCAGTAAGTGGAGTTTAGTATAAAAAATGAATACCTAAGTTTAGGATAGTGTTGATTTTTTTCATTTACGGATGATTTTTTTATCAGTTCATCAGCATACCATTCAATTAAGGGAGTGAAATGGCCAATAAATTATGCTCAGAGGCCTCTTCTTTCAGACTTGAGTTATTTTATGAGATGGGAACCATGGCTTTGTTTCCATTCTGAAGGAAGCCATACTTAGGATAATTATACCCAAAAAATCTTGGCCGGGATTGAACCTACAATCTTGGATCTATGAGGCAAGTATGGTTATCACAGTCCATCAGGACCGACAACAAATTTATAAAATGTGTAAATGGTAACATGAATTGATGGAAAATATACTGTTTGCTTAACTGGTTTTGTTTATTTTGGAGCATGATTTATGCATGTCCCATATCTATTAATTTTTTAACCTGATCCTCCAATGAATTGAGGTTTTACTGCATGTGTGTGCACTTATTTTGTATTTTACATATCTTCCAAACATTGGTAATTTAACTGTATTATCATCTTTATTGGGTTATTGTTAAAATTTTAACTAATAATATATAGTATCTATGAGCACTTCATCCTTTACTCGCATAGACTATAGTCATTAATTACCCAAGAGATCGCTTCCATATTCACAAGCTGCTAGATGGTCAAACATGGAGGTTAATACTGGCAAGATGACCCCATTTATGTAGAAAAGAGAAGTACAGGTTTTCAAATGTGTGCCTCGCAGGTGACTGTATCGGCCCTGGAAATGAAGTAAATTTGCAAAAATCAGCATTATAGGAGTTTACTACTTACATTCTTTTTTTTTTCTCTTAATTATTTTAAAATAGTGTTTAATGCCCATTTTTACTACTGAGGCACCACAGACGGTGGACACTGATGATATACGAGATGAAATGATAAATTGGGAACGGATATTTTTTTAAGGAAAGAAATGTTCCAGAACTTCCCTGCAATTACTATTTATGAGGACTGAGGAAAACCTGAAAAAAAAACCCAATCAGGGAGGATGGTCCTGGTGGGGATTGAATCCCAGATCTCCCACTCCCCAAGTCCATGCCTTAACGACCTCGGCCACCCTTGGCGATTTACATCCTTTTGAGGAGTATTTATATACATTCTTTTCTTGGTTTGTTCTTAATACTGCATACCTGATAACAAATAATGCATAAAAGTACATTGATTTCTCTTATTCATTGAAAATTTATGTCAAACATCAGAAAATATTTTTATAATAATAATATGTAATTTTAAAACAATAGCAATTCATTAATAAATAAAAAAAAAATCTGAAGTGCAATTCCTGTAACATGAAAATTTTATAATATATATCCACAAGCATAAGTATCATGTTTCCTCTATTATCACATAATTAGTCATACTATACCCAGGCTACTAAAACATCAATGCATCGGTTCATGTGATGTCGACTATGCTGCCACTGTGATGTTGCAACAGAAACCACTGTTTAACAAATGATTTTGCACAATTTTCAATTTAGCCTAGTAAATGTATATTAAGTGTGTATGCAATAATGAATTACTTTGCTCTATGATTATTTATAACTTCAATTACATTGCTGCATAATGATATAAGCATAATAAAGGACAAATTTGTAACAGTAAGAGATCTTCTCTAAGAGTATTTTGCATCCATTTAATACCTGGATGCAATATTCTTAATATTAGGTATCATTCTGTAAATTACTTTTTTGGAACATTTTGTAACTACTACAAATTAACCAATTTAATCAATCAAAGTAACTCAACTGCAACACTGATAAAAATCAACTACATTCACAATAAGAAAAACCACCATCAAAGCAGCTTCTGCATTAAGTATGATGACGATAATGGTATTTTTAATTGGTTCAGAAGGTTTAATGGGTAGCATTTCTCATTTGTTAATCTGTAGTACTGCCTACTGAAAAGGTAACAATCAAGTGCAAAGTTTCATCAGTCCAGGAATAATATTACTTTTTAAAAAGAAAAAGTACAAAGCAGAATTGTAAAATATATGTCTCCAAATGGAGTGGGCACTATACACGGTGTTAATGAACTACACCGAAATAATTTCAAAGAGTGTAGAGATGTGATATATAAGCAATTTGAGAGAGGCATGTATGGTCCACAACTGCACATATGCTGTGTTATAGTGATAAACATTTTTGCTCAGACACTGATAAGTTAGTGTTAAAACCAAGCCAGGTGAAAAATTTTTCAGAATGTCTTTAAAAATGCCTTGCGGGCATATCGATTTTCAAGATTTAATGCCATAAAAATTCCTCAAATCTCAAAATAATCATGTGATAATGTGACACTGAATATATATTAACTGCCTCCTTGCATTATGTAGCCCACTCTAGAGGGTGCTCTTTAACTGTTTGTGTGGGATAACACATAATGCAAAAGATAATGTTCTGCATGCCACAGATTCATTTCTTGTCAAGTTATTGAATTTTTTTTTATTAATATGAAGTCCTGCAATACGTATACCAAAAATTATTAATGGAATTTACTTAATGCTTACAAGCTTTATCCTCTTTCTCAACAATAAATGCATTATTAAAAACATTTGGGTTATGTCGACTTAAACACTGTTATTGCTCCACTTACTTATTATAAAATGTGGTACCAGTTTCGAAGACAATGGTCTTCTAAACCAAAGTCGACATAACCCAATTGTTTTTAAATCATACAATTGGCTTCACAGTGATAGTTCCTTATGTAGTTTTTAAATAAATGTATTATCAATATACAATGGCTAATAAACTAACTACTAAAATGATGCCTAAAACTTAATTTATGTAACACATACTTAAATGCCTTCTTGACTTCTTGAATTACTGTAGTTTACCCTAGAGTAAACTCTTTAACTGCTTGCGCGGAATAATGCAAAAGGTAAAAGCTGATGTTCTGCATGATGTTCAATTCTTGTCATGCCATCAAATTTTGTTATTTAATATGAATTTCTATGATATGCATACTAAAGAATTATGAATAAAATTTAGGTCTTTGAATATATGACATTCAATTCATTAATATTACCCATAATTCTATCTTGTGTAAGCAAGGGTGCAATTATATGAATTGTATGATAAGATTTAAGTGTATAAATTGAAGCATTTAAAAATTAGGCTAAAAGTTGCATTATTAGGCCCTAGACATTAAAAAAGAGTGAGAAAAGAAGAAAAAGCAGAAGCAGAAAAAGTGATAAATGACTTAAACTCGAAAACAAATGACCCCTCTTACTCAAAAGCTAATATCATAACCATGACGCTTTCCTCAGTCTTCATAACTGGCAAATGCCGGGGAGGTACCTAAACTTAGGCCTGAAACGCTTCCTTCCTTAAAAAAAAAAAAAAAATATCCTTTCCCAATTTATCATTTCATCTCATGTATCATCAGTGTCCACCGCCTGTGGTGCCTCAGTAGTGAAAACGGGCGTTAAACACTACTCAAAAAAAAAAAAAAAAAAAATAACCATGACGCTAGAGTGATACATTCAGAAACCTCCCTTATCATATATTATGCTTACCTTCCTTAGCCAGTGCATACTGGCACTTTAGAAACTTACAGTCATAGCTTCAAAATTTGAACAGATACGCCATATGTTTTCTTTTTCAAATTGATTATATATACAACATCTTTACAATCTGAAATTATTTCAGCTCATTATTTTTATATGCTTACCTCTCTCAGATTTAAAATTGTGTTTCCTAAATCTTCTGCAGTATTGTTAAAAAATGTTAACATGGAGGTGCGGATGAACTCTGGACAGTTCTTTACAAGTGACCTGTAAAAATCAGAATGTATTATATTAGTACAGGAATTTGAAGTAATTTCACTCACCTTCATGCATTATGAGCAAAATGAGTTCTGTAACTAGACAAATGGCACTTATATTTACCTTGCATCAATACCCTTTACAAGCACTTGAAGACATCTGACAGTTATTCTTACATCTGCACCAAATGCTGCCAGACGTGTGCGTAGCAAGCTAGCAAGTTTGCAGAACAAACTATAAAAGAAGAACAATTGCCATATTTAAAAGAGAACACAACTGCAGAGAGGGAGAAGTATCAAAGAAAGAGAAGAATATTATACTACCTGGCCACCATCTCTTTTTCTTTGAGGGATGCAGCTCCTACATTATTTGTAGCTGTAGCAACAGCAATAAAATAGTTTCTATGAGTGCTGAAGTATTTCTCCATCAAAGGCAATACCACCTGGAAGAAAAATGTTTATGAATTAGCCCATGGAAAACATTATATCATATTTTCAGACCTCATATAACTGCTTGTTATGTTTATTTTAAAGTTTATAGTAGATTTCTCAAATTTGTAAACATATTCACAGTTTGGTTGTTAAATCAGAACTTACAATTTTATAATATTTGTTATATTTTAGTTTTAATTACATGTCCAATACAATATCTAAAAACTTATCAGTATGTTATTTACTAGCAAATATTATAAAATGACAAAATTATCATTTTACCATAAGTGAGGTTTTTGGCAAATCCTAAAGGCACTAGTTCCATTCCTTGCTAAACCATAGAGCAGGGAGAAAGAAAATAGTAGCTAAAACAATTCTAAATTACTGGTGTTGAAATGTTACATTAGATGATAATATAGTAACTGAAATAGCACAAATATGCATGATTAAATTTAATTTCATATATAATCTTGAGCTGATTTTTGAGTATTCAGTTATTGGGCCAAGTAAGAAAATCAATGGATTGTGAAACAATTAAGCAGGTATACTATGCATTCATCTATTGCATGGCAAATGCTGTTGGAAATATTATCCTTAAAAAATATTTTTGGAGAGTAATATTTTTAAGTATAAAAGAGAGAGAGGGAGGGATAGAATACTAGTAAGACTAGAAAAATTATTTATGCAGATACATCTTCAAAAAAACTAATATATTAACTTTCAATTCATATACTGGGTGAGCAATGCTTGACACAACTGCGGGACCAGCTGGCAGCGCCATTTCTGCAGAGGCAAGGAGTATATTTCTCCTCCGCTGCATGAGGTTTCAGTGCGCGCAAGACTTTTTTTCAACTTGACACCATTTGGTTTTTATCAATTAGTAAAGAAGAGTTTAAAAAAGAATACAATAAAATAGAAGAAATGGCAATTTTAAATGGCTTTAATAAAGATCTAGTACATAAAAAGGCGGAAAGATTTAAAAGGAAAAAACTTATCAGAGATACCACCAAATTATAAATAGATATAAAAACCTATTTTTAAAACATTTACATATCATCCAAAAACAATGGAAAAATGTCAAAATAGTTTTAAAGGTTTCAATATAAAATTAGCATCCATCAACAGATTTAATTTAGGAAACATCTTGAAAGATAAAACAACTGTAAAGATCCCCCACAAGAGAAAAAAGCAGATATTTACAAATAACATGTGCTGATTGTGAAAAGATCTATATTGGAAAAACAAAGAGAAATATAGACACACGTTTAGACGAGCATTTCAGGAACATAAAATATAAACAGACAGATAGATCAGCTGTGGTATATCATTTTTGGACAAAAAACCACAAGATTGTTAAGAAGGTGGATTTATTAAGAGAGACTCAGGGACATATAGAATTGGATACTTGGGAAAAAATTTATATTCATAAATACAGAGATCGATTAATGAACATTGATATTCCAAAGGTAGAAAACACCAACTTTAAGTATATTAAAACACCACCAGGGCAGAGCTTTAACTCTACAGAGCCATTGGATTCTCCAATCAGTCGTACTCTTGGCTGAAGATGAAGACAAAGGTCTTCGAAACCGGTTCCAAATATCACACAATTAAGTGAAGCAATAAGAGTGTTTAGTACAACATATATCACATGAATTTATTCATATGACTTGGCTTCACTGTGTTAGTTCCACATATATTTTTTAAAATAATTTTTAAAAGATATTGTTTAAATTAAGTAGCACTTGTTTATTAGGCGATGCAATATATTGAGTGAAAGTGAAAGTATATCAAGTGAAATGGAGCAATACAAGTATTCTGTTTTCCAAAGAGTATTCATGTATGATTCATACCTGCATACAGAATCAGCACATGCTATAAGGAGATTATTTCAAGAGGAATTTCCTGATGTTCACATTCCTAATCAGAGTTTGATTCATCGATTAAAAAATCATTTTCTTCAAACAGGAAGTGTTCTTGACAGGAAACATAGACAACCACATACAGTACTCTAAGAAGAAACTCTGGATAACATTCGACAAGCTTTGGAAAAGTTTCCTAGAAAATCAGTTCATCTTTTTCAGCAAATGGGAATTTCCTATGGCTCTTTTTTTTTTTTTTTTTTGAGTTGTGTTTAACGCCCGTTTTTACTACTGAGGCACCACAGGCGGTGGACACTGATGATACATGAAATGAAATGATATATTAGGAAAGGATTTTTTTTTTTTTTAAGGAAGGAAGCGTTCCAGGCCTAAGTTTAGGTACCTCCCCGGCATTTGCCAGTTATGAAGACTGAGGAAAACCTGGAAAAAACCCCAGTCAGGGAGGACGGTCCTGGCGGGATTCGAACCGCAGACCTCCCGCTCACGAGTCCATGCCTTAACGACCTCGGCTACCCGTGGCGGTATATGGCTCTGTTTGAATGACTACAAAGTTACTGAAGTTGAAGACCTATAAAATTACTTTGGTGCAAGAACTTAAACCCAGTGATCCTGCAAAAAGTTTGCAGTTTTGTGAATGGATTTTGAATAGTGTGCAAGACGTAGAAATTGACCCTATCTAATTTTCTTTTCAGACGAATCATGGTTCCACCTAAGTGGGCATGTTAATTCACAAAATAACCATTATTGGAGTTCTGAAAAGCCTAATGTAATACACGAGGAATACCTGGATGATCAAAAAATAGGAGTATGGTGCACTATTAGCGGTGAGAGAATAATAGGCTTTATTTTTTTTTCCAGGAAACAAATTAGCAGTGAGAGGCATGTGCAAAACATTTTGCAGCCTTTTTATGACCAATTAACTGAGAGCCAACTTTTCATTACAGGAAATTCATGATGTGTTTCAAAATAAGAGTTAAAGAGCATCCGTAAATAAAAATAAATAAAAAACATGGTGCTAGCCTTGTGATGATGATCCTTATTTAGAAATTTGTCCAAGTCCAGTTTCTATCAATCATTGCTCCTTTTCTGAATTCTGACCATATCTCCCATTTGTTTTCCTGTAATTTTCTTACTATATCTTCTGTCACCACTGTGAATGGTAGAAGAACCTTCTATGAGGAAGCTCTCTCTTACCAATAGATATGCTAATTGCGATCATGCTTTTGCTATGTGATGTACAGTGCTTTCACTCTTTCCATTTCAGCAATGCTGTTTTCTTTGGGATGGATCCATGTGAATTCCGTGCTATTTGATGGAATTGATACTCTTTTGATTTAATTTTTTGTCATCAAACTCTTTTTTTATGAAACAGTTTCCTTGCTGTATCTAATGCAAGGGCTTGTACATTTTTTATTTCATTATTTACTACTATGATCTGAGTCGCCCTCTCTGTCACACGCTTAGTGAAGCATGTATCATTTGGTTGTAAGGGTATTCCAAGGTATTTAAAATAGTGTGTTAATTTCAATCCTTTCTCTATAAATGTTAATTCCAGCTTATGCTGGCATTTTATCTCCATTTCTGATTTTGGTGTTTTATGTGCAATTTGTGCTTTTGGCACCAATTTCCCATGGTGTCCATGGCAGATTGCATATTTTTCAAGTCTGTTGATCTGATCATTATGTCATCAGCATAGGCATATGCTTTTATTTCTTTCCCAATATCATTCAGCATAGGCATATGCTTTTATTTCTTCCCCAATATCATTCATTATTTTAAGAATTTTCTACCACCAAGATAATATACTTACAGAATTTATGAAGTAGCAATGGGAAGTAATGACAAATGACAGTTGGTTATGAATGGTATAAAAATTTTAGAAGAAAATGGGAGGGGATATCTGGTAGTTAAGGGAAAGTACTATGAGAGGATTTTGGAATTAAGTTGTCAGAATAGTGACAGGCAAGATATCTTAGTTAGCATTAATGATAAAAGTTTCTTGAAATTATACAGAGAATGGAGGTAAGAGAAACAGAGTGATATATATATATATATATACGTGTGGAACCGTCCTGATGATGAAGGAAATTTGCCTTTGAAACATGTCCAAGTAAGTGGAATAAAAACTTGTGAAATTTGAGTGACTTCTTCAAAAATAATTTTGTTATATGATACTATATTTCTCTGTGAAAATCCCAAACTATTCACATTTATATCATTAATTATTTTTGACCAGATTGTGGATACTGCAGAATACTGCCAGATTTTTATGGAGTTTGTTCAGCAGCTGGACAATGTAAAACTGGATCATGGATATTTTCAACAACATAGTGCTACATGCCATATATTAAATCAATCCATGACACTAATTAAAATTTTCTTTGATGACCAGATAATCTCAAAGAACCTGTGGCCACCGACTCTCCTGATTTGACAAGATCTTCTTCCTATGAGGCTACTTAAAAGACAGAGATGATCTGAAGCATAACATTACACAGAAGTCAAATAAGTGTACTTACGAAGCTGTTGACAATGGAGTGGTATATATATATAAACAATGTATACAGTTTTTTTCACACTAACTCCATTCACTTACATAAATTTGGAACATATGTTTCGGGAGCGATCCCTCCCATCTTCAGCCTGTTGACAAACTCTCCAAATTTATGTAAGTGAATGGAGTTAGTGTGAAAAAAACTGTATACATTGTTTATATTACACAGAAGATTAATGCTATTGACAACAATGGCCACCAATGAGCAGCCAGTAATATGGCACGATGTGTTGACTTATGCCTTAAGCAAGAGGGAGGACATTTTCAACATTGTATACAGAGGTTAATATTCTTCCAAAGATACTCTACATTTAAGTTATAACTAATATCGTTCCTTTTTAAATAAAGAAAGAAATGTGTTACATCTATATAAATCACTCTGTATATAATTTGAGATAGATATGGGAGGAAAGGATTTGTCTGGATGCAAACTGGGGCATTATATTTAAAAGGATTCAGGAGCAATCATGTAAACATGTGTTATGTGTGGAAAGCCAGAAGGGATTGAGGATATTTGGGAAGCAAAGTGGAAAAAATTGCAATATAAAATTGCAGCTATCAAAATTCTGTTAGGTACGGAGTATAGAAGATGCAAATATAGGAAAAAGAAATGAATTTGGAGAATAAGAAAGAACAGGGAGAAGGAAGAAAGTGTGAAGTTATGGAAGAACTTTGATAGATATTTGTTATTTTATGGGTTCTAATCATATAAGAACCTGACTTTACTGTGCACATCTGTTCAACAGTTATGTGAATATCACTGACAAGAAAGGAAGCACTTTTTGTAGATTTTATGTTATACAGGTCATGCAAAATACATTTGGAAGGTTTAAGATACAATGAATATTTATGTTATTATAGTAGTTAGCAAAATATTAAATTAAGCCTCAGCACCATGCCAATGAATCCATGGCTACTCTGGAGAGCAACAGTACAGAAGAAAATCTACAATGTAACTTCTTCCTTCTTAAATCGTTGATTTAAATAACACTAATGCAATATTATTCCTCATCCTACTTTTAATTTCCCAATTTTCAATTTTAATTCAGATATACCCTCTTGTTTCATCTCTCCTAAATGCATGCAGCACAAATTTACCTGAAGATTGCCTCTGTTATTACAAGGATTATCCCACAAGTTTTATAAAATGTGTTGCACACAAAGATCACTGCCAAAGTAATACTCAATAAGATTTCTAATATATATATGTTTATATCACCTTTGAAAAGAATTTTATATCCCTAGTAGAAGTTTTGAAGCTGTTCCTTCTGCTAAATGTTGTTGATGGTTTAAGCAGTTTCATGTTGATGGAAGCTGTATCTAAATAGTGAATCAATTTCTCCAACAAGCTGTATGCAAATCTCTGTTCAATTGCAGCTGCAGCTTGTGCCTGCTCTGACTCAGTACCTCCTCGATTAGGCCTGCAATGATTGAAAATTAGTTGTTGCTAGTGAACCTGCTGTAGAGCAGCATCTAAAATAATTTTAGCATGTTTACTGTCTTAGTGTTAAAAATAGGGCAAAAATATCAAATGCATATAAAGAGTAGAATCTTTGATATCATTTACCTTAACCAAAAGTTTATATTTTATTTACATAAAAAAAAAAGGACTCTATACCCCTCCTTGAGTTTTGGTGATACCAGGATGAATCAAATATAAACCTTAAATTTTATTTTACTGCTTATCAGTAGCAGGGATCAAGATACTCCTTCAAAAGTTATTCATATGAGGTTTCAGGGATAGGGGGACAAACTGCTTCACCTTTCACAGCTGTTTCTTTTGTCAGTAGATTATGCTTTATTAAGAGCTACATCAACAACTGCAAAATAATTTATAATTAAGTTTTTGGCATTGAAATAATTAATCAATAAGCTTTGGCATGGGAAGATATAAAAAGACCAAAATGTTACACAGTTTGTGGTAAGATGCTGTCTAAGACACAAATGTATGAGTAGCATTAAAGTTTCACAGAAGGACCCGGGGAGGGGAAGCATTAACCATTCAAGCCATTTGGGACTTTATCAAGTGTGAATGACCTTTGATAATTTCTGAAATTGCTTCTTAGGTTATTATGAAAGTGTTCAATCCATCATTTAAAATTATTGGGTTACCAAAAAGTCTTGGCAACACAGGTTCCTCAAATTTTCGTTGAGTATCCAAAGATTGAATATTGGAGTATATGTCAGAGGCTTTTGGTTTCATTCTGGGATCAAGGAGAAATGTTTTTGCATTGACTGATAACCTGTGAAGAAACATGGGTATACCTCTATACTCCTGAGTCAAAGCAAGTGGAGAAAAAGCAGGGAATTCGCTCCTGTGAAAGCAAAAAACTTGCCTTTCATAAGTAAGATTCTCTTGACAATTCTGAGACTTCCAAGGCATTTTGTTTATTAATTTTCTTTATGAACATTGAACAGTTTAGCAGCTTATCATCATTTTCTAGGAGGCAAAATGTGCCTATCAGCAAAAAAGATGTCAATAACTGATTCAAGAAGTTCTCCTCCAAAACAGTGTCTATTTGCAATAGCTACTTTGACAAAGGAAAACATTGGACAGCATTGGATCACCTTCCTTATAGTCCAGACTGTCATCTTGCAAATACCATATGTTTGGATCGTTAAATGAAGCGCCGGAAGTGGATGATTCAACAGCAAGAAAGTGTGGAAGCATTTGTGTGCATCTGGTTGCAAACCCAACTGCACTCTTTCTTCAATAATTGGAATAAGAAGCTTCTCATTTGCTATGAAAAACATATTTGTAAATTAGGAATTTATGACGAAAAATGAGATGTATCCCATTTTTATTTATTATGTAATAAATTACAAATAATAAAAATTATATTTTATTCACCCTTGTAGGTTTTAAAAACAATTTTTTATTAAATATTAGAACCTCCTTATTGAATTTTGAAAGAAGTCATAACCTTTTAAAGGACAACTTTATCTTACTTGAGCTTTCTTACAAAGAGTAAGATCTATTATTTCTGTCACCCCTCCAACATGATATATGTTTGGGAATGAAAAGATAATAGCATGATCAGTAGCTAGGAATAACCCCAGAGGATTACAGTGAGGGCTTATTTAAAATTAACAGCTGTCATATTTTTTGATTAACTCTGTTTATACTTCATTTAGCATATATACTATAATCTGCCTGGAGAAAAAATGTAACACATTTGTTCTGGAGATATTTGTCTGGTACTTGGAAGCATTACTTATTTTTTAATTTTAGTAGTGACCTATTGTTCCAAAAATTATACTTCTAGCTAAATGTTTTAATTTTATTTTCTTTGTTGCCTTGTGAATAGATCTATTGATAAAGTTAAATATGATATGCTGAAAATTTAAATGAATACTCATTTTACAATATTTAATATCAATCTGAAGTTTTGTCATACATTCATCATGAATTAAAACATATAAAAGTGGAAAATCACAGAGCATTGATACAAAAGTTGTGATATTAAAAATTGTTTAATAAATTTTCTGACAAATGTAGATTGATGATTTTGAAATGAGCAATATTACAGATATGGAGGGAATGGAACATATGTTCATTATGATTAATATCATCTGCAATATTATCCATGCAAATAAAGCAATTATGTCCATTTTAAAGTTTTTCAGGAGTATATGATATTATATTATTCAACCCTTGGTATTTAGCCTATTTAATGCTTAGCTCAATTGGGTTGGGCTACAATTCAAAAGGAATTTTATATGCCTTTTTCATGCATGCTTGAACAGTATGATACAGTTTGATTTAAAATTTGTAGTGTGTGGCCAAACAATTCTTCCATGGATAGACTATAGGCTTAGAGTACTGGTGAGTTATAGTGATGAGTTTCCCATCTAATAATGTTTACAATATGAGTGGTTAGACTGCTCACATCTCAACAACATAACTCGGGTTTCAATCCCAGCAGTTGCAAGTAAGATTTGTGGTAGACAAAGCAGCTTCTGGGTAGTTATTCTTCAGGATCTCTGGCTTTCCCTGCCATTCATTCTGTCATTGGTAAATATCCATCTCACCCCTATATCCCTCATCATTCAGCATAATATATAGTCTGCTGATTCTAAGTGCACATGTTATAAATGGACTATACCACAGTCCTGTGATGCTTGTGCATGGAATTCCAATGCCTGGCCAACAAGTAAGTAGGCATTAGAACTCACTCATGTTAACAGTAATAAAAGAATGCATTTTTCATGTGAACCATTCCATTCAAAATGGTCATTTAGATTTTTGTTGTATGGAAACTGGAATGTGTGCCAATGTTTGTAGTGTTAAAAAATGTGTATATTTTAAAATTAAACATAATAAAAATTTAAACAAACTAATGATTGAGTTGTAATGCCAATTCTTAAGTGAGCAGCAAAGGGCAGTAGCATTACAAATTTGTAAATCACACATTGAGAATTAGCAGACTACATTACACTGAATGAATGTTGGTGAAGATGGGGATATGATGATGGGGTAGTTGTTTTTGATCTGGTTTCTTTAACATCTCAGGTCATCAGCATCACATTCTATTCAGGCTTGGGGTTTTTTCATGTTATAAATGTACTTCCCTTCTGAAGGAAGCCATGCTTATGATTGTTACGCCCAAAAAAATCCATCGATCCTGGTTGGGTTTGAGCCTGCAATCTTGGGTTTAGGAGGCAAGTATGGTTATGATGATGGAGCAATGGCTGCATGAATGGCAGGGGAAGTATGCAAAGTAAACCTTCCCAGGCACCTTTTTGTTTAATATAAGTCCCACTTATGGCTGCTAGTATTGGGTCACCGATAAGAGGCAAGCAGTCTAACCACTCAGTCATGGCATTGCCTTCAAACAAAATAATTGATCATGAAATTATCTTAGCTTAATCCTCTCACAATATTTATTAGTTCAATAGGTGCAATACAAAATTACCTTTAGGAGGTCATCACAATTTAATACATTAAAACAGAACATTTAACATGAATATTATTTATTACATGCATCTGAAAAAAAACATACACATATTTATATAACTAAAATGATCTTCATGATAGTAGATAAAGATGGATGAGGAAAGAAAATTTAAAAGATGGTTTATGAAATTTTGTTGCAGCATATTTGTATTTATAAATATATTTTGAAGTTAGATTGATATGTATTTGTTACTGTTTAATTTTTATTAACCTTTTTATGGTAAAGATAGTTAAAATTATTGTCTGGACAAATTTTTATTAAAGTTCAATATTGACAAAAGCAAGGAAAATGCACTTAAAAGAAATGGATATATCTCATGTCTTCCATGAAAATTCTACTTCCAGAATCTGTGTGTTTTTTTTTTGTTTTGTTTAATTTTATTTTATTACTAAGACATACCTATTCAATTTATAACCCTGGTATTGCATGTATTTGAGGAACTCCTGTGAGCGTTCTCTGTCTTTCCTTTTCTCTTTGTCAGTGAGCAGGTCATATGGCACCAACTGTGGGCTTATGGCACCTCCTTTGTAAAAATAAATGGTACAAAAATTACAACAAATCTGAATATGGATTTAAAATACCATGCTAACTATAAATTAACAAATGGTAGTTTTTCCAAGATATCTGCTAAAACAAAGCCTTTTATGTGAAGAAGCTGGTCAGAATTTGCATTATGAGCAATGAATTAATACATACCACATGTGGTCAGTTCTTCCTTCTTCTTCTTGGCCCATATGTCATGTGCATTTTCAGCCAACCTTTCTGCCATATTCTGCATTTCTCTACTCAGTGTCAAGTTAGTCATGTCCACTGGGTTTGGATGATAGTTGAATGGTGTAGCAGAATCCAGCTGAATACACAGAAATTTTACATGTTAAAGGTTACTAGGCATGAATAACATTTCTAGTTGGTCTAACATTTTTAAAAATAAAACACCCATTAACAATAAATATCTGGATAAGAGAATTAAGGCGAGACTGTATTCAAACTACAAAAACATTTTTTAATTTAAATTTTTATTTGTACGAAACTTAAATGTTTATCTGAACAAATAAAACAAATTTTGATTTAAAGTAAAACACTAAAAATCATGTCGTCACATCAAAACTCTCTTTAAGTTTCACAAACACTGTGAAACTTAAAGAGAGTTTTAATGTGACGACATGATTTTTAGTGTTTTACTTTAAATCAAAATAAGATTAACAAAAGTTTCACTGTGTGGATTCCGAAATTCCGTAAACAAGTAAAACAAAACCTGTTGGTGACTTTGATAGGTTATAGAATGCAAATTTTAATTTACGCACTGACAGATATGTATTGCCTTTAGGCTTTATTTTCATTAAAACCTCTGTCTGCCCCCACATTTTTTAGAATTTAAGGAGTTCTATATCATACAATTTTTTATACCAAAATCATTAAAATGTTTGCCAAACAGTGTTTTTCTTTGTAAAGGAATATTTTTGTTTTCTAGCATTAACTGTTATTATTATTTAAAACATATTAAACATTTATATTAAACTAAGGAAAATAGTTTTGTGGCATTTACATTCATACTAGCTATTCAAAAAGCTCACTATATAAATAATAATAATTCACCACACAGAGCAACTAAGATATTCCCAATTATCATAATAGATTTATGACTACTTCCAACATTAATGATAATAACTCATTGAAAAGCTGCATGTTCAATGTATGTACATCTACTATATGCATACAAAATTCAGAATTTTGAAATTTTAGTAATTGGGTTACCTAAATCTAATCATTAAAATATAATTAAAAGAGTTGACTTTATCCATTAAATGAATGAAAAGAAATTTATTTATAGTTATTGTAAAGAATAATGCTGCTAGGAATAAAACACTTGCACTTATTTTCACATCTCACATTAAAACTTTAATGCACTCTTATACTAATTTTTCTGCTAATGTTCTAACTTTTGTTCAACCCTATAATTAGCTGCATATAACATATAATTATAGCATTATTTTTCCTTGGCTCCATCATTTTACTAACTTTGATGAATGAATATGAATAAATTTGATATTATTGCATGATTTAGTTGAGCTAAACACTCTTAATGCTTCACTTACCTGTGGAAAGTAATATGATTGGCTTCACTGTGCCAGTTCCATTTTGAATTTTAATTTAATTTAATGAATAAATTTTTTGTCTCAATTTATATACACAGAGTACAAAATTGTAACAAACAAATCAATACCAAAAAAAATTCAATTAAATCATTAACTACAATAACTATTGTTTTTAATTCCCCTAGCTCCTGTGGTTTCCTTAACCAGAACTCTGCATGTTCTGACTTGTGTTACAACATGTGCATATTGGGCTTTAGTGGTGTTCAATACTGGCAATACTGGCCCATAAAAGTATACCTTTTTGTATTCTTTTTCTTTTTTTCTGGCACAGAAGAGAGAAACAATGCTTATTCTGTAATATTTATTAATGTAAAAATCCTAATTATGTAAATTTAAATTTAATCAAAAAATTACCATAAGAATTTGCTTTATTGAAAACAATAAGTGCAATTTAAAACTTTATACTAATGTAAAATGACAAACATAAGGCACTGGGTGATATTTACTCTTTGTACATATTTTTATGCACAAAAGAAAGTTCTGGAGCAATATATACACTGTTGATAAAGGCTAGGGCAGTCTGGTGAATGTGATAGGTCATCTGTATTTCCCATCAATGTAAAATGCAGGTTGCCTAGTTATCAATCCATTGGATGCAAAGACTCACTGATACATATATATCATAATAACTTACTACATTGTTAACTATAAACCCAATTAGATTTGTGCAACATGGCCAGGCTGTAATTCATTGCATAAAAAATGAGGTTTACAAAAACAATGTATGCTACATCAATATATTATAATTTCTCTTCAAATACTCTCATTAGCAAACAGAGAGTAAGTTATGTTTTTAATTATCAAATCGACTCACTAGATAATTAAGAACATAATGGTCGCTTCACTGTATTGGTTCCGACATGAAATTAAATGTTACATTTAAGAGAGAGTAAGTTTCTAAATATGCATATCAGAACTGCATACTTATAGCTCAAGTAGTTTTCATTCTATAATCATTTAAACCTTTTCTTTCATAAACATTAGTAACCGGCTTTTTGAATTGCCAAATGATGGAACTACTAAAACCTTATTTATATGTTTTGAGTTCACACTTGCTTCATCAGTGCATTATCTGCCATACATACCTGTTAATATACAGCTTGGTTAAATGTAAATTGGAACTTGCACAGTGAAGCCAATCATATTAATTGATATCATTGTATGATTCAGTTGAACTACACACTCTTAAAGCTTCACTTACTTTTCATAAATATATGAACCGGTTTCGAGAACATTTTGTTCCCATCTTCAGCCAGGCTAAAGTTCAACTGTCGGATCATTCGTTGAGCTGTGGGAATGTATATTCTGCTCTGGTGGCGGTGTGATAAACTTGTAGTTGAATCATACAATGATATCAATTAATAAAGCTTGGTGCCGATTCAGCTTACAAAAATAATGTATTTGCCAAGAGGAACTGGCTTGTTATTCAACAGTGATCTCCCCATACCCAATGAAAGTACACGTTTCTAATGCACATATTTCAGTAGACCTACAATATTTCCTTAAGTAAACCAAGTTTAAGGTGATTAAAAAAAACAAGTATTATTGAGTAGAATTATTATTTTTATAATGTATAATTTTTTCAAAAAGTGATCTCTATACATGAAGAGAGAAAAATTTGATATTAAAAAGTGCCAGTCTCTCACTTCAAAAGTTTATGGGAACAAAGCTACTATGTTACATATTTACTATGAGGCCAAGATGTCAGAAATTAGCAGTTATTGAAGCATATCAGACCCCACAAGGAAACTTAAGTGACTTTGAAAAAGATATTCTATGAAGGTTTGTTATTGACATCTAGGCATGTGTTCGAACTTAAATGGGGTCTTATGTCATTCCACCATGTCATAGTTATGTTTGCAAAGCCTAACCAAAGCCAGTAATCTAACTATTCCTTTTTGCATGTTTTCTTTTGTTTCAAAGAATTAGCAAGAGTTTTGTGCTTTTATTACTGATATGCCATACTCAAAATAATGCATTTAAACCATATCATTTGATTTAAAGAAAAGAATCATTTAATTTTATTTTTAAATTTAACTTGAAATCAATATATCTGATAAGTTTTGTAAAAGGTTACCAGCAGATTAGTTAGAGGTAGGAGCTACAGACGAGTCAGTAACTGAAATGTGGAAAAGAAAGATAACAGACTTACAGTTGTGTTTTCATTTTACTACTTATTTGGTTTATTTAAGGGTACTATTTAACTTCTCTTATAATTAGCATCTCATTCAGTTTAGTGCATGAAATAGTCCATAAATTTTGCTCAGAGACCTATTCTGTCAGACTTGAGGTTCTTTTACAAGCCATAAATTTCCTAAGGTTATTACTTAGGATTTTTAAACTCTATAAAATCCATCTAATCTGGCCGGATTTAAGCCTGTGACCTTGGGTCTATGAGGCATGTATGGTTACCATTTAAAACACCAGTGTCACCTAAAGTTGTTCGATCATTCTCCTAGGTGCACAAATGGATTAATGCTTGCACTCCCAGAGATTGTTCATTGAACTTATTTGCAAACACTTTAAATAACTATTTGCTATAACAATCAGTTTTAATGCACTGTAATGGAATTTCAGTACATAAAAGCACTTCATTTTATCTTATCTAGAGCTTTTAGGGCCAGTTTCATCAACAAATGTTAAAAGTTAATAAGGTGTTAGACTGCTTTAACATTCTAATTGACAAAAACTGTATTTTATCAACCAATGTTAACTTCAACAATATGTTAAACTTCGTGTTATGGTGTGAACTTAACATCACCTTTCCCTTATGTTAAAAGTTTACAACTAGTTAACAGTTTGAAAATGGCGGCCATAAATGCAGCTGTAAATGTTGAAATTCTCTATTTGGATTTACTAAGTCGTTCATAACAAAGAAAGAGCTGTAAGATGCAGTGACTGAAATTTTTATGCAAAAGAACAATTTTTTCAAAGATATAGAATGTGAAAAACAGTCTGTCCTATGATTGTAAATGAAATACAAGAGAGGTTAGAACACCTTTGTGCCTCTGCTCCTTTTATATTTCTTGTATGAGCTACATATTTTAATTATTCTATGCAAACATAAGTGGATCGGAGTGTGTTCAAAAGTCTTTTGGTTATGATATCACTTTCTTGATCCATGCTATTTGCAATACTTGAGAATCTTAATGTTAACTAACAATATGCTGGAAAAGCTTGGTAAAAAGGAGTCTTAACTTATTATTAAAATATTAATAAAATGTGTACAAACAACATGAGCATTTTTAACATCTGTTGATGAAATCTGTCCTTAATGTTTTCCACACACATCTACTATTTAACTGTACTCGTAATTTTTATTTCCATTTTCTTCAAACTGATGCAATGAAACTGAACCATATTATGGTTATTTTATAAGTAAAAAGTTAAAGTAAAATACTTACTGGTCCTGCCTTGGAAGCTCTTCTCTGGGAGTTGCGATTGTTTGTAGCCATTTCCACTTCTGTGTGTTCAATGGTCCAACCAATAGCAAGCAAGGCTTTGAGGGATTCCCGAACTGGCTCTTTGTACCTCTCTTTTTCCTGTATATTTGAAATATTATATAAATAATTAGGATTTTTGTTTGTTATTAATTTAAGGATTGCACAAGTAATAATTATAAGTCTCCAGATTTCTTGACTTATTTAGAAAATGTATACATATTCTATTTTTAAAGATGTGTTGAAAGAGCAAAGATTAACAAACTGGAACTGATCAAACAATCAGCATCAGCTGATTTGGTATAAAACAATTAATTTGGTGATTTTGGAGTTTTATGAACATAATCTACATGTTATAACATTCTACCATTTTATAAATTGAAACATTTTTTTTTAATTGCATGCTACAAAAATTAAACATTTAAATTTTTTTCTGGTAAAGTGTTTTTTATTAAACCAAAAAGAAACAAATTCTCACTTGAAAAACAATGAAATTAAATTATTAAATTTCATTAAATATTTAAGCATAGTTGTATGTCTATCTCTCATTACAATACTGAGATTTGTTAATTTACAGAAAATTTTGATTTTAGTCACTCTCTTGTGACCAATATGACCATGAGCAATTTTAAGTTTGGCTTTGACAATGCATACTGCACATTTAATGATTACCAATGAATCTTGTGTTTCTATAATGCTGTTAAGATGATTTTTAGATAAAAGAATATGTCCTATTAGAATTTATTAAATATGTTCATACCATAATTAATATTACTGTTTGATTCAGTCGAACTACACACTCTTATTGACTCCACTTGTTTCAATTTAAAAATCACACGATTAGAAGAACATTTCAGGAACATAAAATACAAACAATTGGAGAAATCAGTAGTAGCATCTTATTTCTGAACAGAAAACCATGACATAGTAAATAAAGCAAAATTATAAAAATAAGTGCAAGGACCTACAGAGTTAGCAATATGGGAGAAAACTACATTTACAAATACAGAGACAGATTAATGAACTTTTAAACTTCTGGCAATGAAAACTTCAACTCAGTTCATCACACTTCACCAGAGCAGAATACCAAAAGCATAGCGAATTATCCAGCAGTCAATGGTTAGCTGAGAATGCAAACAAAGGCCTGTGAAATATGTACTTTATTTATTTACTATGCTGTGGTTTTTTGTTCAGAAATGAGATGCTACTGCTGATCTATCTTAATTTGTTTGTATTTTATGTTCCTGAAATGTTCTTTTAATCATGTGAATTTTAAATTTAAACAAGTGAAGCCAATAAGAGTGTGTAATTCAACTCAATCATACAATGATATTAATTATATGATTAGTCTTACTATACAAGTTCCAATTAGCATTTCATGTTCACACTAACTCTACTTACTTACATATCATCAATACAAAATCTTACGCAAATGTTAAGGAAATGTTAAGTCCTTAAATTTACAAATGGAAGAAATAGAACACTTACAAAAACTTACTAAAATACGCATTAAGCAATTTTTTTAACCAAAAATTTACAGACAGGTTTCTGGTTTAGCAATAGGAAATCCCATGTCTCCAATTCTAGCACACTTATTCATGAGCTCTTTTGAAATACATAACATCAAAGTCTCCCTATTAATTTTCAAGACATGGTACAAATATGTGGATGACATATTTGCAATAATACCAAAAAAACGTTCAATAGATGCTCTGAAAGTGTTAAATTAAAACATAAATCTATACAGTTTACCATGGAAGAGGAGAAAAATGGGTGACTCCCATTTCTAGATTTAAGAATTATAAGAAATGCTGACAGATTGAACTTTGGAGGGGAGGAAAAAAAATGCACGCACAGAGAAAGAATTATATTAAAAATAACAGTCATAATCTCATATTATACTAATATATAGTGTTCTATAGCTTGGATCATAGAATAATTAACATCCCACTCACAGAAACAAGAGTACAAAACAAAATAACATCAGATAATTCATACAGTCATTACCAATGGTTTTGACAAGGACAATAATAAAAATTATGAATAATTAAGACAAAATTCTATTAGAGAGGCTTCCATATTGAAGAATATCAAGGAAAGATAAAAATTCAAAAGCTTTACATATCATCTAACTTATCACAAAAAATTCAACAGGAGCTCCAAAGAACAAATATAATATAAAAAGACACCATACCAATAAGGCAGAAATCAGGAATTTAAATCAAATATGCAGATTGAAATAAAAAATACACCAGAAAAAACAAAGAGAAATTAGGAGAAAGGAGCAATGTTTGCTTTAAACAAATTGATAAATCAGCAGTGGCAGATCACTTTTGGACCTGAAATCATGAAATTAAACCAGAGGCTAAGCTGCTGAAAGAACTTCACAACCCAATTGAGCTATTAACTTGGGGAAAAAAATTTTATCCTGAAAAATATAAAAAAAAATCTTAGTGAATTCTAATGTTACCTCCTTGGATGAACTTAGCAATTTCTTATTTGAACCATCAGATCCAGCTATCAAATCGAGTAGTTGGTCAAAAGTTGATGATGGAACCGATTACCCTCAAAACATGTTCTAATGCTGTATATGTAAGTGTAATTAGTGTGAATATATTTGATAAATTCTAATAAGTTATATTACCACTCCATTGTCTATAACTTCCTAAGTATAATTTAAAAGAATGTGTGTTTGGTTTTAATAATTCAGTAGCTTAACTTCTACACTGGATTTTTTTCTTTAATATTTCTAAATTTTTAATAAAATAGTAAAAGTTTGTAAACAAAAATGTATAATTTGTAATTTGTCTTAACATTCTAATTAGTAAAGTTGGCTTACATAGTCATTCAGCATGCTATATGGTTTCAAGCGTGGATGCGTCTTATTGACATCAGACCACTGCTCTCCATAAACCCAACCATTTTCAAGCTTTCTGCTGGCCCACGCATCGTGATAATGTTCGCAGAACATTTGCACTAATGAATTCAGATCATTGCTTAGGGCAACACTGCAAACATAAAGAAAAGTTAGCATCACAAAGTGCTGATAAACGATAACATTGCTAATCTTTATCTAAAATTTATTCTGTAATTAATGTTTAACCATGGTAGAAATAATAAATATTAATATTATTGACTGAAAGAATGATAGTGAATAACAACTGTGATGTAATACAAATACTGTTCCCAGATTTATAACATAGATTAGCAAGAAGTTAAAAGTAATAGTTTATAATCATTGTTACCAATAACTTTATTCTCTATTGCATAACTCTTGGTTTTCCTTGGCCTACTTCCATATTTACAGGTCTAAACATATAGTCACTTCTATAGCACACCTTTACAATATTTCTAATAAAGGAATTAGGTACCTTATCTAGGGTTGAGAAATATGTTTTTAACTATTGCTATAAATGATCCCCAACAAATAGAAGATATATCTGAAGATGGGAACTAAATGTTCTTCAAACTGGTTCCATATATTTATCAAAAGTAAGTGTAGCTTTAAGAGTGTGTAGTTCAACTGAATCATACAATGATATCAATTAATATGATTAGCTTCAATGTGCAAGTTCCAATTTACATTTTAATTAGAAGATATATTAAGTATTATATTAATGTGGCAGATCACTTATTAAATGACATCCAGTCAACTTATGTCAATCCCAGAACTGTAATACTAGTAGCACTAAATTTCTTCCACCCATAACCCGTAACCCCACAAGAAATGTGTATATTAATGACGTGAAAAAAATTAAAATCCATTGAAATTGCTAAGATTCCTAAATGTATGCTTAAAACATGTCAAAAAAATCTGCAATCCCCTTATGCCACTTTAGTAACATCTCCTTAGTTACAAGTATATTCATCATACTAAAAACAGGATTAATAAAACCAATTTGTAAATAAGGGTCAAAAGACAAATCTAAAATCTATAATCACTCCTCCCATCAATACTAAAAATCTTAGAAAGGGATATATGTAGTAGAGTGATCGCATTTTTTCAATACAAACTAGATCCCATTCACAAAACAATTTGGGTTAGGAAAATCAACTGGGACTGCTATATTCACATTTGTAAATGAAACACTCCATCTATTAGATTCTGGGGATCCAAGCATAGGTCTATTCTTAGATTTAACCTAAGTGTTTGACGTTGCAACCCAGGTATACTGCCAAATAAATTTTATAATAATGGGAGAACAGGATGACTCAAATCCTATTTCCTCCATTACCTGTATACTGCCGAATAAATTTTATAATAATGGGATAAGAGGACGACTCAAATCCTATTTCCACCACTACAATTAGTGAAAATATCTCGGGTAAATAAAAATTTGAATTTTGTTGAAAGGTTCTTCTTAAAAGCAATATAGTGAGATGTGAGGTACCTCAAGATTCTCATACTCAGTCCTATTCTGTTTCTGTTATTTATTAATATTATTGACCTTCTATGAACAATTACTGGTGGTAGCATCACTATCTTTGCAGACAATATAAGTGTTGTAATAAGCAGTGAAAAAAATAATATAAGCACTAATATTAATCAACTTATCATTGATATCTTTTAATTGGTTCAGACAAAACAGATTATCTATAAACAAAGATAAAACTATCTCATTTCACCACAAAAGTAAATTGGCCCTTAAACCAAATATAAAGCTTCATAATAAGGCACTTACATTTGATTCTTGTATAAGATTTTTGGGGAATAATATTACACAAGACTTTAAACTGGGCACAACATATCAATGCTTTCTCAACAAAGCTTATTAGACTTTGCTAGGCCATAAGATTAATACAAAATTAATGCAGCCTGAAAACCACAAGGAATGTGTATTTCTCATACATTCAGAATGTAATTAGATATGGCATAATCTGGGGAACTCTGTAAAAGTACTGTCATTTTTAGGATATATTGTTAAGCTTATCATGAGAACAAATCTACAAGCACCTTGCAAACCTTTACTCAAGAAACTAAATATACTACCACTGTTTTAACATAAATTTAAATAGCTGGGATTTTCACAGTGAAATATAGTATAATATAACAATTTATGAGGAAATCACTCAAATTTCACAAGTTTTGTTCCACTTACTTGGACATGTCGAAGGCTATTGCCTTCTTATTATCAGCACGGTTCCACTCACAAAAGTGGAACAAAAATAGCAAAATTTTAGTGATTTCCTGATAAATAATTTGTTATACTACACCACCACTGCCTTGTATCTATCTCATTTAATTCCTAACTTACATAAAAGCACATCCATGAATTCACAACAAATAACTCTCATAAACATAATATGAAGCAAAAATCACATTTAAGCATATCACATAATACCAAACTATTTCAGAAAGCAGGGAATAAACCCCTATAATAAACTACTACAAGAATTGTAGAATTTAACACCCTGTCAAAATTTAAGAGAGTGCTAAAATCTGTTCTAAAAGAATTTTATTTCTATTTTGTACAGGAATTTACTGAAACAATTTGTAGTGCCTAATACATTATCAACTACATTATTAATTACAATAACTGTTAATTTTTTAAAATGTTTCTGGATTTTATAAATTGCTGTAGTTATTGTATTGCAGGAATTATATTTTCCAATTAAGCTCTTCTGTATATATTAATTTTAATTAAACTATAAATGTTTGTTATGTACCTTTTATAATGACTTATCAAGTGTATTGTTCAACAGGGTGAATAACTACTATAACAACACTTTATCTCATTTTTTTAATAAGGAACATTCTATTTACTCTCAAATGATTTATCTTCTCTTCTTCTAGAGCATGAAATAATGACTGCAGCATCTTTTGGTATGGAAGTGTTTGTTAGTAATCCTGGGAGAAATTTTTCAGAAACTTTAGGAAAAAAGTTAATAGCATATGAGGAACGCACATTTGCCATTTGCTTTCTACAATGCATCCATCCATCACCTCAATGTATAAGGTACGTTTCTAAAATGTATGACTACACAACATTAATACAGTTACAATGCCCTGACTTTTGTTTCCCAACTTAAGAACTCGTTAGACAAAATAATTAAAATGATATTGACTTTTGCTAGCAATGTTAATGAAGCTTCTATAAATTACAGTGTTGAAAGAAAAGTAATGCCTCCACCTCCATAATTGATTAACAAATAGGAGCACTGACAAGCAACAAGTGATTGCATGTTACAGATAATCCTCTAGCCTTTCAGTTAGCATGAAGTCAATACAGCAAATATTTGCATAGTTATACTGTGAGAAATGGAATCTTGTACAGGATTACTGGCATTTAACCAATTGGCTGGCACTGAGTTATTGAGAGCAGAAGGTGTGACTCTACTGAAAATTCACAGAAGAACACAAGTCATTTATGATGACTATATTGTAATGAGCATTCTGCATCTTTGTGCCAACATATTTAAAGATAACTATGCGAAAACATCTCACTTGTTATAATCTAGATAGCTTATGTCAGTAACTCATTAGTTTTAATGGGAAAAAGTTGAAATATAATCACTAGATCATTCTACAAGATACTGCTGGCAGAATCCCTATTTCATAAGAGATGGTAGACTGCATTAATTACTATGTTTTAATACCAGTAGCTATGCATGCAATGGGGGGGGTTCCTTGAAAGCTCATGCCTAGAATAAAAGCTTTGTGACTTGAAGTTTGTCAAAAGCGTTTTTAAATTATGGGAATGAAAGGGAAAATTTTCTTTACAACATTGTGATAGGAAACAAAATAAGTGTCTATCATTATGAACCAGAGACAAAATGCTAATCTAGGGAATATTTATAAAAATTGCCTGAAAAAATAAATTAACATCACAGGCTTCTGGGACATAGTGTTATCCACATCAATTTCCTTGAATAAGGAATTGCAATCAGTTCAGAATATTACATTCTGATGTTCCAAACTTTAAAATAGCAATTAAGAATTAAAGGAAAAGGCAAACAGTTTTCTGCAACACAAATACAAAGTTCTAGACTTCATATGCCATCATAGCAGGAACTCAAAACTCAAATTTTGATAAACTGTAACATGTACCATACAATTCAAGATTAGCAGCTTGTGATTTCCATCTCTTCTCACATCTTAAATAATACTTCTACAAACAATACTACACATTCACTGATGAAACTGAGATGACTGCCAGCATTGCTTGCAGAAACAGTGGGTAGACTTTTCTGTGAACTTCACAAAAGGTCTTCATTGTTGGCAATACTGTTTTCAGTTATCTGGAGACTGCTGACTAATGAATACATTCTAAGGATTATTTTGACATTTCATTTATTAAAATATTCCCATCCCATAACAAAATGCTCAAAATAGTATTATTTTTCAGTTAAGTTCTTGTATACCATACACTACACTTCTTGTTCAGTTGCTCTTGCATTTAGTGTTATTGACTAGTAATCTATAATAATATTCATATTCTAGATACTGGGGATTGAAAGTATGTTATAATAGGCTTCTAGATCTCAATTGCTACTTTTTTCACCAATCAAAAAGGAGTAATCTACAGTTTGTATATTATATAGTTTAGCTATCACATACCTGCTTGTGTTAATCGGTTGTGGATCATAAGGTCCATCAGGATCAGAAGAGCTCTTAGAACTGTACCATTCATCATCATAGTTCTTTGACAGTGAATAATCAGGTGGCAATGCACAGCCTATGGCAGTCAGACATGGAAGAGCTTTACCAAACAACTCTGGATCATAGTCCTAAGGAAAGACATAATTGTTTTCTCAATTCCATGGCTATGCTTTTGAATATCCTCCCTGCCTGCCCACACACATATATTAACTGGTGTTTAATGCACACATTGTATCCTCTTACCATTTTGGACAGAGAATCAAAGATGTTGCTAAAGAGCATCATGGTTAATCGCTTTTCTTCATCACTGGAAGCACCATACATTCCCTGGCCAGAAGTGGAGCCATAGTATTTGGCACATCTATCATAATGAAGCATCAACAACTGTAAAATAATAATTAAGCATTATAATAAAGTACCAGAGTTGGTGTATATGTAGGTACAATTTTGTTGTTTATATATTTACCACATACCCTGAGTGCCACAGTAGTGTATTCAGATAGCTTAGATACATCAATAGTCAGTTTTCTCAGAAGTTTTAGTAACATGCTTGGCTGCATTGCACTGAAACAAATAGAAGAGATGTGATCAGTTATATACTTTTCAAAGTATTAAATTGCTATTGCCAAAGTATTAAGTTTAAGAGACCAATCAGTATTTACTCATTACACCATTTTTCAATGTTTGGTTTTATTACTAGGATCAGCCAATAAATATGTTCCCCCATTTTTTATATCAGTAAAATAAACAGCAATAATGAACTTTTTTTGTATATGAAATTTAATTGAGATGTATTAACACCCTGAAGAGCTTCATTAAATGGCATGCTTTACTTTGGCTATAGTTAACCAGACACCATGGAGATGCACTAAAAAGCATGTTTGATTATGAATTACATGTGATCACAATTTCTTTTACAGTAAAAAAATTAAACTCTTGCAAATGTCCATGGTGAGTCAATCTCCTTTGATGGAAAGGGTTCTTGAGCATTCAGATGGTTCAATGCTGGTGTGCTTGGTTCAACAGTCTTCAGGGTTGCTGGTGAATTACTTGCCTCACAGAACCACAGTGACTGATTTTATTTCATAATAAAAAATATTTTGAATATCAGTCATTTAATATTTTTTCCATGAATGGGAAACTTACTTGGATCATCTTTGTACTTTGGTCATCTCTTTGATTCATGAATACATCAACTTTATAAAGTAAAAGAGTTTCAAATCATTTTTATATAATGCAAGATGCTTGTTTCAGTTTTAGCAAACTGTTCTGTACATTATTAATATCCCAGCTGTGAAGTAATCCCATATCCTCATGGTTTACCTAGATAATGCTAAGAGCATTAAATTATGGATGGCTTCCCAAAGAATAATGAATGAATAGTGTTTAACGCCCGTTTTTGCTACAGAGGCACCACAGGCGATGGACACTGATGATACATGAGATGAAATGATATATTGGGAAAGGATTTTATGGAAGGAATCATTCCAGGCCAAAGTTTAGGGTACCTCCCCAGCATTTGCCATTTATGAGGACTGAGGAAAACCTGGAAAAAACCTCAGTCAGGAAGGACGGTCCTGGCGGTATTCGAACCCAGACCTCCCGCTCATGAGTCCGAGACTTAATGACCTCGGCCACCCGTGGCGGTCTTCCCAAAGAAGAAAAGAGCTATAAACTGCAACGAATTTCTCAATGCTATTATGGAATGCATGTGGATTTGTCACATGTCCAATTCAAGATCTTAGGCACAAATTTGCTCTTAAAAATTTTTCTTAAATCCAAAATAAATAAAAAATATTATAATATTACGATATTCTAAGGCAACACTCCAAAGTACAACTGAATCAGTGATAATTAAATTGCACCAAGTGACATTTTTAGATAAATTGAATTATACAGTGTTTCTTAGTTTTTAAAAATAGTCCTATCTATTGGTAATGAAAGAGTTGTGCACCAGCTGTGTAGAGAATAAACCATTACCTTTTTTTTTAGCATTGGTGAAAAAATAAACTAGCTGCTGCAAGACGCTCTTTTCATGCAGTAGCTAGTTTAATTTCTATTCCATAAAAAGCTGTGTACATCTTGCTTTTCAGCTAAGGAAGCCAGGTGCAAGACCTGAACAAGGAACCCTGTTTTGCAGCATTAAACAATGCAGTGAAAGTATGAAAGTTCCCTTAATAACAAGAGTGCTGGTCTTAAAAAAATTACTAAATACATTCCACCTGATGCTGAAGCAAGCATTTTATGAAATATATTTTTGATGGCTACCAAAAATTACCATAATTATGATAGATGTCTAATATGTGTAGCATTATTCTACTTATTAATGTTGAAGTTCAAATATAATTTTCATTTTGGTTGAAATATAATGTTTAGATTGTAATTTGAAATACATAGGAAAAACCAAGAGAAATCTGACAATCTGGAAGAAAAAACATTTTAGAAACATCAAATTTAAACAGATGGAAAAATCAGCAGGGCATATCATTATTGGAGCCAAAATCATGAAATAAACCCAGAGATAAAACTTCTAAAAGAAATAAAGAACCTATTTGAATTAGCCGCCTGGGAGAATATTTTCATCTTAAAATATCATAATATCACTATGAATTTTGACCTTCTGCTGTGGGATCACCTTTCTAGATTCATTTCAGATTCACCAGAGGTCACCGCAGTTTACACAATAACTTGCAAGGGACCAACAAGAGCATCAGAAACCACTGGGTCCATGGCTGAGGATGGGAATGCTGGTTCCCAAAACATTGTTCTAATTTAGGAAAATATAGTAAGTGAAGTGTGTAAATAAGTTACCCATAGTGTATCATTTTAAATATAATAGCTTCACTGTAAACAGTTTCAAAAATTATATACATAAGATATAATTTTCTGTTTGCAAACATAATAATGCAGCAGTCTGAAATGCTAATTTATTGTCTGGTGTTTTCATTTAGCAATTAAAGGAACTAAATTCAAAACATTCATTTATTGTACTTACTATAGTGAAATTAAAAATCTGTGTAAGATTATACTCATTTATTACATAGCAGAAGTTGCAATTTAAGTTCATATTTGTGAAAATAAAAGTAAAGTAATATGAAATGCCAATTTATTGTCTGATGCTTTCATATGTAGAATTGGGAGAAACAAAGTACAATACATTTATTTACTTTTTTAACTTTAGTAAAATTTGTATTCAATTTTTCACATTTAATGACCGATTCTTTGCCACTCTCAAAAATAAATTTAAACTTTAACATTCAGACAACTTTATTAATTTATCAAAAATTATACATAGTGCAGTTAGTTTCTTTTGTAACTTACTGATTCAATTCATTATAATAAAACAACTGAAACCATACAAAAATAAGAAAATATTGCAGAATCATCAACAGACAAACAAGAAGTCTTATAACCTAAACTTGGGTATTCATTTTTTACACTAAACTCCATTGTAAAAAATGAATACCCAAGTTCAGGTTATACTGCCACTCCATTGTCAACAGCTTCCAAAGTACAATATTTAAGTAGTCTTACAGTTGTGGATATCAGTTCACATTGGATTGGGGGATAACAACTGGCTCATAGGTTAGACCAAAGGTTACTATTCATCATATTGAAAACAGATTTTCAATTAGAACTTTCCTTTAAATTCAACTAAAAAAGGAACACTGTATTGAGAATGACGACACAAAGAAGAAGATTAAAATAAACAAAAATATAACGAATCATACAGATATTAAGATAAACTGAGAAATATCTAATTAGTTTATAGAACATTTTAATTAGACTGAAAAAGTTAAAGACTATTATTATCTTCATGCATGGATAGAAATAAAATTATAAACAAAAAAATAGCTATTAGCATGTAGCCAAATTAAACTAGAAGAACAGAACATTATAACCTCTGTACTGGGAGGCTTAGGATGATTAATATCAAAATTCCTTGATAGCTACTAGCAATCAACCATTATTATCATACATTATAGCTACTGTTTTGTTAATACAAGAGGGTAACAGCACACCAAAGAACAAAAAATACAAATGCAGATAAAAAAATTGAAATTTTATTTGCATTAAAGCTTTCATTAAACATGTGATTAGCTTAGTTAAAATTAAAATTAAAATTAAACATTGATTATAATAAATTGTTTGTTCGACTCATTGGTAATAGGAAAATAAAAGTTGGTGCAAAATCATTATTATCTAGCACACAACATGCTCTTTATTAATTTAATATATATATTTATTTAGCAAAAGAGCTCATCAAATAAGTTACAAATTTCAATATTGTAACTATTACATAAATTATTTGTGCACCAACAATCCTTTAACACCACAGTTACTGTATATTGCAGGATTGCTACGTTAAGTGTTCTCATGTTATTGATTTTAACTCCTTAAAAGCTACCCATTAAATATTGAATAATATTCCTTTTCATGGTTCCTAACATTCTTAAACCATTATGTACAATATAATATTCTACCAAAGGCCCATAATTCTCTTATTAACAGAAACTGTTCAACAAAAATAATGATTTTCTGTTTTCTCTTATGAACAGCTTCATGAAAGTTATATACAGTGGAACCTCGATCAAGCGTTGCAGAAACCATCATTTTCCTGGATGTATCATTCAATTTATGCAGTCCAAAATGTTTGAATTTAAATCTTATGTAAATAAAACCCACATTCATCATTCCTCAAAGTATTGTTTTCCCAATTTATTAGCTCAAAAAGTTTAGTCCCAAAGAAATTCTATCCTCAAATGGTCATTTTCAAGCTGGGATAGTGAAGCAATAATCATTGCATGTACAGAGTTTGTCCGACTCTAACTTCTCGTATTACAGATACTTTTAGAGCCACAGGATAAAGATAATAGCCGATGCATCTTGCACCTTTTCTGGGCCAACTCCCTGATGCTTTGGAGTCAGGTTCTGGGAAGCGCCTGGCCACTAGGTAACTATATATCCCTGTACACCTGTTGTTTGCTGACACGTCATATTGAGCAAAGTTTGGATGGGTGATGGGTCTGAGATGGGACCATGCACTAACTGGTTTGAATGTATGAGTGCACATGCTTTCAGGCCTACTCTCCTTTATGGTGTTGTTAATGCACTCGAGGTCAGAAGTTTCATGCAGGAAAGCTGTGGATAACATATAATCAGTACCAAAAATTCTCCCTAAGGCAATGTCTTGAGCCTTTTGCAAATAAGCAATGTAGGATGGAGCAGTTTGGCCCCAAACGTCACTAGCATACAACATTGCTGGAATAATGGCCTTATAAATTTGCAATTTGCTGCAAATTGGAATGGAGTTTAGTTTAAAAATTGCAGTCAATTTTGAAATGGCTGCTTGGGCCTTTGCACCTTGTACTTGCATGTGGGGCTGGAAGTTGTTGTTGATTTGGTTCATTTACAAACGCTTTTGAACATCTCAGGTCATCAACGTCCCATACTATTCAGGGCATGAAACGGCCAACAAATTTTGCTCAGAGGTCTCTTGTTTCAGGCTTGAGGTTCTTTTTCATACCTTAAATGTATGACATGGGACCCATGGCTTTACTTCCTTTCCGAAGAAAGCATATACAGGATTTTTACACCCGAAAAAATCCATTGATCCTGACCGGGTTCGAACCTGCGACCTTGGGTCTACGAGGAAATTATGGCTACCCCTAAACCAGCAGGATCAACAATAAAGTGTGCAATATGTACCCAGTAACATGTAAAATTAACAGAAAATAAAGTTTTTGCTTATATACAGGCTTTATTTATTTTTGAACATGATTTAAGCACTTCCTGTATGTATCATTTTCCTGGATCCATCATTTGTTAAACCTGGTCCCTCCAAAAATGATGAATCTAGGTTCTACTGTACATATTTGTAATTTAATTATTTTTTTAAAAAATCTTAATCCCAAAATATTGTAAATCAAGTGGTGATACCATTTACCTGGTAAGTGCAACAAGGAAATCTGACACAGCTTCTCGTTGTCCCTTAGTTAGCATCCTGTTCTTTGATAGCCTGTACACAGTGTGAAGTGTGGCATCCAAAAGACTAGCATAGTTGTCAGCTTCATTATAAAATTTGGCATGGCTAATGAGAAGGGGCAATATTGAATTTCCTATATATCTGTTCATTGCAAGAGCCATCTCCGATTCCGAACCATCATTCTAGGGAAAAATAAAAACAGATAAATCTTGATGTCTTTTGAATTAATTTTTGTATGAATGGTCTTTAGTATAATGTATATATATATTATGTAAAATACATGGTAATGCTGATGCAGCAGTCTAAGGTGAAAACAAGGATAACAATTGAATGTATCAGAATAAATACATTAATATTTCATTTTAAATGTACAAAGTAATCTAGGAAATAAAGCCTGAAAATTGAACTCTAAACAGTGACTATTTTTCTTTAAGCTTATACATTTTCATTGTTTTTTCTATATTTCATATTTTATTACACATTTTTCATTGCTCTTAAGTTTAAAGAATGAGGGTAAAAACACAGAAATTATATATTAATTAATACAATGGTGGTACATTTCTTACAAGCTTCACTTACTAATTTCACAAAGAAATTAAAATTATGGTCATAGTTTGCTTTACCCTATCCAGCATTGTAGCAGCTCTCAGATCAGGCAAGAAGGCCTCTTCTAGGAGACTGTAGAATAATTCCTGGGTCTCAATACCATACACACGCTCAAGAAAGAGCACAACACTTTGCTTGTTTCCAGGAATTAAACCTGAAGGCATGTCACTTTTGGGCCGTTCCTCTCCTGCTGCTGGGTTATTCAAGGTAAAACGCAGACTCAACACACCCTGAAGATCTTCTAGTGGAACTAAGGACCTCAAGATAGCTCTGGCTCTTAGGGATTCATTTTTACCCTGAAATTACATAAATCATATTATACATCTGTAAGTTATGGGCTTTAATAGGATGATTCACTGACCATACATATAGGCTATTAGGATTTAATGTGCTTCCCGAACTTCATGGGGAAGTTAGAGAGCCTAGATGATAAAGACATTTGAGTTAGTATAGCACTTTTTAATCCCTTATTAGACAAACTTCCATTAAAAGTTCTAGTCACTGAACAAACAACTCTAAAAAAAAATCCTTTTATATTTGAGTTCATACTCTGATAGGTTCACAGTTACAAAGTAAATGTTATACATAAATATAATCTACATATTCCTTTCAAATGCCTATAGTCTCACCACTTTCATGAATTTTAACTCACTAGTTATTTAACACTATCATATTTATGTGAATCTAACATGGATATTTTTGTCTAAATGTAGAATTCAAAATTTGGTGGGTATTAGATTCCATGGCATATTAGATTCGAGTGCAGAGTTCCATAGTTTGATGGTAACTTCATTCCAAATTTATCGTTTATTATATCTTAATGCATTGTTACAATTTTCAACTTCTGTACAATTGATTGTTGGCCTATTATTGCAAAGTGCATAATACATTGTTACAATTCTTGACTTCTATACATTTATTGCTGGCTTATTATTGCAGAGAGCATTTGAATAATAGTCACAAAATGAAGGGTAAATAAAGAAGAACATCTTATGATGCCACTTTCAAAATACAGTAATTCTTTATGTTGAAAAAATGATAACAGAAAGGTAGGAAAAGGGTTCAATTTAGCTGAGAGCAACGTTCATTTCTGGCAGCTAGTAGGAAGAAATTCACTGGTCCTTGCAAAGCAAAAACATCCTGACACTGAAGAAAATGTTTTGGAATTCGTACATGAAAGGAGGAAGAACGGGCAATCTGTGACTAGTGACACTATAAAAAATAATTTTTTCTTCTTTGACCTATACCAACTGCCCTGAGTGATGGATTTTGACCTATGTGCTCCATGATGTAATTTACTTATAAATTCTATGTTCTGATCATTTTATGAAGCAGACGTGCTTATCTCTTAAGACATCGTACAACAATATGCCAAAATCTTTTTTTATGATTTTTTGGATGCGAATTACATTCAATGGCACATTATATTTGCATAAAAATAGTATATCGTGTATTTGTTCAATGAACTCTTAAGGTGTTGCACTTTTTGAAATCTTTTACATGGGTCACCTTCAAGGCTGGCATGGCATGTTTAAATTCAGGGGCCCATTTTTTAATTATTGAAAATAAAAGAGAAGATTCCTCATAAATTTAGTATGAATTTCTTTGGCATTAATCACCTTTAACAAAGAACTTACCATTACATGATTTTCAATTTCATCTACAACATGTTGCCTTGGAAAGCTGTACTTAATAATTCAAATTACAGTATATGCATGAATAATCCTTGCACCTGCATTTCAAGAAGGGAGATTTGAAAAAAAAAACGTTATTTGTACAGCTGTATTAAATATTTAAAATAAATTTTAAAGACTACAATAGACTAGCTTAAAATGTCAAGAAATTTGTTGCATTGTAATCTTCATGATTACATCACAGATGCTGAACCAACCAGTACTCTGCAAGAAGAAAATGCAAGTCAACATTTTAAATGTTTCTGTTCTATTTGGTCTAAATATGTAAATTAAATATCATTGCTTTTATTCTTCAGCCATCCTGGACATACTTTCACTTCAACTGGTGCTAAGCAAATGACCTATATTGTGGTCTATGCATGCAGTTCTATCAACCCGAGTATAACCTGCATCCCAAATTTTCAATGTTAAATTTTGGAAATATGCAGGGATAATTCAGACATACTGTAATCCTTTAGACAGATACACCAATGTAATAAAAAAAAGTATCTTGCCAATTACATGGCCATTTATGGTTGGGGCCAAAAACCTGCCCTCATATAATATTTGAGTTTTGAACATATGTCAGTATGCTCTTTCAAACAGAATATAAATTGTTACAAAGTTTTCTCAACACTGAATAATGTTCCCTTTCAGGGTGTTTATAAGCAGGTATTTATATACATTGTGCTACAAATAAATTAAATGAGCATTGAGTATTTGATAAAAAAAGTAAAAAGGATGTATTACATTGCTCATACCTGGGCAATAACAGAAGCATCTGGTGCACAGCGTCCTAGAAGATCCACAAGTGTGCAATAGAAATTCAAAATGGCTGCTCCTGTGTCTATGTAATCCTCATCATCATCACTTTCAGGAAGAGGGTGTTCAAATTGCATTACTGACATGGTTCCTTCTGCTTCATCCATTAACTTCCTTCTATCTGCAATGCGCTCAGACATCTGAAAAATAAAATAATTTACACTTTAATTTAATAACATTTCTTCACCAGCATAGCAACAAGAACAGAATGAATAAAAATATGATCTATTGCTATCTAGAATGTTTTAAACTTTAAATAATGCTCTCTCATTGCCGTGTTTATCTGCATAATGGATGCACCCAAATTTTTCACATTAAAAGTTTTTACCAAAATTCCCCGCAAAATAAACACATCTCATTTTAAACAAACATCATTTTAATATATCAAAAGTCATAAGATTGTATGCATGGCTTATGTGTAAATTCAAGTTTTTAAACAACACTGCATGGTACCACTGAATTTGCGATTGGTTCTTCTTTTATGTGCACAAAATACAGGTACTCTCCAATTAATAATGCAGTATCCTTAGAATATCTGCAGTAATCAGTTGTGTTGATAAAATTGTATTTTGACAATGAATAAGAACTGACCAAAATATTCAAGTTATATAGTGAATTTTAAGCTGAAAGCTATCAAATTTGCAGAAGAACAAGGTAACAGAGCTGCTGGTTCAGAATTTATTATGTCTGAGAGTAATGTGCATAAGTGGTGGAAACAAAAAGAACTCTATTAAAAACTCCTAACAAATACTTTGGACATTTTATTGTCTAAAGTATAGGAAGTATCCGGAAATTAAAAATAAACTACTGGAATGTGTAATAGAGTTAAGGAACAATGTAATCAGAATCTCTTATGAAATGATGCATTATCAATCCGTGAAATTGTACCTAGTATGAGCATTGCTGCATGTAAAGCAAGTAGAAGTTGGGCCCTTCGTTTCATGAGAAGTAAAGATCTTTCTCTTTGAAGATACATTCAATGTGCCAAAGGATACCACAAGACTATGAACAAAAAATAGAAGATTCCCAAAAATTTGTAATAAAGTTTAGAAAGAATAAGAATTATCTGTTGTTGCAAATAGGGAATGCGAACCCGAAGCGATCTTTTTTGTTATGCAGATCAACACAACAATCTCTAAGAAGGGAGAAAGTAGTGTGCTGATATGCACATCCGGTTCTGAAAAAATGCACTGCACAGTGATGTTAACAGCCACAGCAAATGGAATGGAATTATCACCGTTTGTTATTTACAAAAAAAAAAAAATTATTTGCCAAAGAGTAAATTACCAATAAGTAAGCCTATTCACTTCAGAGTCCACGAGAAGGGATGGATGCAGATTTGTGTAAGATTGGGTTGGGACAGAATGGCAATTCTGTCCCAATGTTTTACTTTGCCAACCTGATCTACTCGTTTGGGACAGTTTCCAAGATCACTTTGGTGGCAACACAAAGAAAATTCTTTCGAAGTAAAAAACTGACATTGCTCTTATCCCTGGTGGCATTACATTAGTGTTTCAACATTTGGATGTGTTTATAAAAATACCATTCAAGGACTACATATGAAAACTATACATAGAGTGGACGGTAGGTGGTCCTGAGACGAAGCTAACAGGAAAGATATGGTGACCAACAATCAAAGTAATATGTGATTGGATAATATCAGCGTGGAACATAGTCAGAAATTAAAAAAATGTTGCTTAAGACTGGTTTATCTAACGCAATCGATGGGACACAAGGCAATATTTTATGGGATGAGAAGCAATGTTAATCTATGACAAATGATAGCAGTGCTGCTGAACCAGACAATGAATGAGGTAAGGTTCATTTTAATAATAACAATAAAGTGTCTTGTCTTATTGTCGCTGCATTCATTGTTCAAGTTATTATCTGTTTATACAACTGTTGCTAAGTATGATCATCTTAAGTGTGACACAATAATATATAAATTCATCATGGCCCATATATCGTTATATATTCTATCGATTAATTCATATTTCGAATTGGCACACCTTTAATATGTCTTTTTTTCACATACAATTTTTTCCTCACATAAAGAACACCCTAGTAATTTTATATTAAAAATGGGATAAAAAGTGCATCTATTGCGTGGGTAAATATGGTATTTCTTTACAAAGATAAGAAAAAAATCAGATACTACAGTACCATTCTAAATTAACAATTAGTGTTTGCGAGGAACATTCTAAAAGTTCTTGGAACGGCTCAGAGATGTCCTGAAGATGGCCAATTTATTATGATAGTTGTATTATTATCCTTTAGATAACGCACATAAAGATTACGATGCACAAGTGTAGTTCCTTGTGACAATTGTATAAACAAATCAGTATTAACATTTTCTACAATTGATTAATCTGAAATAAGAGCTGTGATAAAATACAGTAAAATCTCTATTTAATGGACCCCTATTTGATGGCCTTTGGATTTAATGGACATAATCTGCAAAAAATAAAGATGACAAAATAATGAATGATAAAAAAATTAAATACACATTTGTAATAAGATATATAATCGAAAGAGGAAGTAATGCATTTTGTGAATACTGCATGATATTTTGTGTGCCTTTGTAGCTTGATTAGCATCAGTAAGTCAGAGAGTACTGTTGTTAGAGTTCCTGCATGAAGTACATGTTGTTGGTCCAATTGTCAGCATATTATAAATTACTTAATATGTCCGGAGTTAAAAGAAACATCTGTTGCTCATATTTATGAAAACTTTGAGGTTAAAAAAACAAACTATTTCAGATATTTGCAAAAATAGAAACTAACTCAATTAACCCTAAAATAAAGTGTTGGTATTGGGAGCTCCAAAAGTGATATTGGTGTGATGGAAAAGAAACGTAAAGTTCGCAAAATATTCAAATCTAGATGAAGGTGTTTACAAATGGTTTCTTCAACAGCAGGCTAGTGGTTTTGAACTAAGGTCGGCTGCTGAAAAATTGGCACAATACATGGGCATTCAATTCTACGCTAGCTATGGCTGGCTTTGATACTTTTGTAAATGCCATGGAATTACGGACAGGCAAACATTTGATGAAGCATTGAGCCCCAACAGTGAATAAGTTGAGTCTCCTTCAGAAAACTTGTAAATGTAGTTATTGAATCTGAGGGCCCTCTTTTGTCTCAAGTATACAATGCTGATGAAACTGGCCTATATTATTGTGCTGTACCCAAAAATACTCTCAAGAACAAACATGAGATAGGCACACCTAGCTGCAAATTATACAAGGAGTGCATTTCAGTCCTTCTTGATACTGATGCCAATGGCACACATTGCCTCAAGCCGATGATACTTGGAAAAGCACAAAAGTCTTTTTAAGAACAACTTGAACCACTTGCCTGTAATTTATTCTAACTCAAGAAATGCCTGGTTTACTCATTATTTTCTGGCTGATTTTTCAACAACTTTGTACCTCAAGTGAGAAACTACCAAGAAAAGACACTGAAAATTTGGCCTAAAGAAATAAAAGCAGTTAATAAAATTAAATTTGAAGAATGCAGTTTTACTTCTAGTTAATGCAACAGTTCATCCTAACGTTTAAAAACTGGTTAATAGGGATGTAAGAATAAAATGTATCTTCCTTCCTTCAAACACCAGTTCTTTAATACAACCTATGGATGGGGGTCATTGCTACTGCAAAACAAGAAGAAGTTTCTGGAAGAAGTTATAGTTGTGTTGGAGAACAAAAATGACTCTGAAGAAGATAAAAGAGGAGCCAGTAACTTCAAAATTTATATGTATACAATATCAAGTCTGCCATCTTTAATTTGTCAGCAGCCTGGAAGGAGATGAAGATTACTATACTGGCTAATGGCTAGGCTAAGTTAATGAATGGGAGCAAACTTGAATATGATTACAGAGGATTTGAAATCTTCAATTTCGTCAACTATGATGCAAGTTGCTGATGATGTTTGTGAGAATGACATTGAACAATGGCTAGATAGAGAAAAGGGTAAAGCAGGCTATCAAATTATCAATCAAGAGGAGATTGTGAAGATTTTCTATGGCCAAACAGGGTGACAATGAGGAATAAGAGAACGTGGAAGCAGTTCCAGCTGGTCCAAAACTACTGGTTATTAGAGAACACATGAATGACATTTCATTTATAGGCGCATCATTAAATCCAGAGGTGATAGCTTATTACGAACATTTTTGACAATTTTGATCACTAATTAATTAAGAAACAACACAGAAATGGAAAACAACTAAAACTCAAATGATTTTTCCAAAGCCATTTCCCAGAAATATGCAATGTACATACAGTATTTTTCATTCAAATACATATAATATGCACTACTGAAAGTATTTTATTTTCAACACTATTCCTAACATTTACAATTTAATAGACTTTTGCTTTTACGGAGAGCCCCTTAGCCCATAATAGTCCCTTAAATCGATTGTCTACTGTATGATTCCACATTAAAGGATTTCTCCCTTTCATTTATAATGGTTAAATAGTGGGGTGCTGAATTTAAGCGCGGTACTACAACCATTTAAGATGAGGAGTGCTCAGGGCAAAAACTATTACGACTAACAAGATTGTGACAAAAATTCACAATGCCATTCTCAACGATTGCCAATAGAAGGTTTGTGAGCTGACTGACATTGCCCGGACCTCGATAGGCCTTCTTCACTACATTTTACACAAAATTTTGGGTATGGGAAAGTTTTTCGCTACAAGGGTGCTGCATTTGTTAACAATGGATAAAAAAACTGCATTAAAATGAACATTTTGCAAGAGTGTTTAAACTTGTTTAAATATGATTCCAGTGAGTTTCTCCAACATTCCATAACAGTAGATGTAAGATGGATTCATCACTGCACCCCAGACAAAAGAGCAGTTCAAACAGTGGATGGCAACAGGTGAAAATGCCCAACAGAAAGCAAAAATGGTTCCATCTGCAAGAAATATCCCACTTACAGTTTTATGGGATTTTCATGGTATGAAGCTCATAGACTATCTCCAGAAGGGCAGAACCATCACCCAAGAGTATTACGCTTCACTACTGGACCAAATGAAAGATGCTATTCAGGCTAAAAATCCAATTCTAGCAAAAAGAGGAAGTTCACGTTACTACACCTCAACACATACATCTGGGATTGTTGCTACAAAAAAAAATGCATGACCATTTCCAGGCTTCCACATCTACCAGATTTGTCTCCCGATGACTACTTTTTGTTCCCAAACCTGAAGAAATGGCTGCCTGGATGACACGAAGATTCAATCAAATGATGAGGTTGATATTGACAGACACTTATTTTTCACAGTTGGAAAAATCTCATTTTACTGAGGGTATTAAAACGTTAATCAAATAAGCATATTGATTTACCAACAAAAACAAAAATTCAAAAAAAAACTTCCATTTTCTTGGTCAGCCAAGAACTTTTAGAATGTCCCTTCTACTACCTACATTTGGAGTTATGATATATCGGGACTGAAAACATTTTAGGTAGGCAACTTTTGAGTTGGATTTGTTATCTATTTTGTAATATAATTGGTGCTAAATAAATATAGTATTGGTTAGTAATGGAACCTGATCCCCTGAATATTACAGTAGGTTATTATTGATGAACCGGGGACTTGGGTTCAAAAATTAATATAGTATTTGATTAATTATGAAATAATTAAAAGATGTACATTTTAATTGTAAAGTTGTTTGTGTTTGTTAAGAAAAATAAACATTTATTACTGTTTAGTTAGTTATTTACCTGTTTACTACAAAATCTTATTTTTATTAATCCTAGCATTAGGTATTAATCATACAGACCTTATTTGCATCTATTATGGCTCTAAGGAGACCCTCTCCTTCTCCTCTTAATGCTGGGCCTAAGCACTCTGGACGACGGATCAGAAGCCTAATAACTAAATTGGCATTCTCCTCTACACTTTCACCTGAGATCAAAAAATAGTTTCTCATACTTTACCATTTCTAATTCAAATAGCTTATATTGCATTACATTCATATAAAAAATTCAATATATGAACCTTTAAATGATAAACATAACAGTGCAAAATGCAGAAGTTTGAAAGTTTTAAACTTCTGAAGGAGCACCATTATTTTAAAATAGCTTACTATTGCAAGGGCACTCACCATTAACCCAAACACAGAAACGCAAGAAGTCAAGATATCTCTCTCCTTCCACTGGATCCCATCCTAAGTCAGGGTAGCCTTTCTCCACAAGTTCTGAGTTGGACTGCAGCCCACATCGAGACAAATAGATGGCAATTTTTTCTAAATAATGTTCTCTGAAATGTAATATATCATTAAATAAAAATTGCAGAACAGCTAACAGATACTAAATATTGCATACATAATACATAAAGCAATTGTTCTAATTTATCTCAATTATTTTATACTATAGGACAGCACAATTTACAAGTTGGACTTTTCATAATGGCACTCTGACTCACTAACTGTTGTACCACAGCAAATGAGTATGTTTCATAGAATTTAATCATAAGAAGTTCTTTTATCCTTCCTTAAGAGCATTAAGAATAGAAAATGCCTTCAACAATATAGTTTTATTGCTGTTTTTTAATATTGACTAATAAATCATTTCTTTTCTTGGGTGATTATTCCATATCTATTCACTTGTTGGAATTAAAACCCCTGAAGTACATTAAGAAGTTCACTGCATTACTTATGGTGACAGCAATCATGGGATTGATATAATTACTACAAATCAGAATATGGGCAACCCTGAAATTATGGATTCCACAATTTGGTTTGAAAATTCAGCTGCATAATCTGTTGAAATAAAACAGAATATGAACTAAATGTGCCTTTAATACATTTATCTTTGCAAATATTGAAGTAATAAACCTAATTTTTGGAGCAAGGGGCCTATTTAAGAAATATTTTAAGGATGTAGAGAAAAATTTAAAATAAAGAGCTACAATATGGGATGTTTATAAAATAATTATGTATATGGTCACACATTAGGACACCATTAAAAGAATATTAAACATATATTGAAAAGCTAAGAAAAGTACATGGAGGTCTCCACCTATCTGTCCCTTAGGTGGACCCCTCACAAATACTTTTTTATTTATGGACATCGAAGGTCATCAGCGTCCCTCACAAATACAATTAATGTATTACAATAAATGTCTTTAATAAATTATAAACTGATCATAATCATTCTTATTCTAATTCTTACAGCAAAAGAAAATAAAATAATACAACTATCCAATGTTAGCCTCTATGTTTGGTTAAAATCAGTAGTCTTCTACTTGAATTTCAGAGACAGAGGTTCAGCCATCATTTTAGATAGCTAAATACATATAATGTTTAATATTGAAATGCTAAGAAAAATACAAACTACAAGAGGTCTCCAGTTATCTGGCCCAAGCAATTTTAGGCACATCTCCTTATGATTACAGAAAATTTAATATAATAATGATTTTATACTAACCCTTTACCTAATTTCTAAATAATTAATTAAAGTACAAAATTTCCACCTTAATTGCATCAGACCGTTCCTGGTTCATCAGCAGCAGCCTACTGGAATACCCAGGGATTAGGCTTCAAATAAAATATTTCAATTACTCTACCTATACCATCATTTTATCAGCTAGCTACAGTGTCTACAAACTATTAATTGTTTTATTTCTCAAATATCTACTATAATGAAATATATAAAGTGCTAAGAAAAATTAAAATACAATTACAACATGGCCTCCACCTAATATTTAATATGTAATATTAATTTTAAGAATTTGATGAGATACAATTATAACAACAAGAAAGCTGTATAAGTAATTGTTACTGTCATCATGTAATAAGTATTTATAATAACACATTTGTTATTAGCTCTGACTAATCTGTATTATATATGAGATATACACAATAAAACCTTGATTCATCATTTTTGGAGGGACCAGGTTAAAAAAATAAAAATGCAATGGAAGCAGGAAAATAATAGACAACAGAACTGCATAAATCATGTTTAAAAATAAATAAAGGCAGTATGTAAACAAGCACTATATTTTGCATCAATTTTACATATTACCATGTACATATTTTACACTTTATTCACGGTCCTGGTAGTCTAATGGTAACCATAATTGCCTCGTAGACCCAAGATCACAGGTTCAATGCCGGCCAGTGTTAATGGATTTTTTCGGGCATAAAAATCCAAAGTGTGGTTCCTTTGAAAGAGAAGTAAAGCCAAGGGTCACGTGTTGCAGATTTATGGCATTTAAAAACTTCAAGCCTGAAAGCAAAGGCCTCTAAGCAAAATTTATCAGTCCTTTCATGCCCTGAATTGAATGGGATGCTGATGACCTGAGATATTAAAAAGTGTCCGTAAAAAAAAACAAATTAATAAAAATCAAAATATTTGTCACTTTCTTTGAAAAAGGTCGTTTACTGACATTTGCTTCTTTGCTGCTTTTCTTGTCATGCAAAATGAATTTTCCACATTGACACATTCTGTTGCTCACTACTGTCAATAGGTCATTATCATGTACATAGAATATGCTCATATAGTTTCTTATAGTCTCAGAGCTTCAGCAAACATCTGCATGGTTTCAATTTTTGCATCATATTTCCCCTCTTCCTGAACTCTTCTCCCCCATATCAAAACCACAGACTCCTCCCACTTCGTTGCACATTCTCAACACTTTGAATGCCATACCTGACATCCTTGTCCACTGCCTTGTAGGTGTCAAAACTGATGGCAACAGCAATTCTGGCACATTCTTCACATCAGATATCATCATCCTCCTGTGGCCCCATAAGTATCGACAACTGGGCAGAATTCCAGTCACGCTTTCTCGGATCAAGTGTTATGCAAACTCCTTACGTGCAATGATCACTTTTCCAGTTTGAAAATAATTGTTTGGGGATAGAATTATTTTGGGACTGTAATTTTTTAGTGAAAACAATACTTCGAGGAATACCTGAATGCAGGTTTCATTTACATAAAATATAATGTAAAATATTGTACTTACGAAGCTGTTGACAATAGAGTGGTAATATATCCTAAACTTAAGTATTCATTTTTTACACTAAACTCCACTTACATAAAATTAAATGCATTTCTGGAGAATCTCTCCCATCTTCAGTTGAATCCCATCTTATTTTTATGTAAGTGAAGTTTAGTGTATAAAATGAATACCTAAGTTTAGGATAATGTTAATTGTTTGGGACCACATATATTGAATGATACAAATGGGAAAACAATGGTTCCAGGAACAATAGATCAAGGTTTTATTGTAATAGCAATTAGTTGTAATTATTATGCAATATATATAGTATTAACTTATATATGTAGTTAGTATTAATTAGATTCTGTTTTTATATGTTTATATTAGCATATCCATTTGTAATTACAAAGGATATAAAAGAAAAATATTGTTATGTAAGATTTTTGTGTATCCAATAATTTTTTCATTTTATAACAAGTGCTTCCTGTTATTCTGTCAGTTGATAAACCCTACATTAGGAGTGAGATTTAAATTTTTTATAAAAGTTATAAATGTTATCGCTGGGTAACAGAAGGAAATTCTATAGGATACACATAATCTATTTCCAATGTAAGTGGCACAGAATTTACATTAGGTAGTTAGGATCCTGCCATTCTTAGAATACAGAGAACAACTATGTCTTCCAGATGAATTCATAATTGCTTTCTGACAAAATTTTACTGCCCTCTAAATCAATGAAATCAATAATTAATAGGCAAATACAAACATAAATAAAAATGATAACATGAGTCACATTCAAATTGATGATTTGTTTGCAATTTTTAGCCATGTTGCAAAACTGCATAAGTTATATTCTGTCAAGATATAGCTAGAGTAAATAAGTGATTGAATGTAAAGAGCTTATATTTAATAACCAGCATGGCAAATGAAACAAGTAACAGTAAAGTATGAATGGAATGTTGAATTAGGGAATTCTTTATTTCTGAAACTGTTCTGTGCCTTTCATTTGCAATAGGTATTTGAAATATGAGGAGGCTGTTTCATAAACAATTATATAACCTTTTAGTCCAGTTTACTGAATAAATATATTGCCTTTATGTATTCCATCCATTATGAACAATTAAGATATTTTTACCCTGGTTAAATGTGACAAACAATGAACATTTTGAAAAAAAATAAGTTAATTAAATTTAATTAAGATTAAAACTTAATTAAATTAAAGTCTTTTATACCTGAGAGCTAAGGCAAGCTCGGTGTTCTCCATAAGAGAGGAATAAGCCACATCTAGAGGAGTGCTACCACGTAGAGAAGGTCTAGATAACAGAATGTTACTGTTTTCCAGCAGGAAAGCAAAATGGTCAAACATTGCCTTTTGATTTTGTCTAGAAGTTCTGCAGAAGTAGCACAAGAATCTACAGCATGCCACCACCATTTCATGAGAGGTGTCCTATGGACAAATTATTACAAAATAACTTTCATGTTGTTATAAGATGTAAACATATTAGAAGTATTAGTCATACTGGTAATTAAATTTCTTAAAACTTTAGTGCCAAGTCATTTGAAATGGATAATCACTTTAGTGGAGCAAGTTTCTATCGGTATAACAAGTTCATCTATGTGATCTAGTTTTCAGAATTTGCTATGGAGGGCAGGAGTGCACCTCAAGGAGAGAAAGAGAAAGACGACTGCCACATCTTAATTATAAATCAGTTTCCTTATAAAATAGTCATGTAGTTCTTAAATCATTCATTAGGTTGCAGAGTATCATAGCTCTCAAAGCCAATACCCTTCATGGCAAGGTGCAATGACTAGCAATTAGGTTATCATTCAAACTGACTTGCAGTAAAGTCCAAATAAATCTTATCACCCAGTATATTTTACTTTATTATTTTTTGCATCAATATATGTCAAAATTTGATGTTATGAAACTTTTTTTAGGAAATTCCAGCTTGTATATTTAATCTTCAACATAAGAATAACAATGAGCAGCAAAATATAGCTCATGATGAACTCCTTACTGTTAGAAAGTTTACGGCATGAATCTATTATTACTTATCTATTGGTTCATTAATACTTATAAATACATGTAAGCCACACTCATTAGTTAAAAAAGAACCTTTTCTTTGGAGGGTGCTGCTCCCTCTCCTTCTGTTGCCTTTGCCTGAGCTTCTGCATCTGATTGTGCTTGAGCCCGTCTTCCAAGTGTGTTCATCATTACTGCCATTACATTTTCATGAATTCTAAGAATCCTGATCAAATCAGGATGCTGGAAGAATGTATGGTTATTTACAAGTTTCCTGCAAAATTAGAAAATAAAGTATTTTAGAATTAGTTTTTCATAATAATTAGCAGATATGATTTCTGACAGTTATGTTATTTTTCTCCTAGGATAGGTGATCTCATAAGGCAGTGTAAAATGCAGAAGTAGTAAATTAATAACATTAGTGCCCTTCCTTTTTGAAAAACTTGTTTTGTAATGATTAAACAATTTTGATAAGAAACCTCTCAAAGTTCACTTATTTTAACCAAGTTACTCAGAATGCTTTGAAATCTGTTGCCTTCATCATCAGGATAGATTCTATTATCAGTTTTTAGCATGGTATAAAGATGCCTTCTATAGATCTGATGAATTTAGAAATAAGATCATTGTTGGAAGACTAAAATAAATCACATTTTCTTTATATAAACTTGATCGGAATCAACACAGTAAAACGTATGTAATTGCTTTGTATAAAACCTATTTTTAAACCAGTTAAAATCTCTTTGCCATGGGAAAGATTAAAATTCTAAAATGGTTAAAAAGGCTAAAATCTTCAAAACTCATCTTAAACACTCGAGCATTTCACTCTTTAAACTTTTAAAATTCAAGACATGTTTCATGACCTAGCAGTCACAGTCACATTGCCAACTGATAAACTAATGTGTCATACTGGAGTTAGAGAGGCAGGTGTTTGTAAGAGGCTCTGGTGGTCTATGGAAGAACTTATACAGAATATTATCTGCTTCCGGAATTTCGAAGTTCATAAGTCTGTGTTCATTTTCTTTAATAAAAATGCTTTCCCATATGCTTAGTTCTCTGGGAAGTTGAACAGTTCTCAATAAATTAATATTTTTGTCAATTTCATGGTGCTCATTCCAAAAATGTGCTGATTTTTCTATTTGTTTATGTCTAATATTTCTCATATGTTCCTCCATTCTGATCCCAATGTTTCTCTTAGTTTTTCCCATGTATATTTTATCACAGTCCTTACAATTTATCTGGTATATCTCTGACTTTTCTTCTTTGGGTGTGTCATCCACTTTGTTTGGTTTCAACAATTTCCCAATACTAAATCTATTCTGGGGAGCCAGTGTCATATTGTACTGATTAAAATTTTTTTGAAATTTATTGATCAATTGTGGATGGTAAGTGAACTTTTTGTAGATTTTCTTTTTGGATAAAGCACTTAATGTAGTAGTTTGTTTAGTTTTCTTTTGTTTCTGAAACCTTATGATTTTCTGATCTATCATCTGTTTTTTAAAACCATTAGAAATGGTTGTGTCTATTATGTATTGACATTACTTTTTATATTCAATGTTGTTGAGTGGCACATTAATTAATCTGTATATCATACTGTTAAAGGCTGCTTCTTTATATGTTCTTGGGTTGAAATCATTGGCCTTAATATAATTATTTGTATGTGTATCCTTTCTGTGGATGCCAAATTCTAGTCTGTCTTTATTTTTAATTATCTTCAAATCCAAAGGGTAAAACAGTCCTTCAAGATATCTCAGTTATTAGATCAGATTGTGGCTACTGCAAACAGTAGCACTATCTATTAGGAGACTTTAAGAATGACTTTCTTCAAAATTCAAAAGATAAGGAGAGATTTCAGTATCTATTAAATGAATTGATAGCTACAATTAAAGAACCAACCAGTTTAAGAGAGTTCGAGAAGAGCTATTGATGAGATTATTACAAATATAGTTTATAGGTCATACAGTTATGTTTGTCTCATCATACTGCACAAAGCATTACTCTGTATGGTGGTAGTAAGTCACAAGCTGCTCAAAATAGAAATACAAAAAAATGTCAGTCCTTTAGTGAGGTTAATCTGAAAGTCCTTAAAAATGCTCTAACAACAGAAAACTGGAGTAAAATATATGCGGAAGAGAATCCAAACCAAAAATTTGACAGATTTTATGAAATTCTAAACTACTACATTAATTAGTTTTTTGTATCAAGCATTTTCACAGTGAAATATATTATAATATGATAAATTATTGTTATGATATCACTCAAATTTCACTAATTTTGTGTGATATTGTAACAATAATCTGTCATACTAAATTAATATTCATTGTCCTCAAACTGCTCAGACATAAAAATGAATCATCTTCACTAGATCACTCCTGAAATAAAATACTTGCATATCTTGCTTGCTCAAACTGGCAACTATTCAGAAGAATAGCCACAATCCAAATTTTAGAGCGATAGATCTAAAAAAATTAAAAACTACATACCATCAAACTGTTTCAGAAGCTAAGCAAAATAGTATTAGCAATAAAATCTTATCTTATCTGCCCATGATGAAATCAAATTTGGAAGTGGTATTATAAATAACCTATTAGAGGTATCAGAAATTTTAATAATCACTTTGCATCCATAGGTGGTAACCTAAGCTCACAGCAATCTACTCCAAATACAAGTAAAAAATAGGAGGCTGTCAAATTATTTGAGAACCAATGGTAGTACATTTTTCTATCCTACTGACATTAACGAAACCTGCAATATAATTAAATCACTAAAACAAAAAAGCAGTCTAGGCTTACACGACATACCCATGTCCCTGATTAAAAAGTGCTGTGGTGAATTAGTTAGCTCACTTGTAAATATAGTAAACTCCTGTCTTGAATGGAGTATATTTCTGGTCAAACTAAAAATTGCTAAAGCCATACCGGTCTATAAAAAAGGCAATAAGAATGATACAAATAATTATACACCTATATTCAGTTTGTTACTAATCTCAAAAATTCTTGAACGATTAATGTATAACCGATTAATCAACTTGATCTATCCTAGAGCAGCAGAATGACTTTGTCAAAAAACAGATCCAATGTAAGTGCCCTATCAAATTTTATTTAAACAATAATTGCAAATATTGACTCTGGTAAATGTACTGCAGGCATTATGTTACACCTCACAAAAGTTTCTGACTGTATAGATTCAGATAATTTAATGGATAAATTATATATGTTAGGCATTAGGGGCTCAGGACACAAATTAATAAAATCTTTTCTGATGGACAGAAAGCAATTTGTTGATATAAAATCAAATGACTAGGAATGTAGATCCAAGGTCCAAATTTGAATATATGTTGTACCCCAGGGTTCTATATTTGAACCATTATTATTCATTTTGTACATTCACGAGATAATGGAAACAATGCCTGGAAATGCTAACATTATCCAGTTTGCTGACGATATTGCAGTCAATAATAGTAACTTATCCACATTGAGTTCAAGTATTAATATCATAGTAAATTCAGTGGTACAATACTTTGGAGATCTGAATCTGTATGTTAACCCAGCCAAATGTGCAATAATAAAATCTGGATTCAAAAGCATTTACTCCATAGCGCAGGTCACTATCAATCACAATGCAGTAGGAAATGTAAATTCCACAAAACTCTTAAAACTTATCATAAATAAAACTTTTACCTATGACAGTTATATAGAAAAATTAGGGCTGATAATCATTAAAAAATCTATTTATACTTAGATACTTAAGAAAAGTTATACCTGATAACACGGCTAGAATAATTTATTTTTCTCTTATTCAGGCACACATCACTTATGCCATTGAACTATGGGGCAGTACTTCCAAAACAAACTTTAATAAAGTCTTTACCTTACAAAAAAGAGCTGTTAGGTTAGGTCATCTTACATACAATAATTCCTGTAGGAATACTTATAAACAGTTGAAGATTCTAACTCTGCCACATTTATATGTCTACAAAACCATTCTTTGTTTAATAAAATATAATTTACCCATGTAAACAAACTCTGGTGTACACAAATACAACACAAGGAATAAAATGACTTCTCCATCACAAGCCATAGACTCTGCCTTTGTGAAAAGATGCCTAGCTTTATGGCGATAACACTCTACAATGCTCTTCCTAAAGAAATCAATTCCTGTAACAACCACATTAAATTCAAGAAAGTTTTGGAACATTGTTTAATAGATAAAGTCTACTATAGCATTGACGAATATTTATTGTAATTTAGATCTTAATTTTATTGCACATATCTTATAAACAAATACTCACTGTAACCTAGAGGTTATCCTTACTGTTCTTATACATTTTTGTGTCTGATTATTGCAATCTATATTTGTATTTTTTATCCTACAACCCCTAATGTAATGAACATCTTATTAATTATTGTACACATTTATTGATTAATCTGTTTTAACTGTATAAAATTATTCTATACTCTAGCTTCATACTGACATGGTTCAATCATGTATCACATCATACTGAACTGCAATAAAATGAAATTGAAATTGCAAATTTTACTGTGTTATCTTGTATGTTGAATAATTTGAACTTTTTTTTTTCATTGTTCCATTAACTATTGAAAAAATGTCATCTATATAATGATACTAACATCTTGGGAAATTTTCAACAATCTTACATATTGCTAAAAATAAGGAGAATGGATTATTCATGGCCAAACTATTCATTTATGATTGAAGCATGCTTATGATTAAAAAGTAGGTTTGATTTATGCAGATTTTCTGAGGCTGAGTATTCTTCTATTATTTCTCCAAGTAGGATTATTAAAATTAGCCATTATTTTTTTAACAAAATAATAAAAAAGCACAACAGATAAGATACCAACACTGATAAGTGCATTAAGAACAGCAGCCATAATGCAAAACCACACAAACGTTCACTAACAGCCTTTCATTCACATTAGTAAATCTACCTATAAGCAAGACCAAATACAAATCAGAATACAATTTAATCATTAAATTTAGCATAAAAATTAATACCCTAATGGATGTGATAAACAAAACATATCACATTCTGAAAAACTATATAGACGAACATACATACAAGAAATTTACATTCTATTCATGGGCACACCAAAATTTAACTGTAAAGATTGAAACAAAAACTACACAGGCAAAATCAAAAGAAATATTACTTTATGTTTCAAGGAATATACGAGAAATGCCAAATGCAAACGCACTGAGCAATTAGCATAGCCTAACTTTTTTGATCTGAAAATTATGAATTCCAAAACAAACCAAATTTTCTGAAAATTATCTAGAAAACTGCAGAAAATTTGGTTAATTTCTATCTTCTACAAGCAATTATCTCATTAACTAAAATTGTTAATTGGAACATTGCACAGTGTAGCTAATCATATATTAAGATAACTAGAGATGCTAATTGGAACTTGTACAGTAAAGCTAATCATAATTGAAATCATAGTATGGATGAGTCGAACTAAAAACTCTTATTGCTCTACTTATTTATCTATAAATGCAGAACTGGTATATTAAATAAGGAAGATTATAATACAAGAATGCTAAATTTGCTAAATAAGAAAGAGTATGTTCAACTCCATTCAGGCGCATTGAGGGGATGTATTAATTCAGTTAATGAGGCTATTAAAACTTGCAGTTATCCCAAAGGAAACAAGGTATTAAATGAAAGAGAACAACCCTACAATAGCGAAAATATTTGGCTTACCAAAAATTCATACGGCTAGAAATGGTATGAGACCCATCATCAACAATATCAATATACCATCATACTATTCAGCAAAATGGCCAGCTGATAAATTCAAGACACTTCCTAAATTTCAAAGCAAGAGTATAAACAATTCCTTTCGACTAATAGAAAAAAATTAAGGACATAAAATTACAACCTCCTGGCACATTAATATCTTTCAATGTAGAATCGCTGTTTCCAAGCATATCTAAAGAAAAACTCCTAATTTATCAAAAATGATTGGTTAAGAACAAGTGGAATTAATGATGCAGCATAAAAGAATATATTAAACTCACCAAAATTTGCATAAACTAATCCAACTTTTCTTTCCAAGCCAAATTTTATAAACAACAATCAGAACTTATTATGGGCAGCCCCTTATCTCCATTTTTAGCTATCCTCTTCATAAGCAGAGATGAAACACAAATCAACTCAGCATTCCCATACATATTTAAAAATGGTACAATATATTGATGATATATTTGCCATAGTTATCAAAAAACTCATTGATGATGCCATAAAACTTCTGAATATACAATAGAAACATATCATTCACCTACAAAACTGAAACAGATAACATGTTGGACATCAAAATTATGAAGCGTCAAGGAAACTTAGAATTTTAAATATATATAGAAAGAATACACATCAAAGCTAACAGTTTTAATCCCAAAATGCACAAACATGCAGTTATTAACAGCTCAACACATCAGCTAGTTAACCTAAAAATTAGCAAAGGAGAATACTTCAAAGAATACAAAGAGAAAGTACGGCAGTTAAAAATAGTTTTAAGAAAAACTAGCGCACAAAAAAGTACAAAAATTCAAGAGGCAAAAACTTATTAAAGAAACCAGAACACTTTCAGTAGGAAAAGATAAATTAATTTTTAAAAAATTCACATATCATCCATGGGCTACAAAAAATTTCAGAATATTCTTAAAGATTTTAATATCATGTTAGCCCAGGTAAACAGATTTAGTGTCAAAAATCTTCTGACAGACAATGTTAATGACAGTATTCCACAGGAGAAAAAAGCAGGTATAAATTAAGTTGTACAGAATGTGAAAAAATCTACATTGGAAAAACAAAGAGAAACATAGGCACATGGTTAAAAGAACATTTCAGGAACATAAAATACAAGCAAATGGAGAAATCAGCAGTAGTATTTCATTTCTGGACCGAAAGCAATGATATATTGAATAAAGCATAATTATTGAAATCAGTACAAGGACCTACAGAATTAGCAACTTGGAAAAAATTTACATACACAAATACAATGACAGTTTAATGAACTTTAACACTTCTAGGGATGAAAATATAAACTTTAAATTCATCACACCTCCACCAGAGCAGAATACACATTCCTACAGCATAACGAAGTATCCAAGAGTTGACTTTCTAGCTGATGATGGGAACGAAGGTTCATGATTCCGGTTCTACATTTATAGACAAGTGCAGCAATAAGAGTGTTTAGTTCGACTTAATCACACTATGACTTCAATTATATATTAAGATCATTGTATTAGTTTGACTCAATCACATAGTGTTCTTAATAAATCATCTTATTTCCCAATTCATCAAAATCAAAGAAAGACATCTGTATATTATGCTGGAAAACTGACTGTGACTCCATGCTGATAGCCTTTGAAACACATCAAAGTAATTTTGTTTTATTTAAAAACTATATAAGAAACTATCACTGTTAAGCCAATTGTATCATTAAAAGCAATTGGGTTACATCGACTTAAACACTCTTATTGTTCCACTTACTTGTTATAAAATGTGGTACCAGTTTCGAAGGCCTTTTTCATCCACGGCCACAGAACAACTCTTAAGTCATTTAAGTCAACATAACCCAAATATTTTTAATGATACATCAAAGTAAGTTGGTAAAAATTGGTGAAATTGAGTGATTTTTTATTAATTATTTTTATATTTCTTGTGATGTCTACTTTAATGTTCATATGATCAAGAATTAAAAAAATTCATATTACTACATATTAAAAACAACTTAGCTTGAAATAATGAAATTAAATTTAGTAAATACAAATAATTATGTAATTCCATGTTAATTCACTATATGCCTTATTAAAATAAAAATTACTATATATTTTAAAAATTACCTATGTCTAAATAAACAAGTAAGTAGTTTGTGCTTCTGCACAATTATTTTGAATGCATTGAAACTGGTATAATGATTATTACTGTAATGAAATAAAATAATATCAGAAGTTACTAGCAGAATTTTATGGTCCTCACTGTGCATGTGTTAACCAAGTAAAATGCACTTTAAATCCACATCACTATGATTTATTAAAAATTAGTAAAAAGTAATGCAAATTACCATCTACAGCAATTGTGATTATTGATTGCCATTTGAGTGCATCATTCGATTGCCCATCACTAATGGAGCACTTTCACTTGAGAAATGATAAGATTATCAAATTCAAGCATAAATGTCGAATAATATCCATAACAAATTTAGAAAATGCTGAGCATTAAAACATTTTTGTTAAAACAGGCTGCAAGACATAAGTTAATCTAAAATACATTCTTTGTAGCCTTTGTTCTTACAGTTAAGCCTAAGAAGATGTGGAAAGTTTACAGGAATCAGATTTTGAAGCAAATTGAGTTTTCTGTTTTTCCTATTTGAGTTGATAAAGACATCAAGTTTTAACTTGATATTCAAGCAAAATTCAGAGAGGTTCAAAGCTATCTAATGGTGTGTTCATTTTTCTGTCATATGATTAACTTGATTTGCTAGTTTCTATATCTTAACACCAAGTTATATATTTGCAATAAGAGAGGACATATTATAGTCTGCAGTGAATTCTCTTTGAGGATAATGAGTGCTCATTAATGGACTGATAATAAAATTACACAATGTAGAAATATATGAGGGGTGCATTATTTTATGGTATAGGACATCAGAATTATGTTAAAAACTATAAAAGGGAAGTTTTTATTTTTTGCTTCGATATTATTTTTTAATTTATTCAAAAATAAAGTCCCATTAAGTTGCATCCTTGAATACTTGCCAGATGAATCCCCAGTTTCACAAGATCACTATGAATTCATAAATTATTATAACTAATTACATTACCAAATGCCCATAAAATCAAGGAACTTTCAGTATGTGCTTTCTTTGTGTAATTAGTTGATTAACAAATATTGATTTTTAGTTCAGACTCCTGTTAACTTTCCCTATCTGAATTAGCCCTTAGCTATAACAAAGATTCTGGTTCTGTTTACTTTCAACTGAGTATCAAGCTTGTCATTTCATAGCCTCCACATTATTAATAAGTATGTGATTAAGCTCTTTTTAATATTTATTCCTCAATAATATGCAAAACTGCAGCAAAGGGGGAACAGTAGCATCATGGTTTTCTTTAATGGAAATATAGATAATAAATATTCAATTGAACTAGAAATGTTAATTGGAACTTGTACAGTGAAGCTAATCATATAATTAAGTTTGCTGTATGATTAAGTGGAACTACACACTCTTATTGCTCCATTTACTTGTTTATAATGTGTTTATGGTTAGCTGATGATGCGAACAAAGGGTTCATGATACTCATACTACATATTATAAACAAGTGAAGCAATAAGACTGTGTAGTTCGACTCAATTCTATAATGATCTTAATTATTTAATTAATTAAATGTAAAATTGGAACTTAAACACAGTGAAGCCAATCATATTAATGGATATCATTGTATGATTAGTTGAACTACACACTCTTAAAGCTTCACTTACTTTTTATAAAAGTATGGAACCGGTTTCGAGAACATTTGTTCCCATCTTCAGCCATGCTAAGGTTCAACTGTCCAAATATTTAATTAATATTCATTAGGTTTACCATAGCCTCTCACGCATGAGTGCTTCCTCTTCTTGTGACATCTGCACGGGTAGAAGAGATCGAATTTGGCTCAGCCCAACCCACATCAATGCCACATCATTCTTTGTTTTATTATTTATGATATATGTCTTCTGGAGAGCTCTCATCATTTCTCCAATTGTGTCATACTGCCTCACTAGTAAGCTGTAAATCAAATACTTTCATGTAAGCTAACTCTTAACTTAATGACTTTATATTAATTTGTAGAAATTACAACAGCACCAGCTATTAATTACTATATTAATGTTAATAATATATATTATTATAATATAGAAAATTCAAGAAATTATAATATATGGCTAAAATTTAAATTATTATGTTCTTATTTCCTCTAGTTTCTGGCCAAAATTAATTACACTCACCTAAACATTTCCCTCACAAGCTTTGGTGTTTCTATCTGAGACTCTTCTGCCCATCTTACAACAGTTTTAATAAGAACTTTTCTAAAGACCTCTGAAATGTAAAAAAATGATAAATTTAAAAGAATATATTAGCAATATGTTCTCAATAATTGTATAAAATATAGTGAACTTTTGTAACAGTGGTGTCAAATATTAACATTTTAAAAAATTGAGTCGAAATTGTAACATACACACCACTAAAATTCAATAAAATGGAAGACTAGTTTCCTGGTCGACCAGGAACTGATGATAGGAGCGATGGCTCCCGAAACTAGTCTTCCATTTTATTGAATTTTAGTGGTGTGTATGTTACAATTTCGACTCAATTTTTTAAAATGTTAATATGTTCTCAGTTGAATGTATATCTGAATATGTAGATTCAAATTATAGAATGCAAACCTTCAGGAGATTTCTTAGGTGGTTCTGGTTCTTCTTTGGGTTCTTCTTCCAACTCTTTCACAGCATTGATGAAATTCAACAGACGTCTGATAGGGTTTGGTTTGATTACCTCCAGTGCTGATTCCTGTGCATAATAGCAACAGTTTAATTTTTCCTTACATTATCTGCTGTTAAAAAAATTGAATGTATTTTCTAATTGAAGTAACAGTAATCTTGGAAGTATATTATCAGAAAAAGCCTATGCATGAGAAATATAATCTGTGGTAGGTAATATATTTATTAATAATGTTAATGTATTGCCAATTGTTGGTTTGGTTTATTTACGGATGCTCTTTAACATCTCAAAGACAACCATTCAATTTAGGGCATGAAACAGCCGATAAATTTTGTTCAGAGGCCTCTTCTTTCAGGCTTGAGGTTTTTTTATGTATCGTACATTTATGACGTGGAACCTACAACTCCACTTCCCTTCCAAAGAAGCCATACTTAGATTTTTAATTCCAAAAAAATTCATCGACCCTGGCCAGGACTGAACCCCCAATCTTGGGTCTACAAGAAAAAAAGGGTTACCACTAGACCACCAGGATTAACTAATATATCGCCAACATTTAACTTCTACATAAATACACCTGAGATGTTAAAGAGTGTCCATATGTAGTTTGCTCTGTGCTATTCATTTCAATAAAGAATGTTATTTCAGTGAGACTTTAATTTTCTACACAAATTTTGAAAAAATTCCATGGTTAACCAAAACATTTTAAAATAAATATATCATTGTTTTTGTAACAGTTTTAAAAGCTCAAAAATACGTTTTTCTTCCTCTGATTCAATTTACTGCTCAGAAAAGTGATAAAACATCCTACAGCGTCTCAAACCTAAGCAAATTATATAACTATGTATGACAAGAAACCTAATATGTGTTTACGGAATTTGGGAATCCACACAGTGAAACTTTTGTTAATCTTATTTTGATTTAAAGTAAAACACTAAAAATCATGTCGTCACATTAAAACTCTCTTTAAGTTTCACAAACACACTTATAAAAGTAATTTTGGTACATGTTTCGTGAGGTACATTCCTCACATTGTCAACCAAAACGACGACTCACGAAACATGTACCAAAATTACTTTTATAAGTGTGTTTGTGAAACTTAAAGAGAGTTTTAATGTGACGACATGATTTTTAGTGTTTTACTTTAAATCAAAATAAGATTAACCTAATATGTGCCTGTTTATGAAGGTAATATTCCTTTATGCAGGAAACTTACATCTGTTTCTTCTGGTTCTTGTAGTGCATTCAGAGAAACATAAACCATTAGTCTATCATGGAATCCTTTCAACTGCTCAATAAGTTCTTCTCCACAAGGACAGTTCTCCTTGTCTTCATCTTCCATGTTCTTGAAGCCCAGGATTGCGTTCATCTGCAAAACATTTTTCATAAGCAATTTATTTGGTATGTTTTCTGACAGTTTTATTTTGACCAAAGGCTCTGAAAAGAAATAATTACTTATATATGCAAAAGAAACACCAATTAATCATGGCTACTGGAAGTTGGTCAGTCTAAGTTTTTAATATTAACCTTTGCCATGCATAAAGCTAAATTTAGAAGCAAAGAACTTTTCAAAACACAAAATTTGCATATCACTTCTTTAAATTGCAGTTTACTTTTGCTGCATTGGAATGTTCACACAAGTATTTTTCCAGTACAAGGTCATTTCAAAAATAATACAAATTGCCAGTACTGTAGATTGAATAATGCAACACTAGTGAAAATTACATCAGTTGCTATTGAAGGCTTGAGAAAGAAGCACATGTGTCCATTTTGTCCATGGCATATTCTGTGTGTAGATTACAAGAGCTAGAAATGGAGCCTGCAGATATGTCTGATACTTGAAAATCAAGGTGGTATTTTAAAATTGAAACTTTGTGGTTAAAAACTCCACAGAAATTCACAGTATAATGAGTGAAGCTGTTTGTGGTAAGCTCACAGCAGCTCATACTACAGTTTCTTGTTAGGCTAATTGTTTCTGTGTTGGTTGTGCCAGCATAGACAATGATCCAAAATCAGAAAGGCCAAAGACTGCTGCATGAACAAAATGTGAAACTTGTGTCAGATGATCTTCAAGACTGTCATGTGACATTTGAGGAACCTTTGGAAATTAAGGGGATTACATCATCATCAGTATTTTATATTTTGAATAATGATTTACAGCAGAAAAAATGTGTATATAATGAATACCTGGCTCCTGGACAGCCGAGCTGAAGCAGAAATGAAAGGACAGTGTAAACTCGCTGAAACAAAAATTTGATGTTAAATGTCAAGTATTTTTATGTCAAACTTTTGCTATTGATGAAACATAGAATACAGACTTTGAGCCAGAGCTAAAATTATATTCCAATAAGTGGACAGGTTCATTTTCCACATAACAAAAAAAAAAAAAAAAAGAAAAGAAAGAAAAAAAAAGAAAAAAAAAGCGGAAAAAAAAAGGAAAAAAAAAAGACAAGAAAAGACAAGGACAAGCAAATGATGAATTTCTTTTGATCATCAAGGAACCATTATGATAGATCCATGAGGAAAATGTGTCGGGCAATGTAGTATCAGACTTCAAACAAAAACCACACAAAAACCAATCTTTGCTGCTCATCCTACATAATAACAATCCCCACATACTGGGAAGTTGCAACCAGTAGGCTGCATGAATAAGGATGGGGAGAAATATCTCAACTGCCCTACAGTCTGAACATCAGTTCACCTAACTTTATTATTAAAGTTAAAAAAACCCATGCATGGGCATTTTCCTTCTTGAGAAGATCTTTTTGCCACCACTGCACAGCCATTTGACAGATGAATAGAAATTATCTTTGAATGGAACAGCACAGAAACATAAGGACTCAAGTCATTGAGAAACATGGAGACTATACTGAAGGACTGTAAAGAAATACTTCTAAAAAATAAATGTGCAAGTAAACAAAATGGGTCCCCCATTCATGAAATGACTCTTATATTTTAATTTCTGCAACTATTAAGTGTAAGAGTAATTCAATACTTTAAGGCAATTTGCATTTTATCAAGATACACATTATGAAGAACGAACAAGTGGTTATGTTTCTTATTATCACTCTCCTAACAATGTGCTTTTCTATATCTTTCAACAGGTTTTCATTCGTCGTCATTGATGTAAGGAATTCAACTTCTTTTTCACCTTGTCATTGCATGCTCAAAATGCTTACCAAACAAATGGTAATTGAAGTGAGTTTTGAACTTTAAGGGAAAATGATTCCAGGGCTCAAATATGGTGGTACGTAATGCAGCTGAGTGTGCTATGAATTAGGGGAAGAATAACTTTGAACAGAAGTTCATGATTATCAAACACAATTGCAGGCTTCAGATTCTTTTCCAGCATGGTGTTGTAGCTGACACTGTTGAATGCCCTTGTTTTCTCCTAATAATATTTGAATTGGTCCATTCACATCCCAAATCAATGCTAGGAGAATTCTTAGTACACGGTTGAATTTCTTAATTAGACTGCCAGATTCGTTGTTGGTTGAATGGACTTGGTGTAGCTCTCGTGGACATTTCAGGAACTTTTAGATTGATTTGTCTTCTGTTGGGATCTGGAAGTTCATAACCTTATCGTCATATTTTTTTTATATATTTTTTTCCCCATATTACCAGTTGACGATGCAGATGACAGCTTGTGAAACATGTTCTGTATAATTCAATGGTAAGTAGAGCATAAGAGTATTAAATTGACTCACTATCTAATTAAGAATACATTAATTGCTTCACTGTATTTAGTTCCAACACCGAGCTAATTTTTAATTTAATAGGGTTGAAAGTTTTCTCGACAGAAAAAGATGTGTCACTGCTCTGGATTCTACTTCAGAACTAACCTAGATTTCATCTCTAAGATAGTATGTGTAAGAAATTCTTAATCTTCATCATGGTATGTCATGAAAATTCTACAATATTGCACAAGCTTCAACTCATGTTCCTTCATCAAATGTTGCATCTGTAGTAAAGATGCCAAAATTTCATTTCATTTCATTTTATTGCATCCAAACTGATTTTATAAGATAAAAGAGCATGTCATTTTCATTTTTTATCAAGCAATGATACAAATGGTACAACAAGATATAAATTATTTGAAATTTATCACTAAAATATAATAAACTACTTACTGTGTAATAAATATAAAAATAAAAGCATTTAAATATATATAATAATGATATGTACAATACATAAAACTATTTACATATGAGTAAAAATGCAGTAAGATATATTTAGAAATTATTATATACATTGCCAACTTAGATAAGACATAATAAATGTTAGCTATTGTCTCCAAAAATTCATTTATGGAAAGGAGGGGGGGAAAGGAATTTTCATATCAAATTTTCAGAATTCCATTTTTTTTTTATTTTTGTAGTATATTTCTTTCAGTGTTTGTACATTTTTAAACCAATGCAAATAAATGTATTTTTATAAAGAGATGTATGTAGTTGAAGAACAGAAATGTTATTTTTTATCCTTGTGTCATGCAAATGTACCTCCCAGCTAGTCAAAAATGCAATATCTGCATGATGTGAAATGAATAATTATTTATTTCAATGACAAGTTACTATGAACCAAAAGTCATAAACTTCGTAATAAATCTCTTGCTTCCCATTATTTTGCAGCTTGTGTTGATTTGGTAAATGCTTTACATGTGTGGAGGTGATATTTATTCAAACACAGTAGAACCCTAATTTATCATTCTTTGATGCATCATTCAATTTATGCAGTTGCAAACCGTTTTACATTGTAACTTATGTAAACAAAATCGCATACCTCAAGTATCATTTTCTCACATTATTCATACAAAAAAGTTCAGTCCCAAAGAAATTTTATCCTGGAACGATAGTATTAATACTAGAATAATTGAAGCAATGATCATTATTTGTACAGAGAGTTTTTATGCCCTTCTTTTTTAAAAACCACATGCACGCTAACCACAAAATTAGACACATGCTACTTCCTGCAAAAGATCCTAGAGGTCACCCTGATGTCAATGGAATTTACAAAATTCCTGTAAATGTGGGAAAGTGTACATTGGTATGACTGGAAGATCAGTTAAAAAAATAAGTTGAATACAAACGATCTTTACATCAAAATCAGTCAGAGCAGTCTGCCCTGGTAGAACATGCTCTCCATGAATGCCTGGGAATATATTTTGACAAGACAGAAGTGGTTGCTAAAACAAAAGATTATTTTAATTTGGCCAAAAGGGAAAATGCTAAAATAGAATAGCATCCCTATAATATAAAGAGAAAAAATTGTTTTTGCCTGGACAACATGTGAAAACCTGTCCTTGATAACAAACAGTTCTCTCTTCCCCTCCCCCCATCCACTTCACCCATCTACATCAATATTGATCATTCCATATCTGACACGACATACTTTACTCCACACTGACGATGCTGAACATAAATAGCCAGCAAAAGCTCTGTTTTAGTTTTTAAAACAAAGCCTGGAAGTTTTTAATTCTAGCATTAAAAGAAAATATTGGAAATTGTGAAGTGTATTTACAAAAAAAAAAAAAGAGAGAAAGGAAATATGTTTATACCAAAAGAATGGTTGAAATGGTTGGGGATTTGGTTGGCATTAAAAGTGCTACAGGAATTTATGAAATGGGAAATGACTGGTTAAATATTAGAAATGAAAACATGAACCAAGAAATTATTAATGAGATACAGCAATAAATAGGTAATTTGCAAAGGAATAAAGCAGTAGGTATAGATGGAACCCCTGGGGAATTTTGGAAAATGTTACAGATGGGCATGAGAATGATACACTAGATACACTAGATATTATAGAGGAATTAACTTTGGTCTCTAGTAAGAAAAATATTTACAGGGATAATGGCAGAACAATTACAGAAGTGGAGAGTAAAGATAAGCACAATAACAGAGTTTGAAGCAGGATTTACAAAGGGAAGAAGACCAGCAAATAGCATCATGCTAATACAGATGACAGTATGCAAATACGTTACAAACAAAGAAGGGGTATATGCTCTTTGCTGATTTTGAAAAAGCATTCAATACTAAAGAAACATTATAATGGAAATTAAGAAAAAAGGGTATAAATGTTCATTATAAGGATCAAGAAAATATACTGAGTAAAGTTTTGTACTAGATGGGATACAAATAGAATAACATATACAGTTAACCAAAGGCTGGGGTTAAGATAGGAATGTACATTGAGTCCCATCTTATTTATTTATTGATGACATTTTGGAAAGGTTGTGAAAAGTAATTCACATAGTCCAGTGATAGGTGACAAAGACGTATCAGAATTACTTTATGCTGATGATCTAATGGAGATGCAATAATAGTTGTAGAGTTATAGAAGCCATTAATGAAATCAGTAAATTTGCAGAGAGTGAGGCATAGATGTTAGGAAATCTTAAATAATGCTATTTAAAAGTAAGTAGATTTGATTATTTAGGACTTAGATGAAGTAGTAATAGGTTGGGATTACTTTATGCTGATGATCAAATGGAGGTGCAATAATACTTGTAGAGTTACTGAAGTTATTAATGAAATCAGTAAATTTACACAGAGTGGGGCATAGATGTTAGGAAATCTTAAATAATGCTATTTATAAAAGTAAGTAGATTTGATTATTTAGGAGTCAGATAAAATAGTAATAGGCTGGGAGTCGTATGGTAACAAGGAAATTGTCAAAAAAAAATTAGCTATGAAAGGAGTGAGAGTGTTCATATTAGAAACCAGAAATGTCTGTAAATGATTGCAGAGGTTGTATGAAGCAGTGCTAGAGTCAAAGATGTTATATAGAGTGGAAATTTGGGCATTATCAGCGATTGTGAACAAAAGTGATAGAATATTGATGATTTGTAAAGAGTTACTGAGGCTACCAAAACCGCCAAGAGGAGTAACATTTGCAGAAACAGCTAGAAGAGGTAGAAAAGGAATGGTGGTTGAAAGAGTTCTGAAGTACAGTGGAGCCTCAAACTATCATTCCCGGAACCATTGTTTTCCCAGGTGTAATCATTAAATTTATGCAGTTACAAAAGTATTACCTTATTTCTTATGTAAATAAAATCAGCAATTATCATTCCTCAAATTATCATTTTCCTGCATCAATCATTCAAAAAGTTCAGATCTTAAAGAAATTCTATCCTTGAATGATTGTTTTCAAACTGGAATACTGAAGTAGCAACCATTACACGTATAGTGTTCACATCACACTTGATCCAAGAAAATGTGACTCAAACTTCCCATAGTTGCCGATTCTTTTAAAGCTGCAGGATAATGTGATCTGGAGTCAGATTTTCTGGAGCAGATGTCTACCGTAGAGTGCATATGCTTTCTGTGCTAGTCCCCTTATCAAATAGTTCATGCACTCAAGGCCAGAAGTTTTCATGGAAGAAACTGTGGAAAACAAAATCCATACCAAAAATTCTCCTTAAGGTGATGTTTTGTACCATTGCTAATAAACAATGTAGGACAGAGCTGTATAGCCTCGCTAACATACAAGATTATTGCCAGAATAACAGCCTTATAAATTTGCAATTTGATGTGAATTGGAATGGAGTTTAATTTAAAAATTGAAGTCAAATTTGAAATGGCCACTAGGGCCTTTGCATCTTGTGCTCACACACAGGGCTGCAAGGTCAGCCCCTGGTCCAGGGTAACCCCAAGGTACTTGACCCAGTTCCTCTCAGGAATTGCCTGCCTCTGCAGACTCAGAGCCCCTGGATTGGCTGGTCTGTGGCACTTGGTGATGAGAACTGCCTTACTTGTCTGACCACTGACATGCATGCACCAGTTCTCACTCCATTCTTCCACATGGGTAAGATGTTGGCATGGTTCAGTTAGTGTGAAATGTTAAGTTTCTGCTTTGAGCCAAAATAAAAACGTCATCAGCTTACTGATAAGTAGTCATACAATGTCTTGTAGGAAAATCTGACATGTAAAAAGAGAAGAGTGTTGGTGACAACATGCTCCTTCTGTGTCTTTTGTGTCCAATCTTCAATCTTTAACTTTGATACAGAACTCATGATTTCAGAGAAAACTATCAATTAACTCTGAGGCAGCCCAGCTGGCATGAGCTTATAAATCCTTTCTCAATGTCAAGCAGTACAGCAGCAGAGAACATGCATTGCCTGAATCACAATATGACTTTCTTCACCACTCTCAGTAATTGCTGAGTGGTCCAGTGTTTCGGTTTGAAGTCAAATTGATACTCCAAAATCAGCTGAGTTAACAGCAGCTCAAGGGGGGTCAATAGTGTTTGTTTGAACATTTGAACACCATGGAGAGTAAGCTGATTGGCCAGTAGCTGGAAAGGATGGACTGGGTACTTCCATTTTTTTAAAATGCAAATAATTTCAGCTCTTTTCCATATTTGTGGAAAATAGTGGAGATTAATGCATGAATCAAAAACTTTCGTAAGGTAGAGTATAGATAGCCTTAGAAGTCTGCTGATAATGCAGAGAATGGGCCAGAGTTGCAGATGCCATCAGTTTTGACACCTACTAGGCAGTTAATGAGAACGTTATCACATGTGGGATTCAAAGAGTTGATGAAGTGTGCAACGAAATGGAAGAAGTTACAAGTGTTCAAAATGAAAAAGGTATCCCCTTGTAACAGTGTAAATGTTGCATGTATTATTTTTTTAGTTAAACATATTGCAATCTATGTGTTACCCTCTGTAACTTTCTGGCTGCAATATATTCCTTTGACTCCAGCAGAAAAAAAAAAAAAGCTTAAGGATCCAAACCCACTACTTTCACATTTACAGCATGACACTTTAACCAGCTGAGCTATCATGCCATTGCACTTCAATGCCTTATTACCCATATCTGTTGGAGTAACACCACCTTTGACTTTCTCTGCTGCTGCTTGGGACTGGAGTTCCAGATTTCTTAGATCTGTAAGGATAAATTTTTAATACGGAGAAGGGGAATGATGATGCAATAACTGAAGCCATGCAGATGTTTGCCAAAGCTCTGAGAGCATTTGAAACTGTACCAGTGTATTCTATGCACATGATGACAGTATGGATGGCAGTGGGCAACAGAATGCATTGAAAGTGGAAAATTTGTTTTGCATGAAAAGAAAAGCAGCAAAGAAGCAAATGTCAGTTAACGACCTTTTTCAAAGAAAATCACAAACATTTTGATTTTTATTCATTTATTTTATTTACGAATGTTCTTTAACTTCACCAGTCATCAGCATCCCACTCAATCCAGGGTGTGAAATGGTCAATAAATTTTTCTTACCCTTTGCTTTCAGATTTGATGTTCTTGTACATGCGATGAATCTGCAACATAGGACTTTCGCTTTACTTCCCTTCTGAAGGAACGATACTTAGGAATTTTATGCCTTAAAAATATATCAACCCTGGGTGAAAATGAACCTGCGATCTTGGGTCTACAAGGTAAATATGGTTACCACTAAACCACAAGGACCAACAACAAAGTGTAAAATATGTACATGATAACACATACAATTGATGCAAAATAAAGTTTTTGCTTATATAATGGCTTTATTTATTTTTAAACATGATTTATGCACTTCCCAAATCCATCGTTTGTTAAACTTGATCCCTCCAAAAATGATGAATTTAGGTTTTACTGTACCAGTATAGGAATCTGAAACAAGAGGATGATAACATAATTAATACTTGTATGAAATACCACGGAACAATTTTGAACAATTGGTGGAAGAAACTGAAAGAAACATTGGAGGAGATCGGTATGGGCAATGTATGGCAGAAAGGAGAAAATAATTCAATAGGTTTCTGGAGGAGCATAAGGAGGAGGACAGAAGATACTGAGAAATAAGTGACATGGTCAAGTTTTGAGTTGTACAAGATATTAAAGAAAGATTCAGGAGGGAGAAGTATGTTGACAGATTTCACAGGTTGCTGAACAACAGCATAAGAGAGGCCAGGCCCCTCCCTCCAACAGCCTAACCTTTGCCCATCCCAGACCAATCAGCAGAGAGCACTGGCAGTACAAGTATAGCAACACCGATGGCCAACACATCTCAGACACATTGATACCATCTCCAAGGAGACTTCGTCCACGCCATTGAAGAAGTCCAACATGATTCTGGATAAAACATCAGGAACTCTTATCTTCAGCAGGTCACAGCATAACAGGCCAGAAGATACTTTCTAGTAATATTTCCGACTCCGGTAGTGAAAGCCTACATTCCTCTTAAACCATTACATTTTATAAATTCAAGTAATAAAGAGAATCATATACTTATACAGTGGAACCTGGATCTATCATTTCAGGAACCAATGTTTTCCCAGATATATTATTCAATTTATGCGCCCCAAACATTTTACCATAAATCTTATGTAAATAAAACCTGCATTCATTATTCCTCTAAGTATCACATTCCCGCATTATTTGTTCAAAAAGTTTAGTCCCAAAGAAATTCTATCCTTGAACAATAGTTTTCATAGTAGAGTAGTCAAGCAGTAATTATCACATGTACAGAACTCGCATTACACTGGATCAGAGGAAGTGACTGGAACTCCCCATAATTGCTGATACTTTAGAACTGCACCACTAGGTGACTATATCTCTCTTTATACCTATTGTCTGCTGACACATCATGTTGAGTAACATTATGAGTCAGATGGGTGATGGATTGGAGATGGGACCACATACTATCCGTTTGGGTCTAGCGTAGAGTATATAAGCTTTTTGCACTAGTCTCCTTATGTAGTTAATGTACTAGTTTCATGAAAGAAAACTGTGGGGAATAAAATCAGTACCAAAAATTCTCCTATAGGCCAAGTTTTACAACTTTTGCAAATAAGCAAGGCCTCTGCAGCTTGCGCTCACACAAAAAGGTTGGTATACTCTATGCACATGACAATGATAGCATGGATGGTAGTCAGCAACAAAATGCGATGTATGTGGAAAATTCATTTTGCACGAAAAGAAGCAAATGTCAGTTAATGAACCTTTTCAAAGAAAGTGACAAACATTTTTGTTTTTGGTCATTTGTTCTATTTATAGATGCTCTTTAACTTCTCAGGTCATGAGCATCTGATTCAATTCAGAGCATTAAATGACTGATAAATTTTGCTTAAGAGACCTTTGCTTTCAGGCTTGAGGTTCTTTTACATGCCGTATATCTACGTCACGGGACCTTCGGCTTTACTTTCCTTCTGAAGAAACCATACTATGTCATTTTTATACCCAAAAAAATCCATCAACCCTGGCTGGAATTGAACCTGCAATCTTGGGTCTATGAGGCAAGTATGGTTACCACTAGACCACCAAGATTGATAACAAAGTGTAAAATATGTACACAGTATTATTTAAAATTGAAGCAAAATAAAGTTTTTGCTTATTTATTTTTGAACAGGCTAATGTACTTCTTGTATCTATCATTTTCCCACATCCATTGTTTGTTAAACCTAGTCCCCTCTAAAAATGATAAATCCAGGTTCTACTGTATAATCTTACCTGCTCTCTTGGTGGACATCTAAACTCTCTGGTCTTCTTGGCAGCAACAGCAGAAGGAAGGTCAGACTGTTTGATTTCAACATATCTTCTCAACTGATCCTGTTCAGAGCAAAAACATAAGGCTTTAGTAAGAACAATGTCTCTCAGTGTTCTTTCAGTCTTCTATGGCTAGTATCACTGGTAAGTTCTTTGTTTATTAAAAAGTTAAAATAATCAACACTCATGAGCGTTTCACTCCTTTAATTATTAAAATAACAGCTCATGAGTGTTGATTATTTTAACTTTTTAATAAACAAAGAAGTTATATTTTCGTTTTACTGTGTGGATTCCTTCAAAGGTATAAATCACTGGTAAGGTTTGTGTTCTCCAAAGAACATAAATCTCACTAAAATCTTTCCATCTTACAGGTAAAGTAAAGAATTCTCAGTGAGTAATAGTGCTAAACTTACTAATAAAAGAAAGTTTTAATGATAGTTTTAATAAAAGAAATAAATTTGCAATTAGCTTGACTATTTTCATGGGGACTAATGAATTTTATATGTTGCCTCCATATCTTAAACCAATAAATTCCATAACTCCATTGAAATACTGATTAAAGCAATTTCTGATTTTAAAATCATTACATTTCACTGCTGAATTTATTAAATTATGCAGACATTATTAATATATGTGTTCATTATTTCATAAAATTTTAACACTGAACCTAAACTGTAATAACTGCATATTTCATTTTTAATATATGAAAAGTTTGCTACTTAACTAAGCTATATTTATAATCAAGTTAAAAATTATTAAATTGAAATGCTAGTTGGACTTGTACAGTGAAGGTAATCATATAATTAAGATTACTATATGATTGATTCTAACTACAGACTCTTATTGGCTCCTCCATCATTTGTTTAAATGTAGAACAGTTAATTGGGGATATGGACATGTGTGAAACATGTTCTACATTTAAGCAGTAAGTGGAACCAATAAGACTGTAATTTGACTCAATCATAGAATAATCTTTATTATAACATTAAATTATTTGTGATTACTGCTTATCTACACAGCATTAAGTAATAAGTGATGATTATTGTCATTCTTTAGTATTATCATCTTTTACTTGTGTATGGAGGAGAGAAGCCAAGAAATTGCATAATTTCATATGGTAAATAAATACTTACAGTTTGCAAATCACTGACAAAGTCATGACTGAAAGCAATAATGGATTCCACTCTGTGTCTCAGCTGGATATCACAGAGATGTTGCAACAGGTAGCACATCTGTAGTTTTGCTCCCTCTGCCATTTTCATATTTAGCAAGCCTTTTCTGTGCTCATCTTTTCCATCTGCAATTGTATAAATGCATTTAATTATGTTTATCAGGCTAATCAAAAATATATAAAAAAAAAAATTCCAACCAAATGCGTTGTTTCCTAGGGTAGTATTAACAATGATAGTCATTATGCTTACTATATTATACAAACATTGTTGGCTTAACAATAAAAATCATAAGCTTCGTGCTTTGTTCTACTATTATTCTGTTAAGATATATTAAGAGAGTTGGAAATAAAAAAGATGCTAGATAAGTTCAAAATTATGCAACATAGAAAACAAAGTGTACTATCATTTCAAAACTAGCTAAGAATATAAGTTTCTTTATTCCTCTGTTTGTGTGTATGTGGGTGCATGCACGTGAGTGTGTGAGTGTGCACACATGTGTCTATGTTTTTCATTATAAATCTAAATCCCAATACAATGCAGATATCATGTAAACAATTTTAATTTAAAAATAGTTTTTAATTTAGATAAATACCTTTCTCAAAGGAAGGATCCCATGTCTCTGGATCTATCATTATCAACAACCTTCCTACATCCTCATCTGTAAGCATTCCTACAAGCAGCAGCCGATCCACAAGCTTAAGAAGGGGCCTAAAAGACAAATTTCAGAAACCATAAAATTTTAAATTATGAACATTTAAAAGCAATATATTTTGTATGAATATTTTTCTTCATTCCATTTATTTTAATTTCTTCCTCTGTGTTTTACATGTTATAGATTCTAGCATTGCTTTATTTTCAGAATTCCTATGCCCATTATCATTATAAAACATCTTATTTTATATCAATTTAATAAAAATGAACTTACAGGAAAAGATTCTCATTGCTGCCTCCTATGGGATCCCTATTGTGTACTTGGTTAATTTCTACAGCTTCATCCAGTGCAGTCATCACAAAGTTCTTTACCACATCAAGTGGAAAGTATGGACTGTATAAACTTCTGATGTTGTCCACTTGTTCTCTGAAAGATGATAAAAACAAAGATGATGATGATGATGATGATAATAATTATTTTATTGCAACAACAGCATCTGACATTTATGTTAGCTAATAAGTTGTTTATACATTACCATGAGATATTTACATAAAATAGCTTATTGTATTAAAATATATACATATGTACACCCAGATCTATCATTGTTCTACAAAATAGAAGTATTTCTCTATTAGGAAGGATTTTAGAACAGGTTTAAATTTTGAGTGTACGATATTCTTCACTGACAATGAAGGAAGAAAAAGAGAGAGAGAGTGAGAGTGAGAGTGAGAGTGAGAGAGAGAGAGAGTTAATCAAAGGTAAATACAAAACTCAGATAATAAATGAAGACAGCAGTATATCATAAATTCCATAACAGGTAAAAATGGAATAGCAAAAGTGATATAAATTAAAAATATATCCTGACGATTTCAATAATTTTTTTTATACATTCAGTTGAAGACATAACTTTAAAGGTAAATTTCTTTAGACACTGCAATGAGTTTCTTAATGATGTGCAACAAGTGAAAGAAAATGAATGATTGTACTTAAAGAGATTACATATGGTGAAGTTGGAACAAGCGTCCAAAATACTTATGCTCAATAAGTGGGGATATCTATGGCATTTCCCATCATTTCATTTAAGAGGCAATACAATGCATCCTAGTTCCATTAACCTTTTGTATCAAAGATGTTTCAATTAAGATGTTTTTCCAAAAGTGCTAAAATTTTCAAAAGTAATACCAATATTCATACAGTAATGGAGAAATGTCAGCAGCTATAGACTAATTCCCACAGTATCAGAAATGATTTAATGCTTGCTAAAGAACCCAATTACAAGATTTTTTTAAAAATATAATTTATTTTTTAATAATCAATTGGGATATTACAGAGGAAAATCAACCATATTTGCAGTCAGTGCATTTGTAGAAAAATCTATAAAGTTTTTGAGGAAAGTAACTGGGCAAAGGAAACTCTTTGTGATCTAATGAGGAAAATGTCAATACACTCATATTGAAACATATATAAGAAATTTTGCTGTGTCATCTATATATTATAAGAAGTCCATGTTCTAAAAATGAATTGCTATTTTCAACTACAAGCACCCGAGAGCAAAACTAGAAAGTGTCGGGTCGATGCAGTGGAAGAGTTAAAATTGAACATCCCTTAACTGCAGCTTGACATTCCTGATGCAAAGGGACAATCGACTATCCCTGTTAGTGTCTTGCAGGGACAAAAGCAAAATAAAAGTGACTGGTGTTGATACAAGTTCTTTTCGCACCTTGTACAACAAATAATTGCATTATTTTCACATTCTTCTTCACATATCCTCATATTTGTTTGTACACAGAATTTAACAAGCACAATGAACACGGGGAGTCACACTGTAACCATGAATATTTAATTATGTACCAGAACCGCTGGGAAGAAATTTGGTAATGAATTGATTGCATTTTCAAAATACCACCCACTGAAAAACCTCAAATTGAATGTTCTCATTAGCTGTCAAAATTTCAGTTAGACAACAGATAAAGAGATTTCCACTGCCAGAAGAAAAACTTATCCAAAGGTTGAAATTTCCCAGTAGTTCCCGGAGGAATCTGCAGAATTTCAATATTTTTCCAAGGAGAATTATCTTGAAGATATGAAGTGTCATTGCAACTCATCCAAGAATCAAAAAGCTGAGCACAATTATTTTCAGAACAAGGAAAAAAGGCCACATTAAACAGGATCTCAAATCCTTTCCCCCCATTTTTCCCAATTTCGTCCCAATTAAAGTTTACACCTTAAACATCTGCCTTGAAACTTTACGCTCCAAACTGCCTGTATTCTCTTGCACTATAACAAATAATTTAGGTCAATAGATCCATTCATACTAATAGTGGGCATAATAGTGTATGAAAGGGTCAGCTCAATAATAATGTGCAACAGTTTGAACATGTTTCTCCCTAACAAAAGATAAAGTACTTTTTGCTCTCATTTTGCGCTCAAAACCACTCTGATCAGTGCTATAAATATAGGAAGGGGAATTATTTGACAGTTTCTCTCTAGCTGTTTCCAAAAAGCATTCTGCCACTTTTTGTCTTTTTCTTCTTTCTCCTTTCTGAATGCCCTAGAAAAAAATTTTGTTATTTTTCTGCTTTTAATTTTATGAATCTTTTTGAAAGGAGATACCCAAGAAGAGGATGTGCTAAAATCTACTCTTCCAAATTTATATTTTTCTGAAAATTCCAAGGCCCAGAGCTTCAAATCTTTGTCGGTTGTTTTTTTCTTTGCTCTTCTTGCTTCTACAAAGCAAGCAAATAATTGATCGTGCATATATTTTTATGCTCAATGGGATTTAATTGTAAGAGCGTGGTTTCCACTGTTTTCCCAAGTATATAATTGTCCCACTGACATCACAAAATGAAACTGTTGCAAACATTGCTGAAAGACACTTCTTCTTTTAACCAGAAAGATACAGTATTTCTCCTATATTTGTTGTTAATATTCTCACTCTCTTTCTTCTTTTCTTCTGTGTACTGCAAACATATCTAGAGCTAGTGGACTTAGTTGGAGACCAATCTTTATTGCTAGAGTCATTAGATTCCAACATGGGTTCCATTATACTCCTTGTGCTTGGCGGGTGAATTTCACATGCAGAGGATGAAGATGAACTGTCACAATTGTCACTTCTAGAGTTGTTTTCAAAAGGATTTATTTCTAACAAATTAATAATATGCCATCTAATTTTTATTTCTTCTGAACTCATTACGCCTTAAGAAAAACCACCTTTGAAAATGATGCATTGCAAACTCTAGCACATTAACAGAATTCATTCCGATTTCTTTAAAGAAACATAAAGCAACAGAACCTTGATTAATATCACCGTGATGGGTAGAGCCCATTAACAAAGCCTGTGCTATTCTCTTATAAATGCTGCATTCTTCATGTACCTAACCAGCTTACTTTGAGTAGGCTTAATTACATCATCATATTTTTTCAGAGATGTTGATAATTAAGTGATAGAAATTCTCTATCTTGCAGCACCAATAATATTTTAGCTTGAGCCAATGGTAGTCTAGGATTTAATAACAGGCATACATACTCCCAGTGATGTTGAATGGCAGCCTATTGTCACCATGTCTTCCTTAGAGCCTTTAAGATCAACTGATTAATGATAGAGTTTTTCTGGCTTACTGCACCAATAAAGGCCGTTACTCCTCAGGGTTGTCCAACATCTATCTTGGAATCCTCACATAGATTTTATATGTAGCAATTATGCACTGTATTCCTACTAGCAAATCTAAAAAAAAGGTTGTCCCTAAAGCTTTTGTTTGTATGGCTTACTTTTAATTCTTTCAAAGCATTTTTAGGTATGGCTTAGTGTTATGAGATAATAGTCCAAGGATAGCAGAGCTATTAAAAATTCAGAAAAAAGTTAATCAGAATATTAACAACCTGTAAGAAAACGGAACATTGCAAACCACTATTTGTAGCTCTAGAAATTCCTACAGTTGTTAATTTATATATTATGATGTTTTGGTAAATATTAAAAAGAATTTGCACATTTATAATGTACAAGGTGAAATACATACATATAATACATGTAACAAGAACAGTGGATATGCCATATCACAGACTGCAAAAAACATCTGGATATTACAAAATAACAGGAATAATACCTTTCAATTCACTTTCTTAGAAATAAGTGCTGTAAATATTCAGAGTTAATTAACCACTCTTTCTACATCATACAAGAATTTGTATTAGAAAATAAAGAGTAATGTGAATGAAAGAGAAAGAAAGCGAAATAAACAAATAAATTTCCAGTAACTTAATATATAAATTCTAAGTTATCACTTTTACAATATTGATATGTTGTGACATTAATGCTCCAAACTTGGATTACATAAAATAAATTAATATATATAATATTAAATCATTTATAACATATTTCAATTTAACATTGAAACAAAGTACTTAAGATAAAGATAAATATACCTAATGATTTTTAACATATACACATGAAATAAATTACAAATTGTTCTTAAATGCTAATTTTGTGTTTTAAAACACTAAAAATGCATACCCATAAATAACATTTTGCAAAGATTCTAAATACAACATTTTAATTTTACTTCTACTGTAGCTACAAAGAAAAATTCAAATGAAAAGAGAATTTTCTGATATTAAAATTACAGAGCACATGTTCAAAACTACAATTTCATATTTCTGAGATAATAAAAATTACTTACGCTACATCTGTCATTTTCATTTGTGGCCTTACAGATTCAGTTCTTAATGATCTCAAGCTGTGGCCCATTTCAGGATCTTCATAGAGCTCCTTCAGTTCAGGACCCAAAGGCACAATGTACTCGTTTTTACAAACCTCCCTATGAACAAAATTTTTTAATAATTTTACATTATTTAAAGTCAATAAATCTAAGATCATTCATTTGCAAAGATATATATTTAAAAATAAACTTACATGGTTGTTGCATGTGATTCTATATGCAGTGCAATTAAAAGATCATAAAAACCCTGGCGTAAAGGACCTGACATGTACTCTGAACAGATGGCATAAAGCAACTGTTTTTGGTCCACATGTAGGCACAAAGAGTGGGCTGCTCGATAGTTAGACTGGTAACACAGTGCAGCATACAATGTAAGTGTGTGGGCATGGAAGCTGGAAGAAAACAAACAATTACATTTATAACTTTAACAGAAGTTAGAAACAGTGAAGTTAATTGATTATATACATAAAGAGGTTGGTATTAAATAACATTATGCTTCACTAATGATTAATTTATCAGAACATGTTACACGAGCTTTTGTTCTTATCTTCAGCTGGGGACCAAGTAATTAATGCTGGCAGGTGACAATTTGATCTCTAGTGGTTCCAATATATAAAGAAAGGGTAAGTTCATTGATGAAATGTCAAAATTCATAACACAATGCTTATTCTTTCAAATGAAAATCTTTTCCCATATTGTTAAATCCCTGGTTAGGGAAATATGTTATCTACTGGTTAGGGAAGTATAATGTTATCTAATACCGACCTCTTAATGTGCATAATAAATAATTGCATAACTAGGTTCACTGATACTAAGATGATTATAGACCTTGAGGAACCATTATGGAATAGACTCTCTTGCTCCATCTAATATCAATAATATCAATATATATAATATCACAATATTTGTATTTCTAGAACCTGCCAATAGGGGGTATGCATTAAGTTATAAATGAATGACTAGTGTACCAAAATGAAATTCTCATTATTTAGTGATACTTGTACACCCCACCCCCATACTGCAACACATTTGGTGCTGAAACCCAGGAGACAGCTGTGAGGAGAGGATCACTATACAATTCACCTGAAGTTTACTGAGCAACTTGAATCTCAAAATAACAGAAGTGTTGAGGAGATTGATTGCCATTGAATGCCTGACATACAACATGATACAAATAAATCTCACTACAAGTATCCTATCTCAAGAAAAATACGCACAAAGTCATTATATATATTTTTATACTGCTGCATACATTAATAAAGGATAGAATTTTTAAATGTGTGAAGTGCTGTTTATAATTTCAAATTTATATTTCACAAACATGACAGTTGCCATCTAGCTGTTCCATTAGGAACTATAACAGTTCAACATAGCCATCAATATAAGTCATGGCACCACAAAACATGGAGCAGTGCCATCTAGTTGTCTATTAGGAACTACAACAGTTCAGCTTCCATTATGAGTGATAAAGTAGAGCACCATTCCAAACTGAAATGCAACCGAACAGTGGAATGCCACACTTTTCATGAATCAGCTTAGTACTTTTGACAGTACTAAGATCTGAAATTAGAATTTTCTTTACCACTTATTAGATACATCAAATAATTTACTCTTTTAGACAACTCCATTCAAGATCTGCTTGAGACAAAATATAATGCAGATGTACCTACTTGCAAAGAATATATGGAAGTTGCAGGCAAAAAATTTGTAATGCAAGATACACGCATGTAGGAGGCAGATTTTAATATGCTGAGTTGCCCACCATGCAGAAGCACCTAAAACATTAGTCAACACCACTTCGCACAACTGCTGATCAGAGACACCCACATAAAACTCAATTTTCAAATGAGTATATTGTTAGGAGAGATACATGAAGAATTCTGAGTTTTCCAAGCGAGACAAGCCATTAAGAAAGTACTGCATTCATGCCTCCCCTGCAAAATAGACACAATACCTAGTTCACAAAAATGAGGTCCCTCTATCAATTGACCATGTACAGCCTACATAACCATTGCAATTGGTGTTGTCTTCGCTGGTCTCCTTTATTTCAAAGTGCTGAAGTGATGTTAAAAAATCGTGCATAGCTTTATTCACACTTACAACTACTTGCACTCTCTACCTGGAACTATCTATAGATATGTCTACAACCAAATTTTGAATGGCATTACAGAGGTTTATCAGCCAACAACATATACCACATACAATATACTTGGACAACACCAGCACCTTCTCCACGGCCAATTAAAAATACATGGAACTGGACTCCAGCATACAATGTCACTGATAGCACCATGGAATATCTTGAAAGTTCATCGTGCCATGGACTGCTTGGTGGGGAGGATTCTAGGAGAGGATGGCTGAGTCTACCAATCATAGTTGTGAAAGGTTTTCGGTGTTCACAGATGGATGAAAAAACCCTTGACAGGGAAAATTTGGCCTAAGAATTTCAATCAAGGCTGAAGGCTCTTCAGAAATTTTGGAAGCAGTGGAAAACAAACTAACTGCTTAAGCTGAGGAGTTATCATAAAGTGAAAACTCCAGCAAAACCAAGTCCAACCAAGGTTTGGAGACATTGTCCTTTCCCATGAAGACTCTAGACCTCGACATATGGGGAGGAAAGCAAGGATAGAGAAACTAGTATCAGGAAGAAATGGAAGAATCAGGATGTTCATCCTTTAATTTAAGTAAGCATGTCTTTGCAACTGGTCATCCCACTGGAGATAGACCAAGGCTGGGAGGACGTTGAACCATTCTCATTTCCATTTTATTCTTATTTCATCACTGTGAATGAATACACACCTTAGAAGCCTTTCCATTTCAATCAGTTCCAGAATATCTATACATCTATCTTCTTCTGGCATATGTAGAGCTAACATGGACACTGCATCTTCACAGAGCATACTCCAGCCTCTTATATCTGATAGCTTAAGAGCATGTACTTGTAGAGATTGGTTAGGCACTCGTGCCCATTGGTGTGGCTTCAGACACTGAACCTTCAGTCTGGGTGGAAACTGTAAACATATGAAATACATTTACGGAATTTCGGAATCCACACAGTGAAACTTTTGTTAATCTTATTTTGATTTAAAGTAACACACTAAAAATCATGATCGTTTTGGTTGACAATGTGAGGAATGTACCTCACGAAACATGTACCAAAATTACTTTTATAAGTGTGTTTGTGAAACTTAAAGAGTGTTTTAATGTGACGACATGATTTTTAGTGTTTTACTTTAAATCAAAATAAGATATGAAATACAATTTGGGCATTAACAAATATAGATTTTTTAACATTTTCCCAGTTTTCTCTCTCTGCTTGTTACTATAATAAATTATATTTAGAATAGCATATATATTTTATGGATGCATTATTTTAATTTTGGTATATTATTTTAATTTTGTTAATGTTCATTCATGAACATAACACGAGAACAAAACAGAACTACTTTAGAAATAGTTAGGCATTTAGGCATTAACAAATATAAATTTTTAACAATTTTCCAGTTTTCTCTCTCTGCTTGTTACTAAAATAAATTATGTTTAGTATAGCATATATATTTTATGGGTATATTATTTTTTAATTTTATGTTATTTCATGAACATAACAGGAGAACAAAAAAAGAACTACTTTAGTAATAGGTTAAGGGGATCATTAATTTCCAAATGTATTAAAAGTGTTACAAAAGACCTATATAATCATTTACCTAACTTGATCAAGGAAATGCATGAAGAAGTGACGAAAATAAATGCGATAAAGACTTACCTAATAAAAAAAATGCTTTTTTACTCAATTAATGAATGCAAAGAGGAATAAAATGAGTGATTTACAATTTAATTTTCTAACATTTGTTTTCTAAGTTCAGATCTGTATTTAGATTTACTCATTTAATTGGTAATGTAATGCATATATTTTCTAGCTTTTGTAAACTGATAATGCCTAATCTACCAATAGAACTCTAAAATTTGTCAATAGCTATTTTATGTATCTACATTTTATTCAAATCTGTATTTATATCCACTTGTTTAATAGTAAGGTAAATATGTATTCTATCCTTTGTAAAATAGATGATGTTTTTTAAAAATATTGCAAATGCAGAATAAAACTAGTTGGTCCTGGTGGTGTAGTGGTACCATACTTGCTTTCTAAACCCAAGATCGCAGGTTCAAACCCAGCCAGGATCGATGGATTTTTTTCGGGCGTAAAAATCCTAAGTATGGCTTCCTTCAGAAGAGAAGTAAAACCGTGGGTCCTGTGTCATACATTTATGGCACGAAAAAGAACCTCAAGCCTGAAACAAGCCTCTGAGCAAAATCTGTCGGCCATTTCACGCCGAGTTCATGAAAGTTTCACCAGAGCGGAACATTGCTTCTGATACTATGCAACAACAACCTTTCACACCAGTCGTCCATGGTTGAAGATGGAGATAACATATCTTTGAAACCGGTTCCGTATATTTTTAAGGTTAGTGAAGCATGAAGAGTGTTAAGACGACAGATTCAATTACTGCATTTCCTTACTGGCCATGCCATTCCTTTGTTTGGAGAAGCTTATTTAATTTAGACATGTTGCATAACACAGTGTGATATTCAAAATTGAATAAAGAGCACATTTTCAACTAACAAAAGACTTTCACCCAGAGATATTAAACAATGCCTTGACGGTTTATGGGAAAGCTCCCCTTCATATTTCACTGTGAAAGAAAGACAGCCTTGAAGATTAAGATGGTATAAGTTTTGACAAAAGAAAATACCTTCCTTGTCTAGGAGGAAGGTCTGAATGACAGGTATCGAAGACAAAAGAAATAGCTGCAAGCTTGGGCTTTCTAAAACAACTGCACTTCACATTCATCAACATTTGCATACATATAAGGTCAGTGCAAGTTGCGGACCCCAAATTCTTTTAGCAGTTCAAATGTAAGTATGCACTGATTATTGTCAGAGACTTGAACCTTTGCCATGATAATAAGAAATCAGTATTGGAGTCTTCCATCATAGCTAATGAAATTATAATCTTCTACTAAGACCCTCTTTCAAAAAGAGAATAATGGCATGGCAGAAGAATAGTGAAGAGCTCCCAAGAAAGACTATGGTAACACAGTGAATGAAGAAGACCATGGCAATAACTTTTTTAGACTGCAGAGGAATTCTGGTGATAAGACTTAGTTACTGTATCAGTTGCATGCTGTGCTAAATGCTAAGTCAAGGAGTGCATCTGTTACACAACACATCATTCCTCACAGTTGCTATTGCCATGGCTCCTGTGAATTCATTCGTTTTCTAGGAGCAGAATCATTCACCATACAGCTCAGACTTTACTCACAGTAACTGTCTTCAAAACTGAAATCTGACTTCAAGGGGAGGATTTCATGAACAATAATGAGTTGAAAGACACTTTTCTCCAATATTTTGCAAACAAAGTTTAGGAATATTTTTTAAGTTGAAGGATTGAAATATTAACCTAGAGTTTTTAATTGAATTAACCTAGAGCTTTGAGAAATGCATTGAAGTACAGGGAGGTAATATTGAAAAATTGTATCTGTATTTTTATTCTATCACTGACCTAACTTGGGCAAGCAAAAGACTTATGGATTGCACTTCGTAAGATAACTTGGGTCAAAAATATCAAATTTCAATGTTTAGCTTAATTTAATTCTTTAATATCTGCTTAACAAGTACGAGGGTAGGTCATAAGTTTCTGGCCTTGCCAACAAGGATTATTGCCTTCACAAAATCTTTATCTGGTGTCATACCTTACCTGTTAAGTAAATAATTGCAGCTGTAATTTTCACTTTGCTGTGTTGTTCAGATATAAAGAAATCTATGTGTAGAAGTTTGTTATGTGTTCAAAATAGAGTATCCAACTGTTATTAAATATTTCACAAAAGAAGGACTTACTCCAAATGAAATTAAACAGCAATTGGACAGTGTATATGGGGAAGCATCCCCCTCATATTCTACCATAAAAGAATGGGCCAAACTTTTTCAAATGGGTCGAGAAAGCAAGATGAAGTGCGTGCAGGTCAGCCCTTGGAGGTGCTCACTCCTGAAAACATTGCTCTTGTGGAAGGAGAAATTGTGGAAGACCGGCGGCTCAAAATTACAGAAATAGCAGCAAGGTTCAATCGTTCTAAAACAACAGTCCTTTGAATTATTCATAAACATTTAAACATGAATAAGGTTAGTGCAAGATGGAGGCCTACACTTTTTTCCTTAGTCCAAAGGCAGCAACAAATCATCTGTTGTTAGCATTTTTGGAGCTCTGCCGTGGCAACAAGAGAGAAGTTCTACAAACCATTGTTACAGGAGATGAAACTATGGTCCTCTACTATGATTCCTTGTCCAAAAGAGAATCAATGGAGTGGCATAAATCTGGTGCAGCACCGCCTCTAAATACTACGGTCACTCAGTCAACCAAGAAGATCATGGCCACAATCTTTTGGGACTATGAAAGAATACTCTTCATTGACTTCAAGGAGAGGAACACGACAGTAAATGGGGGAGTACTATGCAACCTACTGCACAGACTATGTGCTTTCATCAAAGAGAAAGGGCAAGGAAAGCTAAATGGTGGTGTGCATCTTCTTCAAGACAATGCACCTGTGCACAAAGCTCTTGTTGCAAAGGAAGCTGTGAAGAAATGTGGCTTCAAGGAGATAGACCATCCACCCTGCAGCCCAGATCTAGCTCCCAGTGACTATTTCCTCCTCTCAAAGCTTGAAGGACCTTTAAGGAAGGAAATTTAAGTTAGGCAAAGAAGTGATGGATGCTCTTTATGTTCATTTTGCAAACATGGGGGGAGGAGGTGTATTGCAATAAAGGGTAACTATACTGAAAAGTGAAATGTAGTTTTTGTCTTTATCATATCTAGAAAATGGTTAGGCCGGAAACTTATGGACCTATCCTCATATCTGAATTATTTTTATTTATATGAACTAGAAAGCATTTAAACAAACATAACTAGGCACATGCTACTTCAGGTATACAGTTTCAAATTAGCATTGTTTGCAGAAATCTTTTTGCAGCTGCAAAGGAAAATTCATGTGAGCAGTATTGCAACTTGCTAAGTAACAATCACATATGAAAATATGTTTGTAATTGCATTGTAAAAGATTGTGTTCATCATGCCAAGTGTTTAAAAGATTTGGAGGTCCTAGAAGAGGGAGTAAAAAGTCTAAATAAAAATTCAAATAGTGGTAAGAAAATATGTCAGAAGAAACTAGTGAATTAAAAGTCTAAAAGTGACCGTATTATAGAAAAGTAGCTCAGAAACAATAGTCTTCTAGATATTTAGAACCCTGCTATAAGGTTTAAAAGTTAGTATAATGATTATTCTTGGACTCAACTAAGGCATTTGAAAAGCTGGAATTAAATTGTGTTAAATAATTTCAATAGTAATTGAATTTGGAATCTAACATAGCAAAACAGTGATTTGAGTCATTTAACAGTTGGAGATGTGCATGAGGGTCCATGAAACATGTCCTGAGTAAATCTCAAAAGAGAGAGAGAGAGAGAGAGGGGGGAGAAAGAGAGAGATAGAGGAGAGAGAGAAAGAAAGAAACAAAGAAACAAAGGGGGAAAAAAAGAAAAAAAAGAATATTTGAAATTTATTTTGCAAACATAATAAAAAGGAAATTATTAAGAAATTCTAAAGAAGAACAGTACCATCTGGGATCTCTACTTACATCTAGGATCCAACAAAGATTTACATTAGGCCCCATCTATATACTAATGATTTAGCATTATACCTTAAAACATAATCGGATCCTGAAAATTTTTATTGGCTTTTCTCAAAAACACTGATCTCAGAAGGGTAAAAATCATACCATTTACTTTTATCAGCATTTATAAACCTACTGCCTTTCTTTTGCAAATATACAGTAAAAAATAAAATTAGTTATAATATTATGAATTGTGCAAAATATAGGAAATTAAAGAATGCCAGAATAAATAATTTTTGAATTAATAAGTTTTAAATGTGGAAAGATAGTAGACCTAAAGCACGATATCTTTGCATGCAGCGTAAGTCACACAAGTGAAGGCAGCTTCTACTCCTACTACTCTCTACTACCTGCTATGATGACAAATGAGCTTATGTATAACTGCCAGATCACATGTACAGTAAACAGCTTATTGTATTCTAATAAATCATTTGGAATGCCCATTTACTTAAAAATAGCTAATTACATAAACTAAATATGACACACAAATACTTTCACTTGTTGTCATCCACATACTTTTCTCACTAAAGCACATAACTAATGTTTCCTTAGAAAAGCTAATGCTGCAGAATAAGGTTGTGCACCGGTGCAAGATGTGCTCTGTCTCTTACTTAACAGACTTCTTTTTTCCACAATAATGAACTCCAAGTGCAAACTTACCATAAGCAAGGGTCTAACTATATTTGTGCAAAATTTATATGTGTGTCAATTTCTGGATAAAGAGTATTTGAAATTTTTAAGTTTAACGTAGTAAAGATAGGGTTAACAAGCTTCTCCATACAGTTCAAAGCAATAAATGGAAAATATCCATAATTTTGTCAATGGAAATTTACTTCCCAAGATGCATAAAAATACTTAACTTTGAAATCCTTAATTCCTATATCAAGGAAACAAATGAAAGAAAATATGCCATAACTTGAAATTAATCCCAGGAAAGTCCAGAAAATATTTGTGGCAGCTTTAATATAGATTTGAATAGTTTGGGATTTTCACAGTGAAATATAGTATCATATAATAAATTATTTATGAGGAAGTCACTCAAATTTCACTAGTTTAGTTCCACTTTGAAACATGTCCAAGTAAGTGGAACAAAACTAGTGAAATTTGAGTGATTTTCTCATAAATAATTTATCTGTGGCAGCATTCAGATTAACAAAATGTATGATTGCATGGCAACTTTCTACACAAGAATTAGTGTTATCAGTTTCGAAACACTCTTTGTATTACATATTTAAATGAGGAAATAGATTACATATATACCTCTCCTTCATCCATTTCCACCTTGCTTATGAAAATTAGTGAAATGTAATAAAACAAAATACTTTATGATTAAGCAGGTGAGATTAGAAAACAGTAGTTTTCTATATATATGTTTATATGTTTATACAGTAGTACAAGTTTATTCCATAGCTTCATGGTCTTGTAAAACTGTTTCTATAAAGTATCTTTTAAAGTAACAAATACTACTCAGGTCAGAATATGTGGATTATGTTTTACAAACTTTTTCAGAATTAGGATATATCTTATTATTTGGTATGTCCAGCTGGGCTTGTATCCTACTTTTTAACTTAATACATACCTGTGGAATGACATGTCTTTCTGAATTTTGTAGGAGAGCAGCTGAAAGAGGCAAAGTAGTGGAAGTTCTGCCCAATTCTATCTGCATCATATCTTTGCTTGTAGCCTCCACAAAGATGGCTGGAAAGAGCTTCGACTCAGGTTCCATCTGATAAGAAGAGATTAACAAAGTTTCAAATTTAGGATAATATATTTTGAATAATCATCATTCATTTGTTTTATGTTTATCTGAAAAACAAAATAATCAAGTATAGTGTGGCCACATTATTTAGTTAAAATTATTTAGCCAAATATTATTTTAGAATTCAGTTTGAATTCACTTCAGTTTTAGAGCTTTGGTAAGCAAGTTGATGATCATGGAATTAAATACTTGAGACTTTGAAGTACTCATATATTTTAGTTCACACAAGATTAATTACTAAGATTTAAAAAACTAAGGGAAAAAAACAAAGCTATGATGTCATCAATGAAAATAGATTAATCTATTAAGAACATTTGCTTCCTATCCATGAGATAGGGATTAAAACAGGAATTTAGGATATAAGTTGTCTGAATCAGAGTTTTAAAGTATTATTTCTAGCTTTAACAAGGTACAGACAAGGATAATCAACCTTTGTCTCCAGGCAATACTTCATCCTTCCAACATTCATTCATTTCTGAATGCTCCTGGTGATACCACTCTTAAAGTTAGGGCATTCTCATTTGTTTTGTTCTGTATTAAAATACTTCAAGAATTCTTTTACCTTCAGATTGCCAAAGATGTGTATTTAATTGTACAAACATTACAGTTGCAATTATAACAGATGAGATCATAATTTTCTCTTTCTCTCCCTCTGTTTCCTGTGAATCAACAGCAGTAAAGCAACTTTTGGGAATGGAGGAAGAAGATTTTCTCCCATTATGTGCAGAATAAGAAAGCATAGGGGAAAATTGAGCTGGAAAGTAAAACTGATTAGGATGCTAAGTTCTTAGCCTCATATTGAGGATATATTTCCACATTCATGGAATATACTACATGGGGCATTTAGAAATACTGCTGAAGGTGCCATCATATTTACTTGCAAATTTAATCCATCTAGTAGAGAGTAAGAACAGGACAGAGGCAATCTGTGCATGTGCAATAGCTTTGCAGACTGTTAATTCCTAAACATATTGGCAGTAAAGATATATGTCACGAGTAGTATCTTTACTTTTTATTTTCTATGCCACTATTTTTCTAACATGGCCATTATCTGACATAGGACTGGAGAGAAACATATGTTGAATTATTTATCTGTTTTTAGATAATATAAAATATGTATCTATTTTATGTATTCTTTTTGCTGTTAATACACTAGATCAGGCACATAATAACAAAGTACCTGATTACAAAACTAGAAAGAACCAAGATTGCAAAGATAAATGACTGCTATGTAATGGGTACTTTGATAAATATACTTTAATAAATTACGCAAATCACCTAAGCAACCGAGATATATATATATATATATATATATATATATATATATATATATATATAGAATTACATATAAATTAAAGGAAGTTTGTACTTTTAATACTTTTGAACTATATCAAACTTAATAATATGAATGGAATATATGAACTTGTAAATATGTAAAGCTGAAAGTTCTATCTTATAAATATCTGATATCACTATTTGTTCGTACTTTTCCTAATATTATTATAATGTAACTTTGCAAATTAATTTCGTAAAACATGCAAAGTTCTATGAAACTGCATGTTTCTTTTCATTATATTGACATTGTCTAAAACTATTAAATCAAGTACATTGTCGTTAAATCTATTATTTGTGTAATCATTTTTATTATTATTTTATCATTATTATTAGTTATTTTCAAATTAGGTATTATAAAACTGCAAGGACATATATTTTAAATTTCATTACTTCTATCAATTATATGAGTCTAAATGAACAACTATAAATCAAAAAATGTACACAAACTCATACTGTGACTAAATGAAAACAATATAGTCGAGTAAATAATGCACAATACTTCTTTTAAATTTTAAAGCTAAAAAAAAATAAAATGAAATATATATATATACACACTTGGAATTCTTTGACATTTTGTTTCTGACAACAGTGGAAAATATTTTAGTTTCATAAACTATCACAAGTCAAATTATTTGAAAAAACATTCTTCCTATCTTTGTGTACTCAAGGGATTATCGGGATAATTTTGCAAACTTAGGAAGCTGGAAGTATGTGTTTTTTTTTTCCTCATCTCCAGATAGTTCAAGTTACAATAGATTATTAATGTATATTTAGTTGTGTTTAAATCTAAATATTATTAGTACTGATGTCTTATGTCGTTCACTGTTACATATTAATTTTAAGCGTAAACCACAAATTAAGTGTTTTTATAATCTGGTAAGTTTTAAAAATAACATTACAAAAAAAAAAACACTTTTCCCCAACTTATAACTATAAGTTTTAAAAATAACATTACAAAAAAAAAACACTTTTCCCCAACTTCTAGTTATAGGTCTGACTCCGGCCGTGAAAGCTTCAGACTACTCATGACTTTTTCCCAAGTTAGAGATTTATTTAGTTTATTTAAAGATGCTCTTTAACACCTCATTCAGTAGCATCCCATTCAATACAGGGCATGAAACAACTGATAATTTTTTCTCAGAGGCCTCTTCTTTCAGGTGTGAGATTCTTTTATGTGCAGTAAATCTATGACATGGGACCCATGGTTTTACTTCTCTTCTAACATACTTAGGATTTTTATGCCCTAAAAATCTATTGGACTTGGCTGGGTTTGAACCTGCCGCCTTGGGTCTGTGAGGCTAATATGGGTATCACTGGACCATCAGGATCGACAAAAGTTATGTGCTATCAGAGGCAGAACAAGAAAAACTGAGACCAAAAACACAAGTTATATAGTAGAGATAGCTTGCATTGGCACCTTTAATGATATTGCTCCTAAATCTGGCTCCAAATACTTCTTAATGAATACATATTATATTGCTGCAGCTAACATATGTGCTTATTAAATGAAAAAGCTACAGATTCATTAGTTAAAATGTTCATATTATATTGCTGCAGTTAACATATGTGCTTATTAAATGAAGAAGCTACAGATTCATTAGTTAAAATGTTCTTGTAATGAAAATAGATTTTTTCTTTTCAAAATAGACATGAAATTCCAGCATTTATTACTAAAATGAAAGTTAATTATGTAGAACAATACATTAATTAAGGTGGGTAAATAGTGTGTTTTTACTCTAGTTTTCATATCTGTTTATTCGTGGTTTCTGAATGAAAGTCAAGCATTTTTTTTAATTTTACCAGGCTATAAAAAAGTTTGGTAAAGGAGCTGGCAAGGGTAGCCTATTTTATAATTACTGTAAATGGCTTCTGAAAACTGTAAATTAGATTTTCTGCACTTACAGCAATTTTACCATATGATACCCAATTTTTCGATAATCAGGTGGGGGAAAGAGGGAAGAATAACGTAAAAAAGATGGAGTGGGAAAAATTATTATATAAAGTAAACCATTATCTAAGGGCAAATTTCAGTTCACAAATATAAGTTTGAGTTAATTTTTCTTGGAATAATAATAATGATGATGATGAACAGGAGGGAGGAGATGAAGAAAGAACCATGCAATTTGTTTTGGTATCAGTATTAATTATTCAATGGAACACTTTTCAATACTTTTAAGATTTTCTAGTAATGAAATGGCATGGACTTAAGAGGAATTTGATTCAGCATCAAACTTTGAATTATTGCCATAACCTTGGAACAAGAAAATTGTTCACAAGTTTTAATTTACTGGAGCAGGTAGTGTCAACATAATTGTCAACTGTCACCAACCTGGTAACTTAAACATTAGTAGTAAATATTTCAGAATGCTTATATCTGGCAATAATTATTATTAGTTTTGATAGCATACACATGCCTGATAATGCTTTAATTTATTAAAAAATAGTAATAAATGTTCTCGATTTGTATTTAATTATCTCTTTATTTATGCACTGTCATCTAAAGGAGAATAAAGTAGTACAGTCAATTTAATGGCAAGTTTACTCAGAATTTGATACTGGGAAATATCAAGCTGTCCCTACTGTATATGCTGTGCTAGAACAGTAGGGTACTATCATTTCACCTCTCCTTAACCATAACATTTATACTTTTCTTCTCTATTCAAATTTTAAAGAGCCTAAATGAATAAAATAAAAATATTTTAGTTGCCCTAAATGTGTGTTTATACATGTAAATGTCATTCAAAATTTACAGCATACATAGGTAACACAATATGTCTAATGAATGAATACGTAGTAAACAGCACCATTCTAGTATACTATTCATAAACTTTCATTAATCTTTGACATTCGTATAATCAATCATCATATTATTTCACTGACCTGTTACAGTAGTTGCTAAAAGTGGTGTCCTTTGGCATTCACGCATTCCTGACATCTTTTTATGAAATTTGCATTCATGTGCAAAAGTTCCTCTTTTGTAATTCTTTTAATTTCTGCTATTATTATGTCTTTCAGTTCATCTACAGTGCGTGGGTTATATCTATAGACTCTATTTTTTAGAGTTCCCCACAGATAATACTCGCAAGCGGTAAGATCTGGAGAACGTGCAGGCCATACTCCTTTAGAAATAATTCTGTCTTCAAAAACCTCCCTTATAGCTTCCAAAGAATCACTGGCAATATGGGCTGTATCGGAATCTTGTTGAAAATATGCATATTGTCTCTCATGATCAGTTAATTGTTCAAAAAAATGTGCGAGTATTTGCGTTCGATACCTCTCCGAATTTACTGTACCTTCTAAAAATATGGGTCCAATTATTCTATTTGCTGTTATGGCACACCACACACCAATCTTGTCATCAAGCAAAGGAATTTCGTGAATTATTCGTGGATTTTGTGTGCTCCAGGGTCTATTTTTCTTTGAACATAAGTAACCACGTAAATGAAACCACGTTTCATCGGAGAAAATTATTAAATGTGGGTCAACAATACCGTCATGAATGTTTTGTAAAACCCAATTACAGAAATTCACTCTACTTTCGTTGTCGTGCGGCCGTAATCCTTGAACTATAGTAGCTCTGTAGGGTTTCAATTTTATAAGTTTAGTAGCAGTATGGACGGAAGTTTTTGAAACGCCTACTTCTTGTGCTACAAGACATAAAGATTTATTAGGAGAACGTTCAAGTGATGCCCCAATATCATTCAGCTTTTCTTCTGTAAGAACTCTTCGTTTAGGTTTGCGAATTTTGGAGTTCAGAGATCCCGTTTCTTTAAATCTATTGACAAGATTTCTAACTGTACCTCTATTTGGAGGTCGAATGCCAGGGAATCTGTCTACAAATTGCCTACACACTTGTCGGCATGAATTTGTTTTGATGTACGTATGATACATAAATATTCGTTGCTGTAGAGTAAATTTTTCAGCCGGCATTTCAATTATCTAAATGACTAATTTAATGCACGCGCGCTTTAAACGTAATTCGAATGAGGTACACAACTAAAAACGTCTTCCAACACTTCAAACTGGACAGTGTCTATCACAGAACAAGTACTTGAACCACTAACAGTGTCTATCACAGGTCTATCACAGAAAAACAAGTACTAGAACCACGACTAGAGCGTGTCTAGAACTATGAGGTGCATGTTTAAATACTTATAATTACAATAAGACCGTCTTCTCGTGCCGATCTCGTTTGCCCCCTTCCGATCTCGTGAGGCACGAGATTTCACAGATAGTAGCGGAGAAAACCGAAGTAAATCGAACACCTCTCCTAACGTTCGCGCCAAATTGTTAAATGTGTTGTGAAAAGAAAGTGTTAGTTTGCACTGTAGTTTATGATTTTTTTATGAGTAGATCAAATCGTATGCCTGGAATGTGAGGAGGAGTATTACTGTAATAAAAATTTAAGTGAGCCCTGTTTCTAAAGTACACCCGGAAACGTTGGATGTTATCAGCAAATCTCCTTTGACTCCAGCAGAATAAAAAATCGTAAATCTAATGGTAGCCAGTAAATCATTGTAATTGTGGCAAATCTCCTGTAACTCCAGCAGAAGGAGGAAAAAAAATCCTTCGGTCGTGGGTATTTGTACTTGAGTACATTACCTACCTATATCTGCATGCCTACGCTCGCCTCCTTTTCGTAAATGTGAATTGATAGGGGATTGTTTGCTAATAAGCAGGCGGGTAAATCATTTGATGGCAAATCTCCTTTGAATCCAGCAGAAAATTAAAAAAAAAAATCGTAAATATAATGTTAGCCAGTAAATCATTGTAATGGTGACAAATCCCCTTTAACCACAGCAGAAGAAAAGAAAAAAAGCATTCGGGTGTGAGTATATGAACCAACTACCTCTATATTGCAGCATGACGATCTAACCATCTGAGCTAACAGGCTATTTATTGCACAAGAATACCTAATTATCTACCCAAGTCATTGGCTGACGAATCGTCACGACGCTCTTTTTTAATATTAGGACTATCCATGATTTTGAACGTAAAAAGTACCTTCGTTGGCTTCACAAGTTTGCTGCCAGATGTAGGCTAATTGAGATGAGTTTAACGTTAGTGCAATAGAGAGCAGAGCAATTTTTCATCTTGCATTAATAACATTGCATGAAGTGCTGTGTACCACAATGTACATTAGACACTGCAAAGAAGGTACAAGGTGTTACTTTTCACTCCCCCCCCCCCCTCTAGAACCATTTCTAAGAGAAAAATGTATGATTGCCATTTCGAGACTGGTCGCAAATATGTGCCTACTTTAAGGCCTGCAGTTTATATATTCAAGAAAGTGATTTCAGTTTAAGCACAAAAATAAAACAATTACCAAATAAAGTACTTTCAGTGTTTAGTGACTTTCCGAGTCATAAACAGAAAGGCGGGAGTCGCAGAAAATGTTCATTTCCTATCCCTAATACATCACAGCCTAAAAGGAAGCATTTTTTTTTTTTTTTAATTTGGTTATTTATGGACGCATTTTAACATCTCAGGTCATCAGCGTCCCATTCTATTCAGGGTGTGAAACGGCCGACAAATTTTGCTCAGAAGCCTCTTCTTTCAGGCTTGAGGTTCTTTTTCGTGACGTAAATGTACAACACGGGACCCGGGGCTTTACTTCCCTTCCGAAGGAAGCCATACTTAGGATAAAATGAAGCAAATAAAACAGACAATGGCTAATAATAATACAGAAACTTTAATACTGACACTATGAACTAGGAATACATGTCGATTCGCCGACTGTTTTCAGAAATCCAGCAATACAAAATATAAATACATTTTTAATGGGAAGTTAAATTGCCCACTGAAATATACTGGGCATAAATTAAGAAGCAAAATAAAAGTTTTAACGGAATCTAAGGGAAAAAAGGTGTCTTTACTTGAAAATGGCATTAATAAATTTAAAATAGATGGAGAAATTGGCGAAATAAAGGCTGTAGTCCTTAGATATATACAATTAACTACTTTTCATCAACTAATTATTATAAACATTTCTTTTCAAAATCAGTAATCCTGGAATGATTGACGGCTACTCAGCAGGAGTAGTTAAGGAGAAAACGTAGAACAACTGACAAGAACTACTGACAGCCCTTTGATACATCTTATTAAGCTGCAAGACCTAGGAATGTTCTGCTATTAATGAAGACAATTTATGTGCTTCCTGAAAAAGATTTGAAACTTACATGTTGCGCTTTAAAATGTGTGGGAAATGTCCGCCAGGCGAAAAAGTCTTCACTGCTGCCAAGTTTATAGAGACGTTTAAATGCAGGAATTATGATAGAAAAATGTTTAGATGACACTCTTGTGACAGAATTTTGAAACCCTATTTTCGATATTGAAACACGAGAAATTACAGACATAAACGACAGGATGAGAAAATTCAGAACAAAATCTTTAAATCGAATGGTTCTCAAATTGTAATGAACGCACCCTGAAAGAATTGTCATCAAGAAATCAGGTAGCATTAATAATAGTATGTTGATAAAATTCAGCCCAAAGAACCTGTAACTTTATTAGCAATTTTATCATAAAATCTAACTAAACAACTCCCCCGTCAGTGATATATAACATTAATATAAATTGTAAATTTCTCTATTTTGAATATTTTAAAATACGGCTTATATGTAAGAAAACTATTACATAACAGTTGACTTTTTGTATGTTTCTCTTTTAAACTAAGCGGAATCACATCTCAGTTAACAGCACTCTGGCGAATTTGGGAAGAAATACATAATCACCAGTTAGAAGTTAGGCAAAGCGTCATCAGATGTAAGCGAATAATTGGCTACACCATGGTGCAAAACCATTAAAAAATGGTGGGGGGAAGAAAATTCGAACTAGAAGAAGGATAATTTTGCCGATTTTGGCAATAGAGCAGTAAATAGTAAATACTCTGAGACTTAATTGATGACTGCAGTTGTAACGTAAATACGTGCAGGGTTGCCACAATACTGAAGATCTGATAGTCGTTCTCTTATTTCTATACGTATTATTGCTGTTATTTTCATCGAAATACACAGAATAATCCATTGTTTTACAGTAATATATGTGTTGCACATTTTCCTTGTCGTTTTATAACACAAGGATTCCCCTCTCCCCTGGGAAATTTTGGTGGAGGAGGAATTTTTTTTAGGTAAAATCATCAGTGAGGGGAACAACCCCCCCCCCCGCGCGATTTCGCACCCTGAGCTACATGAGCACATCGACATATTAGCTCAATACATTGGAGCGACGTGTTATAATTGAGAAGGTTGTGGTTTCAATCCCTCACAGGCCAATCTTTTCTCTCTCTCGTAATCTTCATAATTTGTCTGCCCTGTTCTTAACAGAATAAACGTTACTTTTTAGGGAGGACAACCCATAGGTTGCATTTTACGTTAGGTTAGGTTAGGTGTAACAAAAAAAAAAAAAAAAAAAAAAAAAAAATAATAATAATAATAATAATAATAATAATAATAAAATAATGCATGCAAATTTTATAGCGTAAAAAGAGTATGCCATTTTCTTTTTTGATTGCGGCTCGTGCCCCTTTCGTTGCCGTTCAGGACTGTGGCATTCGACTTCCTCCGCTGCCGCTCGGGACTGAAGCACCAAGACGAGGCCATCTGTATGGATAAATTTAAATCGGGGAAGCAAGACACGACAGAAGCGCTCGTGGTCTGGCACGAACTAAAACATTTTAAATTTAGCGAAATTTTGTCTAGTGTCAGTTGATTTGGTTTATTTATGGACGCTCTTTGACTTTTCAGGTCATCAACGTCCCATGCAATTCAGGACGTGAAAGAGCCGGTAAATTTTGCTCGGAGGCCTATCTTTCAGGCTTGAGATTCTTTTACGTGGCGTAAATCTATGATATGGGACCCATAGTTTTACTTCCCTTCTAAAGGAAGCCCGAAAAAAATCCATCAATCTTGGCCGAGTATGAACAGTTTAGGAGGCATGTATGGTTACCACTACACAACCAGGACTGACTCTGGTGACTAGATTTTACCCCCACACATAAATACCAGTAAACTCTACCGTTATTTTTACGGTTTTGTTGACTGTTGTATTTGTATTCTTTCATAAAGCAATCAAAATTATTTTGCGCCATAAGCTTTTATTGACATCCATTATAAACTTATTAATAACAGATCATAACAGAAATGGAGCCATTTTCAGGAACAAATTGCTTTAATCTTCACAACCGAAAGTCGTTTATTTCAATTACTGATTTAATTGATGGTTTCATTTTCTGAAATTACAGTTCCAAAAATTAGTAAAAGAAATAATTTAGTAGTGAAAATAATGCAAATAATTTATTTATGAAATGTAAAACAAACTGCAGTTTTCTGACCAAGAAAGAATCTGTTCAGTTCAATATTTTTGTCAATCTAATTGTGTGCAAATAGCAGATGCTTAAAGAAGAAAAGTGATGATGATAATAATGTTAATTATAACAATGTTAAAATAAACCCTATTCAAAGTTGGACACACAGTGGCAGGCAGTGACCCAGCACATCAAGAAGAAAAATGGTGGTATGAAAATTATAAAGCTTTAACAGTATTAACATTAATCTTATTCAATGTTCTGGACCATCAAAAATCCAAAATACATGTTGTTAAGAAAATGCACTCTTTAATCACTGATAACAATGTGGAGGGTTTGGATATACATACAGAAGGTAATAAAATGTGTACCCAAAGTGCCCTTGCAGAAGCAACATATGCTGAAGTGCATCAATGGGGATCTTGTGTTTCTAAAAACTGCATCACTGGTGATGAAATATGGCTGTTAATACAATCCAAAAATCAATGATTTTGAGTGCCATATGAACATAATGCAGAACTTCAAGTTATTAAAAAAAAAAAAAGTACTTTCAGCAATAGAAGGACCTCTGTGCTACATTGAAAGGCTTACAGAGGACTATTTTAAAGTAGATTAGGAATTTAGATCCCAGACAGGCATTTATTCTTTTTCTCTTCTAAGCTGTTCTTTTTAAATACATGTACTTTAAAAGCATCATTGTCAGATTAATAAAATATAAATAACTTGCTTTATATAAAGATAACTTTTATTTTACCTTGAATCTATGACTTGTCTCCTTGCCCTCACAAGTAAATGAGACCCATCCTGTGGCTGTATCAATGAAGCAACCAATGAACATGCCTTGTGATGCTCCTTTGCCTGATGCATCATGAGTTACTTCGTTATATAATTCATCTGCTCGCACCATGTAGCAACTCTGACGATCAATGCTGCAAATATATCAAATTAAGTCACGGAAGCAATATGCACACTTTAGATACCATAACATTCTGGAATGTACACACACAAACAAACAGAAAAATTTAATTACCTATCTATAATTCTGTCATAGTCATCCACAAGCATTACTGATGCTTTGCGTACACTGCCCTGGTTGAACTCATTGCTAAAGAAATGGTACTGTGTAGTAACCCAGCCAACATACACATGTGTGGGATCCTGGCCAGGGAAGATACGCACACCATAAAAGTATTCATTGATCAACTTAAGGCATTCAGCGTCAAATATTTCATTTCCAATTGTTTCTACTCCTGTTGCTGCAGGAACAGACATCACTTTGGGACCTCGTTCTGGCACAGTTGGTGGTACAACTCTCAAGTCACCCTAATAAAATAAATAATAATTAGGCATTGTGACAAAAAGTACTGAGTATTGCAATTTTCACATGCATGCCAATATCCTATCATAATTCTATATATTATCTGTGTAAAAGGAAGTGGTATTTACCTGTGATACCTTAACTTGTGTTGGCGCTTTCACTTGCAGAGTAGTAGTACGAGTCATTCCTATAGGTTTTCTTTCAGGACTTATATCACCATTTGGCTCTGGAGTTTTACCCTTTTTATCTGCACTAGCATCACGTGTCTTTCTTGAGAAGAATCTGTACAAATAAATCAGAGATTTAACATACATTTTAGTAAATACTATAATAACAATACTTCTATTACAATTTTCGTAGTAATGTTCTAATAGCTTTGTATTACATTTTATATAGTTTTTTTTTATTTATTTATTTACAGACTCTTTTTAACATCTCAAGTCATTATCATCCTATTCAATTCAGGCCATGAAACGACTGGTAAATTTTACTCAGAGGCCTCTCCTTTCAGGCTTCAGGTTTTTTTCGTGTTATAAATCATGGGACCCATGGCTTTACTTCCCTTCCGAAGGAAGCCATACTTAGGATTTTTCACCCGAAAAAATCCATTGATCCTAGCCAGGATTGAACCCATGATCTTGGGTTTATGAGGCAAGTATAGTTACCATTAGACCACCAGGACTGAGGATTTTATATAGGGTAAAGGCATGAAGCATTGAGAGTTAACTGTATGTAGCAATAAATGAAATAAAAATGTAATGCCCATTTGATCATCAGCAGACTCTGTTAGGCCAAAAAAATAATTATAATCTCTTATTTTCTGTTGCCATATTGTGTTAATGTCACAAATGTCATATATTCTGACTGTAATCATGGGCAAACAAAAAATTATCGAAAATATGTACCTTTTTGAATTATCCCATAAACGAAAGTATTTTGATACAAATTCACAAGCATAAATTAATAAAATGAGTTAGTTCATTGTAAAAGCATGAATGTAAGCAAACATACCATTGGTATAAACATCATATTGGTTAAAGGCAATTCGGGCAGTCTCGGGTAAATTCCTTTCTATCCTCAAAGATTCTCTTTATCTATCCAAATTTCATGAACAGATACCTTATAGGTTTCTCCTTTTGTGACCTTATATGTACAAAGAAACAGATTTAGGAGCAACATTCTTTGCTATATCCATTTGAATATTTTCTCCCACATTCAGAAAAAAGTGTACGTTGGTTAAGTCAAGTTAGCAACCTATTAGAAAACTTGGCAAGAGAAAGTCTATAAATGTGAAAACTACATTTCTGAACAGGTGTTGGCCTTCAGCATGAAGCATAAAGAAACAACTCATAAAGAGATTGGAAAATGATCTCTACTGTGATGATTGCAGAGGGTATTATTATTATTATTATTATTATTATTATTATTATTATTATTATTATTATTATTATTATTATTCTATTCTATTATTATAATAGAAGATATAAGAAAAACTGAATTCCGTGCACTGAATACAAAGTATAAGTGTAAGAACAGTTGCATAAATTTTGATAAATGTTAATATATCTGGGGTCGTAAACATGACTGTTTCAATATCTGAGCATGACTGCATAGATTTTGATGATATTATGTAAAATTTTTATTTGCATTCAATGTTATTAACATGATTGTGATGTTATCTTGAATTTTCTTCAATTTGTAGCCTACATGAGTTAATAAATACAATTAAAGTGAGTGAACTTTTGAAGTAATACAATTAGGTATTATTTCCTTCACTGCAGATAACAACACAGTTTCTCCTATTACTGGTTATCTTCTGTTATTTTATAAAATATTGAACCTTCCTAAATTATTTTAAAAAAGAAAATATCCAGGATTACAAGGAACAGCTTAAAAATGGAGAGACATTTTGGATAATATTTCTCCAAATACAGTTAAAAATCTCAATTAGTGTCATTATTATCTGCAATTACCCTATACATTACCTATATTTTCTAGTTTGAATCATATGATAAATAAAAGAAAATGATTAACCTGAATGGAGATCGTCCTCGTTTCTTTTCCTTCTCAGGACTAGCATCCATATCATTATACTGGTTCATATCTGCATCACTTGTAGATCGCTGCATTTTACCTGGGAAAATATCTGTAAAATTAGCCTGTTAAATTTAGTATTACTTTTCTAGATTATAAGATCAATCTAACGAATGAGAACCTATCATTTTAATTGTTATCATAAAATATAATTACATTGAAAGTGAAAGATATAAGAACTAGTTTAAGATTTAATATTAATAATTTCCTTGAAGAAATGAAGGGCTTCCAAAAGTGAATTTTGAAGTATCTATTGCTATCTATTACTTAGGAAATGAGTGTACATATCAGAATCATTGCTAACTCAAGCAATCTCTATACTTTCAATATTAATTTTGGCATCAAACACAGTGAAACATGCATTAATAATCTCTTCTAAGTCAAAATATTTAGAACATTCTTTTGGTTTCACTTACATGAGATTTACTCAAACATGTTTTGTGAAACAATTGTCCTCATCCTCATCTATTAAACAACTTGGATCATAGAAGTTGGTTAGGCAGGTATCTGGATTGATTTTGTTAGTCTTGTGATAAACTTGAATAATGAGCTGTTTTCCAAGCAGTACAATATCATCTTAGTATCTCAAAAGCGATAAAGTGTAAAAAAAATGTATTGAAATTAAACAAAATAGATTCCAGGCCCAAAGAGAAAATCTCTGGTATTTACTGGATTAATTGTAAAGAGTGCAAAAAAAAATTTATGTAGGAAAAACAGAGAAATATAGGCATTAGGTTGAAGGAACATTGGAAAAACATTCATTACTAACAAATAGATAAATCAGCTGTAGCAGCACATTTCTGAAATCAAAACCATGAAATAGAAAAAGGCATCAAGTTATTAAAAACTGTTAAACAACCAATAAAAGGATTTATATAAAAAAAAAATATGAGAAAACCTTATGAATTTTTACATCCTGGAATCAGTTCTTAATCAAGTTTATCACAAGATCATAGTCAACGCAGATACCTAACTACCCTAATTCTAAGAATGATCCAACAGTCATTTAATAGCTGAGGATGTGAACAATTGTTCCATGAAACATGTCCTGAGTAAATCTCATGTAAATGAGAAAGAGTGTTCTAAATATTTCAACTCAGAAGAGATTATTAATCTCTATGGTCCCTCTATTGTATAACACAGTACTTTGCATTTATGCACTGTCCATGTTCTTCTTAAATAGCATCCACTGATCCTAGGAACAGTGCATCATTACTATTATAAGCATTTCTGAGATTTTGTGGAATGCTTAGTTTTTTTACAGTACACTAATTGTAGTTTTTCAGGAAAGGTAGTCCAATTTTTCTAAACTGCTAGTTGCAAATTTCATTTGAAAAAAATCTATTGATTGATTTCAGCTTTTAGGGAAAGAGAAAGGTGTAAAAATTCAGAAAGCAAGAATATTGCAGGAAAAAATATCATCCTGGTCCTGAATGGAAAATTAACCTTGCCAGACACTTGTACTAAATCTGTGATTCTGGATCAATTTTACTATGAATTGTTCAATAAGCATCTCTTTAGCTGCAAATAATATGCAGACTATGGTGCCACAAGAACCATAAATTTTAGTTCAGAAACACATCAAATTCAGTCTTGGAAGCCTCCTATTTTATTAATTTATCACCAAAGCCCTAATAGCATTAATATTAATTATGCAGTCTCATGCAAGCTAAGCAGTTATGAAATTTAACCCTTTAATACTAAGAGAAAAGTGTTCTTATGTAAAATTTAAACATAGAACATAAATGTCAACATACTACTACACATCTAATCTATAACAGCAAGGACACTATCACAAATAAAACAGTACTATGTATCTACTATAGGAGTGGGCTGAAAAATTTTTGTGTTTTGTTGTTTTGATAAACAGCTTTAATTTTGTACAGAACTTACCAGAAAGGTAATAAATTTTATTCTTTTTTTTTCAATATGTGCCTCCAATTTTACATAACTTTTTGACCTCTGTAAGTGAAATATGAGAGAATAATGAATACAAGCCTTAGTGTTTAATTCTGTTCGCATTACAGCTTTTAGGATTTAGATACAGCCAGGTAAAATTTTATGCCAGCAAGCAAATCCCAAGAATTATATTACAATATCCTTGACTTCTCATGTTGAATTCAAATAATCTGACCTTAATAACTGTACAATGTTTACCAATGAAATATTTTTCAAGCATTTTCCCATACATCATCTTATAATAATTTAATCTTGTTAGCTTTTAATAAAACCATTTTCTTTCATTCTGATCAACAAATTTGATTATTTATGTTTCCAGATTCCTAAGTTCCAAAGCATGTTTGAAATAACAGATGGTTTCTAAAGCAGAGTGAACAATCCATTTTATATATTCACTGGTGAATAAAAATCCTTGCACTGCAGACATAGATATTAATTAAGAGCATTTATTCTTTCCTTTTAAATTACCATATCATTTGTAAGGAATTATATTTTATTAATATTTGGACACTCATTCTAAGTATTACTACTCAAAATATGTATATAGAGAGCTTAATTTTCAATATATATCATCATTTCTGATGAATAAAATAGAATCATTCATATCATCCAATCAGAGAGTTTGCATGCTTTAGGATTTTACTATAATGACACAATTCTTTTGTAGTGCTCGACTTCAAACAAATTCTAAATAACTTTCATTAAAATCTTTTCTCCTTTGAACACTTTTATTATTTTTCATTTTTACATATATAAAAACAGAAAGAGGCCCTACATTTAATTGCAGGTAATTAAATTTAATATTAGAAATGGGATCAATTGTCTCTATACTCAATACCTATACATGTTAGTCATACAATTTGATACTTCAATGCTGATACTTCCAAATTTTTATCGCATAAAATGCAAATTCTCGTTGCATTATTTTGAGAGTATTAATATATAAAAACAAGTATATATGAATTTAAAATGAACTATGTGTCAGAACTAATAAGTGAAGCAACTTGTATATTCATAATTAGCTGGTGTGTAATGTAAAACTCTTATGCTCCACTTATCATTTAACTGTACAAAACATGTTTCATAGGCCATTGCCTGCATCATCAGTTGTCATTTGACTGCTGGATTCATTGATGGTTGGATGGTATAGCTCTAGTAGACATTTTATGAACTTTTGGATTAATTTGTCCTCTGTTGGGATCTTGAAGTTCATAACCCCTATCTTCTTCATATTTTTATAAAAAAAATGTTTCTATTTTCCCATCTCCAAAAGTCTTATCAACAAATTTCAGCAATTTGATTTCCATTTTTATATCATGTTTGTCTCCCCAAAAGTGACATGCAACCACTTATTTTTCTATCTGATTGTACTTGATGTTTCTCCAGTGTTCTTTGAGCCTAATTCCAATCCTTCTTTTTGTTTTGCCAATATACACTTTGTTGCATACCAAGCAGTTGATCCCTGCACTATAGTATTTCTTAAATAGTATCAACTACTGTTCTTCCTGTGGCTGACTTTCCAGAGATCCTCAATCATGGTGGGACATCGAGAAGCAAGGTGTGTTTCAGTAGACCAAAACTGCAAAAATCCATTGGTGAGGCATCTGGCGACTTCACAGGGATATTTTTAAACAGTATCACATTGAAGCTTTTCCTCAGCTTTCCCGTGGTACTAATCCTGAGATGACTAAGAAGTATGGCTGGGTACTTTATCCATGAGGATCCAAATGTTTGGAACATCCCACTATACAACCAGAGAATATCTTCATCAAAAATTAGGTCCATGACATTGCTTTTATAGTAGACTGCATCAAATTTTACATTTTTGGAAACTTTGTAAATATCAAGTTTCCCCAGAGTATAGTAACCTACAACCACTAATAACCCTTAGAAAACTTTTCCTGGTTTTCCCGGATGAAGTTGGAGCACTGCTTTTGGCCCACTTGATGGTAGTAAATAGCATGAAGTTTGTTTATGTCATCTAAATTAATCTATGCTTCATCCAAAGAAACCCTGATTGTCACTTTTAACCTGCCAAGTGGCATTCATACAGTTTTCTTGCATTGATGAAGAGTTCCTTAATGTGTTCTTTCAAGATGTGCCCACATGCTTTTTTCCACTGTTCTAGGCCCAAATGTTGGTGGATTATCCTATAAAGGTCCCTTTAGATTTTCTAATGTGACTGGTAATGCTTCTTTTGTTTGTCACTGCTGCTACTAGCCCTTTAGGTCATACCGGTTACATCTTTTTTTTTTTTTTTTGCCAGAATGGGCCTCAGATAGGAATCCATTCTGTGCAGCTATGTTAATGATAACTTATGGTAAGAACCTTTCTCTTTACACCTTACTACTGCCATTAAAAGGCTGTAACCAACTTCAGAAAGCCCAACAATATCTCCTGGCACAAATCTTTTGAAACCATTATGGAGTAATATTTTCATCAGACTGTACCAGCAGACTGCAGGCACTTACTGATGAATTGACTTGATAATATATGTAAGCATGTCCCACTGGAAGGAGTGGGAGAGCAATTCAAAATCGCCCAAGCTTAACTGCGGCAACTCTTTGTAGAATTAAAACTGTTATATTAACAAAGTATCAAAAGGTAATGAGTTCATATACAAGGCTATCATTCAATATTGATAACCCTTGAGCACTGAGGATATTGAGGTAACCAGAACCCATCTCTATGTATTATATCAGTTTTGTCTTTTGATTTTTGAGGTGGGTGGATTTTAATAGCTGGTAGCTTTTAGAAATTCTTTCCTTTTTATTCAAAACACTGCAATGAATTATGTAAATATATTTCATTCCAACAGATTACCTTTGAAAAGCTAATTGGAACTTGTACAGTGAAGCTAATCATATAATTAAGATCATTGCATGATTAAATCCAACTACACACTCTTATTGGCTCCACTTAGTTGTTTAAATTTAGAACATGTTTTGCAGATACTCATTCACATAAAAAAGCATAACAAATTATCTAGTAGTCAATGGTTACTGATGATGTGAATGAGTATCTGCAAAACATGTACTAAATTTAAATGAGTGGAGCCAATAAGAATAGTGTCGGTCCTGGTGGTGTAGTGGTAACCATACTTGCCTCCTAAACCCAAGATTGTGGATTTGAACCCGGCCAGGAACGATGGATTTTTTGGGCGTAAAAATCCTAAGTATGGCTTCCTTCAGAAAGGAAGTAAAGCCGTGGTCCCATGTTGTACATTTGCGGTACAAAAAAGAACCTCAAGCCTGAAAGAAGAGGCCTCTGAGCAAAATTTGCCAGCCATTTCATGCCCTGAATAGAATGCGACGCTGATGACCTAAGATGTTAAAGAGCCTCCGTAAATAAATCAAATAAAAAAACTCCAATAAGAATGTGTAGTTTGACACAATTGCAATGATCCTAATTAGATTACCTTTGTTTCAACAATGTAAAGTAAATTTACAGTTTCTCCTCATACTGTTACTTGAATGTTGTAATTCACTAGTTTAGGTGATGTCTGTAAAAAATACTGACATATATTTAGAATGTATGAATGTATATGTTTAACTTTGTCTGCAGAATTCTTTACAAAGAGTAATCTAAGCAAAGATTGGTCAAACATCATCCTTGAAGACTTTCAGAAGACTTGTTACTAAAAAGAAACTATAAAAAGTGGAAGTTTGGGCCAAAATTTGAAAAGATAGCAGCATTGTTTTGTACTTGAATGTAAGCTGCAACAGAAAAACATGTTTACTGTCTTTGTAAAAAATTTGGAAAGAGGTTTATTGTATGAGTACATTGAGAAAGGTGCTTGTGAATGAAGATTTTTCTAACACGAAAATTATTATAATTCTGAAGCACAATACATTACAAATACAGATATATTGGTAGATTGAAAAAGAACCTTCTAACAGGTATTAATTTCCAATTAATGTTAATCAGAGGAAATTCTTAGTTGCCAAATTATGAGGTAAAATAATTGTTCTAGAAGTCAAGTTTCCTTCCAGCAATTTGCTGTATAATTGGCTTAGTGTTGCATGTCCCTCCACTGGCCATAACTATGCACAAAGAAAGTTACAAATAAATTCAAAACATTGGATATTACAAAAAAAGATCAAATTTTTATTTTTTGTATAATATAAACAAATTTTATGCTTTCAATTTTATACTGCATCATAGGTAGCTCATTACCATACATTGCTACCACCTTAAAACAATTAAAAAGTATTCTTTTACCCTAGTTTTGAATTGAATCTGAAATGCATAATTCAGGCTAGTTTTCGTGCTGGAACCTGAAACACTGGCATATGAAACATTATCCATGCCTGTGGTTAAAATTATACCTGGTTCCATAGTTCCATTTATCTGCCCATTCTCTATATTGTCTAAAGGTGCATTGCCCCTCCTGGGTGGTCTTGCTGGCTTGCCTTTCATTTTAGTTGGGGAGCTATCATCTGGTGATGATGGTCCATTCATTATTAACTCATCTGCTTCTACTGCATCTTCTGAGTAGCCACGCTGAAGACCTGCCACAACAAACACATACAAGGGCTTACCTACCACTAAACCTACCTCTATACTGCAACCAACACTTACTGGGATAGGAATGTTAGAAACAATTTTGTTTAAAGGTAGACAGCAAACTATAGAGCAAATTTGCCAGGTTCAAGAGTACAGGAAATTATACACCGACCTTTGATATCACTCATAGTGAAACCAGACTTCATGATTTGCTCAATATGTGCTGGAGTACTTTGGTCAGCCTCTGCAAGCAACCGATGTTGTCGAATTTTGATCTCTTGCCAGCGTCGAACTTTCTCTGACTCTCTGTAACAAGCATTGTGATTTAGTTTTAACTAGTTTTGTGTACATATTGTTAGTTCAACTTGCAGTAAGTAACAAATATTGATTTTTTAGTAATATAATTCATATATCGTATTTCATTTTGCTTCTACTTACTCAATAAAGGTTGACTGACAAATAACTGGTAGAGAAAATCTAAGGAATTCCCAATTAGCCTTCTCCATTGTCTCAAAGAGATTATGACTTATCTTCATACAGGGAGGTGAATCTGAACCTGCTGGAATTCTAGTAACATCTATTTTTGTGTCAATAAAGTCTTCTGTATTCTCAAAAATTGGCTGATCTTTAGTGTACCAGTATGTTACAGCTCGTTTCATATTCCTATGAACAAAAATGTGTAATAAGTAAAATTTTTGGTTTACAGTTATCATTTTCTTCCCAACTCATGAAACTTACTAATTATTTAGCATTTTTTTGTGTCACATAACCCGTTATAGACCATTAAAAATGATAATTCTCTGATGCATGCTGAAGTCTTTGGTGAATTTCTGCAGTAGGAATTTCTTCTTTAATAAGCAATTCAATAAACTACACACAAAAAATTATTTCAGTTTTGTTAGAAATCCTTGTGATTATGTCATACAATCTATTAACATCATAGTCACTCAAGAATACTTTATGTGCTGATGTCACGTACCAGAGCATGTTCATTCTGGATGCAGATCTGCATATAAAAAACTGTTTCTCTGTGTTAAAATTCAATTCTAATTATTTAACTTCATCTATCTAGGCATGTCAGGAAATATTAAGAATACAAAGCAAAGTAAAGCATATCTCTTACTTTAAAAAAATCTGTGATTTTATTTATTTAATTGGATGACAGTAAGCATTATTAAATTCATGAACAATTATTATAGAATAGTATGATTAATTTACTTAAAAAGTAACCAGTCCCATGGTCTATGGTTAGCATTCCTGGCAAATAATGCTGGGGTCTTGGATTTGATTCCCAGATATACCATGGGAATTTTTCCTTGATTAGGAAGATTCCCATTAGGTTTAAGGATCCCTCTGTATTCTATGATTTTCAATCTTGCAACAATATTTCTCTCAGCAGGTAGCAAGGCTGTTATGCAATAGCAAAATCAATTTCCATTAATTAGCAGAAAAAATACCCTGACTGGTGTCTTCTGACACTTTTGTGAGTAGCTCCTTCCCAGGAAGGATGGATATGCTCAAGCAAGTAACATGTCAGTGACATGTGTTTTTGAGCTTTAAAATGGAATTCCTATTGAAGAATGGGAACAACTTATAACAATCTAGTACAAACATGTTTAAGTGTGGTGATAATGAGATTTTTTTTATATTGATCTGCTTCCATCTAAGTGGTGGTCACAGTGTTTTCAAAGTAGCATTTTTATCCTTCAGGAGATTTTAAATATATTCTATTGTTTGCCAAAGTTATTTGTATTGATATATGCCTATGTGCCTGTACCTTCTACTTTTGGCAAACAAAAGAACTCCACACCACCATTAGCACTAGCATTTTCTGATCATTCTCTGTACATTTCAGAATTTCTGTTAGTACATAATGGCCTTTGATGCCCCATAAGTAAAATTAAAAATGTGTAAGACAGAAAAATGTAGATCAGCTCTACTGTATCATCAACATCAATAACTTGATGCTTTCACTAATAGGCAGAATCACTCTGTATTGTACATTTGGGATGCCTGAATTTAATAAATATTCTCATACAATGCACAATTCAGTCCAAAATTCCAATCTGCATTCATTAACATTTTTGTTTTAAAAATTAGAATATTTTAAAATTTCACTATTTTGTTGCATTTACTTAGTCTTCATCAGATACAATTTAAGGAAATCTCAAGCAAAGAAATAAAGCAGATACAGACATGCTACCTTTCTCTAAATTTTAAAAAAAATATCAATTAACTACAAAATTACTGCAATTTTAAAAACTGAAACCAACAAACCTGATAGACCACTTATCTTTTCAGAGGATTTAGCAAATAAAAACATCATAACAAAAAATGCATTCAGGCTCAAATTAAGTGTAAATAAAACAAAATGTACCACATGCATAAAAAAAATAGTTAACATAAAAAGTAGTGCTAATTTAGCAATGTAATAGAAATATATGTCACTTAAGTTTATTAAAGTACTTACACACAGAAGGGCTCATATCCTTCTTGCAGACCACACATGGTGAAATATTTGAGTGAATTGATATCCTGACCAAATGTTAGTTTACCCTTTTGGCCAATACCAAGTGTAAATGCAGGAACAAAAGAATCTCCTTGTACATCAGCAAATGATGTTTCACCACCGAGGGCATCCATCAGAAGTTCTCCATTCAATGAGAAGCCTAGAGTTTAAGCAGACATCTATGATACTACTACATAATACCTTCCTGCAGTCATTTTCTCTTAACAACCTTTTAGTTAAAAAAATGCAGATAAACTGAAATAATAGCATCTTTTATATAAAAATATGCATCACATTAAACTTTTCTGTGCAGATTAGGTGATTAGAGCTAGGAAATGTACGATATGTCTAAGAAATTATGGTGTATCATGAATTTTTTTACCAGTCAGTTCTCACCATAATTCAAGCTGCATTCTTATCTAAACAATTCCTGGAATTGTACATCAAAAGTTCATTAACTGTATTTAATTTTACAATAATGTGTAACATACCAATGTATTTTGGAAACTTTGAAGTAACATCAATATTCAAACAGTACCTTAAAATGAAATAACAAGAGCTGTGAAGATAATCTTAAAAATTATAATGCTCAGGTGAAAGATTTTACAAAATCCTAAGAAATTTTGTATTCCTTCATTAGTACATTTTGGATCTCTCTTTCATATTTGTTCATTTTGTTCTCATTTGAATGTTATTCCTTTCGTGCAGTCTAGGCTTCCTCTATTAAACATAGCATATTTATATTTCTTCTGATATTTACAACCACAGGAGAAATGTAATAGTTATTTCAATTTCAAAAAGATAAGTATAGAATCAGTTTGTTTTTGACAGAGTCTTATCATTTTAAATAAAGCCAGTAGACATGATTTATGCCAGAATATTTCATAGAGGCTAAAAATGTTACAAACCATGTTTAAAGTTACTTTTATTTTAAAGTATGTTATTTAAAAACTATGCTATTGTTTAATACTTAATATTTATTAAATGCAACAGAAATTAAAGTATATATATATATATATAAGTTCTGGCCCGGCCAGTGTTCTATATACCATTAAAATATATATGCCAATATATATAGGTTCTGGCCCTGGCCAGTTTTCTATATACCATTAAAATATATATGCCATTGTTACTCCCATGTAGTTTAATAAGGTAAGAACTGTATGGCAATTTTTTCATGATAACATATATCAGCCCTGAAACTGTGAATCTATCAGTTTACAAGTAACATAAATTTGCTCTGTGCTATGCAACTATCACACTACTGCTTACAATACTTAATTTATTACCAATAAATGAAATATTTTGTTCTTTAATTTAAAAAATTTTATTCAAATTTTAAATACTTAATATGTTAACACTATCTATAGCATAAATTTTAAAAAAAATTGAATGAATAAAAACCAGATACTGTTATAAACAAGTGAGTAATATAATAAAATTGATGCAGACATGCAACAAACATAGCTCATGCATTGCAAACTGTATAAAATATTAAAACACATGCTGTAATATCCATTAATTAAGTTTACAGCATTCAATCAACACTAATCTTTTTTCTTTGTCTTTTCTACACATCAAATCTGAACAAGACATTTTTTATACAGTAACAAACATACTTATAACTGTAACTATGAAAAGAAATAAAGTATATAATTATAACTAAATAAACATACAAAGCTTTTATAGTTGCACACAGACCACTGCAATGTAATATCTACATCTATTCATTGCTGACTTAAACATAATGTAATTATACTGTTTCTGCTAAATATACTCAGGAATGTTAGTTATAAGGACTATAGATTGTAATAACTATGTTTATGAAGATGTTATAAAATGAAAATACAAACTTCCATGTCCTTATGAGTTTTAGTCCTATAGAAAAATTAGGCATAAAACTCAAAATTTACATTATAAAATTTCTTAAACAGATGTCACAAATTTTTAGAAAATTAAGAGAAATACTTTCAACTATTTGTATAATTTGTACAAATAACTAAAATAACTAATTCATTTATCAATAACACTTTCAAAATAAGGTAAAAAGTAAATAATCATTTTGACATGTCAAAGGTTGAAGAATGATAGGTTTTCAAAACAGACACTGCACAAGGAAGAGGAAAACACTAGAATGGATGGGAGGAATAACTGAAGCAAAACAACAGAAGGATTTGGAGAAAAGATACAAAAAGGAAGGTAGAGGATGATTTTTGAACAATTAAAGCCTATTAATAATAATTATAATAAAGTGCTCAAGTTCCACCTCAGATTTCAATTGCCATATCTAGCTTTACCTTGCATCATATTTAAAATTGTGAATTATTTAAATCTCTCCATAATTATTAATAATAATTTCATCAACATCGTGAGTATGACACTGCTGACCAAAGGCCTACTTTACATTAAATAAGTAAGAGAGTTCAAGCATATTGAAGCTATAGACTGAACTATTTTAGTCATTCCTGTCATTTACTTCTGGTATTTGTTGGTTTCTAGCCTTGTGTCTACTATGGAGAGTCAATGCCCTCCAGAGAACATTACAATGGATCATCCAGTAAGGAAATATTGAGAAAATGAAGGTATATAGCATAAAGTAGTATGGTGTTAGCCACAGGGTATTATATTCTATTTTGTTTTGTTTTGTTTTTTTTTTTGTTCTAAGAATTTGAATAAGAATTAATTATGATAATTTATAACATATTAGAAAAATGTATAGTAATATGAGAGATACTCACAAGTCCCTAACCTGAGTATATTAGATGGTTAATAGAATAAAAATTCAGGTGTCATTTGTGAAAGTAATCTCCCTTTACTTAAATGTATTTCTCTTATTTCTGAATTAACATTTCAATCTCCCTTAAAAAAATTGTCCAAAGCTTTGTCTACAAAATACTAGAAAACAGCATCGTTCAACACAGTGTTGTTTGTGAATTTCAGTCATCAAAGGTCAGATTATTTTTGAAAACAGTCAGTAGTGCTGCAGGTAAGTTTTGAGCTATATGGTGCTTGATCCAGCTCTTGAAAGTCACTTGTGCTCACAGCAATCATGTGGACTGGTGTAATGTTGTGTAGCAGACAATTTCTTCACTTAGCATATCATGCCTTTTTTCCTTGATGGCTCTTTGCAATTGATGCAGAAGCTGAGCACAATATTTCCTGGTCATCATTGCTGTGATGCTTTCTTTGAAGCCCATGATTAAAATTCCTCTGCAGTTCTCAGAACTGGATTCCATGATTTTCTTTGTTGACTGTGTGACATTGGCCTTTCTTGAGGGGCTCCATCCTTCTTCTGCCACTCTACTGATTCTTTTTCTGAAAGAAGGTCATAAGAGAGGACCATACTTTTGTTCCCTGTGATGATGGATCTAATATTATCCTCTTGTTATCATGGCAAAAGTTTAAACATTTCTGACATCATATTGACTTGCATTTGAACTGCTAAAAGGATTCTGGGCACCCAAACTGCATTGACCTTATGCATATGCAAATGTTGATGAAGGATGTAAAGCACAGTTGCTTTAGAAAGCTCCAAACTTACTGCTATTTCTTTTGTCTTCAGGTATCTGTCACTTAGAATTTCCTTTTCAATAAGGAGATGTTTTCTTGTGTCAAGACATCCCTCAATATATCCTCACATGAGTCATCTTCAAGTCTCTCTCGGCTCAAACGAAATAATTTTAATCACTTCTTCACAGTGGAATATGAAGGGTAAACTTCCCCATACACATTGCCAAGATATTGTTTAATATCACTGGGTAAGTTCTTCTTTAGTTAAAAATTTAACTACATTACATTCAAATTTGAAAATCACATTTTAATACAACCTGTCTGATTTAAATGAGCTTCTCTAAAAGAATGAATGGCACAGTTAGAAAGAAAATCAAGTGTTCACACTTGAGTATCAGATAGCATGAACATCTCAACAATGAATCAAGTTCTTTTATGTCAGACCAAAAACTTTTGGCCTGTACTCCTACATTAATTGTAATTGTGGTGGGTCACACTAAAAATACCTGAGCCAATAGTTGGAAGCCACCTTGTATTTCTCTTAGCATTTCAATAAATAAATAAACAAATAAATCTATGGATCTGTTTGTTGACTTTAGATCTAAAATTTTATTGTCAACTTAATAGGCTAAGAGAAGTGTACTCCTAGCCCTAAAAAGCACCTCATAACTGACATTCATGAACAAACTTATTCCACATGAAACTGTGGAATTACAGTTAAGCAAGCATTATTCTCTCTAAACGCTTATTTTAACATTAGTATCTGAATTATATTAGCATGTGTATATCTACAAAGCACATTAAGAAAATATATAAAATGTTATAGAATGATTAACTTTAGAAGCATACACAGAACATTCATGTTTATTGCAAAGTGTATCAAAAGCTTCCATGACAAATAAAAACAACCAAATAATTCTGTAACACATGAAACATCAATATGACATATTTGTATAAATATACAGTAAATTGACATTGACAGCACAGAGTATAAACACAAAATAAGACAAAGAAGAATGGGAGGGAGGATGAAGGAAGAAATAAAAAAGTTAGCTTAATATCAAATAAGAAAGGAAAGAGAAAATACCAAATTATTGACAAATCAAAAGAAAAACAAGAATAATAAGAACAAAAAAGCAATTGGATGAGGAGCATTTGTCAGAGGAAAATTCCATACTAAGATTATGAAAGGAAATTTAAAGCAATTGAAAACTGTTTCACACTAATTGAGTACCTACTGCATTAATGTACATTCTATTTATTAATATTGATAAAATTGCTTTTATTTATTTTCATAAGTTCATACACATTTTTTGCACTTATTACATGATATCATTGATTTGTAACTGCTTTAAGCTGATAAATATTTTATACAAAACTAGTATGTTTATGCTATAAGCAAATAACCTAATATGATATTTTAGTGACTGTTAAAGTTCTACTTTTTAGTCATGGTTACTATAATAGCAGCAAAATATGTTGTCCTTTATTCAGTTTGTTCGTTTACTATGTTCTACCAGTCATTTTGGTTTTTCTGTATAAATGAAATCATTTCATGCAGAACTCAATTTGTCAAATTGTGCACTTAGGTTATAGTTGTATTTAAATACAGGATATCATTTAACAAATAGGAAATGTCAGAGGAATTTATAGAGCACCTAAAAACAAGCAAAAGATTCATATAAACATATTATCAATAATGCTTAGTTTTCTAGTTAACAATTTTTTGTGATGTACTTATTAACAAACCACAACTATTGTTGGTGCTATGTTGGTGCTGTCTACTCCAAGCCAGAGAGGTCTGAAGGGGGCTTGCAGGGTCACATGAGCCCTTTATTAAAATAGCTAGCAAAGAAAAATCAATAAAATAAACACATCTTACTAATTTAATCATCTTCTATTCTACATTCTTTTAAAGTATGTAAATGAAAACATAAAAATTTAGCAGCATTTACACAGATTATTGGAGACTTTCTATGGATAAATTAATTTGGCAATTTATCATGTTTGAGGTCGCATTCATTTCATGTGTCATTCAGTTGCCAGGCTATTGTAGTATTCCCTATCATTATTAATGCTTGTATTAATTTTATTTGGTATTATGATTAAAATATAGTTTTTCTATGAAATGGTGCAGTCTGTTTAATAAAATAAAATATTTTAAAAGGCCAAAGCTGATTTAAAGCTATTTTTTTAATTCTGAATTAAATTTGAAAAGTATGACAGACAAAATTATGGAAATTCTCTTACATGCTGAGATGTGTCCACACTACCAATTCCTGAATTTGAAGGAGGAGCAAGAAAGTTCAAAGACTCAAAATCTATAGATAGTTTAAGTAATATTAGTAATAATGCTGATTTTTGGATAGTAATAATAATAACAACAATAATAATACTCTTATTATTATTATTCTTATTATTCTTCTTCTTATTATTATTATTATTATTGTTGTTGTTGTTGTTGTTGTTGTTGTTGTTGTTGCTCTCTTCCTTTGCTCCTATCTCTCCACTGGTGATAACAATTTCTTTTATTTGCCTGGAAGATTGTCATTATTATTGATCATTTAAATGTATTTTTGGAAGAAGTTTCATTGACATTAATATACCATATGTGGTTCATTTATGATAAGGCACTGTTTCATGTTTATCATGTGGCTAGAGCATCAGCAATCCCCAAATAAAGAAATAGATTATGAGGGACCTGCTTATCCTCCTGACCTCAATTCATTGAATTTATACCTATGTGGTCATTTAAAGGTTATTATGATTTCCAAACCTACTGACAATATGAAAATTCTTCACCAGCATCCTGAACTAGGATATCAGGAGATACCTAAATATGAGATAAAGTAAGATAGTTCATGATGAGAGCTTGGAAGCCCATATTTGAACTCTAGTGGCCATTTGAACACAATCTGTAGAACTATGGATAAGCAAAAAGAAAGAATGTAATTAGTGAACTACGCAAAATTGGCCATATGCCTATATGGATTTTGTGCTTGTTTTTAAGTCCTCTACCAATATCCCAAAGGTTTTCACATGTTAAGTAACATCCTATATAAAATGTAAGTTGTTTAGCAGATAATCTACCATTTAGCTTCAACATAAAACATTAAATCTGCATAAAATTCTACTAGAACTAGTTTCTTTAGTATTTAGTTTACTCAGTAAATATATCAAAGCAAATTTAATCTTGAAAATGTATACACATGCTTTAATGAAAGCTCATAGCTGCCTTTTGAACTATTTCTACTTCACTTGGCACACTGGCATTTGATATTAACTTCCCGACTTACTTATTGTACGATCAAATAGGTCGAGGAAAACTCCAACAACATCTCCCACTTGCCATTGTTTGCCAAATGACTCAGCTCCCCCGCAATAATGCTTTACTTCCTTTAAATCAAAGAACAACGCATTCAAAATCTGCCAAAAATTACTATATCTCCTGGCTGTAGACTATGGGTACTCCCAATACTCTCTGCTGAAACCTAGTAAATTCAATTCTTCTTCTTCTTCTTCTTCCAATAAATTGAACAAATTAAACGCACATGATTGTTATGATCAACCCCTGAGTATTGACTTATTACAAGGCACTAGATTTTCTTCTTTCACAAGTTTTCAATTTAAAATGTATCATTATACCTGTAAGCTCCACTAAAATATCATTTATTAAAAAAAATTTCAGATTAAAAGCAACATTTAATACTGCACCGTGCTGTTCATCCTGCACAAAGTATTACATTTTTATTTATTGAAGAAATTATTTCAATGCATGGCATTCTTTAGTTTGTTAGAAAATAAAAACTGAAATCAAAAGATTCTAATATCTTATAGCACTTATGTTTTCAATCAGATCTGCAAACAACAGATTTATAGCAAAATCTGTTGAAATGCAAAAACAAATTAAGCTGTTGATATTATTGTATGATTTAGCTGAACTACACACTCTTAATATTTCACTTACTTGTCATGTATAGAACTGGTTTTGAGAACATTTGGTTCTCATCATCAGCTAAAATGTTGGTCCTGGTGGTGTAGTGGTTACCATACTTGCCTCCTATGCCCAAAACGCGGATTCGAACCCGGCCAGGATCGATGGATTTTTTCGGGCGTAAAAATCCTAAGTATGGCTTCCTTCGGAAGGGAAGTAAAGTCGTGGGTCCCGTATCGTACATTTACGGCACGAAAAAGAACCTCAAGCCTGAAATAGAGGCCTCTGAGCAAAATTTGTTGGCCGTTTCACGCCCTGAGTTGAATGGGACGCTGATGACCTGAGATGTTAAAAAGCGTCCATAAATCAATCAATCAATCAATCAAATCAGCTAAAATTCAACTACAGCTCGACGAATTCGGATAATTCATTGAGCTGTAGGAATGTGTATTCTGCTCTGGTGGCAGTGTGATAAACTTGTAGTTTATGTTTTCATCCCGAGCAGTGTTGAAGTTCATTAGACTGTTTTTATATTTGTAGAAGTAGATTTTCTCCCAGGTTGCTAGTTCTATAGGTCCTTGTATTGATTTTAATACTTTTATACTTTTATACTTTTAATACTTTAGCTTTATTCATTATGTTGTGATTTTGTGTCCAAAAATGATATGCTACTGCTGATTTCTCTATTTGCTTGTACTTTATGTTTCTGAAATGTTCCTTTAACTGTATGCATTGAATTTTAGCTGATGATGAGAACCAAATGTTCTCGAAACTGGTTCTATACATTATGACAAGTAAGTGAAGCATTAACAGTGTACAGTTCAACTAAATCATACAATAATATCAATTAATGATTGGCTTCACTGTGCAAGTTCTAATTTACATTTTAATTTTAAATTAAGCAGTGCTTGATCTTATTTTCTGTGAAGCAATAAAAACTGAAGAAACAGTGAAAACAAACTGACAAAAAGTTATTTGCTGTCAACAACTAGCAAAAAGATTAAGTTCCTACTAAAACTGTATAATTCATTAGAAAAAGAGCCTTATAAAATATTTAAAATATAGCATTACTATATTATTTTGATAGAATATCTAGTCTTGCCATATATGCTGTTAAAACTTTCAATAGGGAACTATACCGAGTGTTTTGACAATTGAAAGCATTACTGCAAAAACAACTTTTGTTATTTTTTAACAAAATTGAGTTAAGTATACCATTATGCATAGGTACCCTTTTGTCACTTTTTGAAATGTCTGTAAACTCAGAAAAAATACCAGTTATACAAAAACAGTTTTTGTCATAACATTTTCAACAAAAAATTAGCTTGTTACCTGACAAAGACTGTTCTTGTGTTAAATTGAATTAATTAGGTATTTTATGCTTATAAATGTAAGATTCTTTCAACATTAAAGTAACATTGGATCCCTATTTTGCTTCACATTCTAGATGTCAACTGAAGCTGAAGCAACTGAGAATGTATGAAATTGACAGAGAATCCCTACAGGTAAGAATAAGGTATAATTATTCAGAGCCATAGAGATCAGTGAATATATATAAAAAAGTATTAATACCTAAAAAACTATATTTACCCCTCTTTACAATAGACTTTTGAAGATCAAAGCAGTTTAAAAACTGTCCAGAAAACTGTCAATTCTTTGGAAATCATCAAATTAATTTACAAGTGTATATTTTCAGTACACATGTGGCATACACTGATGGATCAGATAAGAACAGGAAAAAGAAAGCTATTACAGTGTGTTATTTATCTGTTCATTTCCTAAATGTGAGTGAGTTCTAATGCCCACTTGCTTGCCAGCCAGACACTGGAGTTCTGCATATGATGGCAAAAGGCAGTAGCCTAGTTCAATGTGTAACACGTACATAGCTCATACATAATGTGAAGCTGGGGATGAGATATTGATGGAGCAATGGCAAAATGAATGGCAGGAGAAACTAGAGTACCTGGAGAAAAACCACAAATCCCTTTTATGGCCACTGGGATTGAACCTGGCCATCTCAGTAGGAGGTGAGCAGTCTAACCCTATGGCTACGACATTGCCAATTCACTAACTTTATAATAAATTTTTTTCTATTGCATTAATAACAAAAAAACTATCGCTAGCATTGTTTTATTAAAAAAGCAGCCCATTCCACTCCCATGAGCTGGGGATGTTTCTTTATCCTCCTGAAAATTCTCAATTTTTGACAAAGATGTTTTTGTAATAATATATTCAATTACTATCAACTTTATTATTTTGACTGTTAAGTTCAGCTGTAGGAGAGGATACATTACCTACAGATTTAGTCATGTAGTGGGGAGCTTATGAGAAACTGCAGAGCTTTCCCCTTACTAGGTTTGGCCCATAGCCCCATAGTATTTTCCAGACCCTTCAGAAACTGGCCAATTTTGGTAATCTAAGAGTAAGTAACAAGATCTTCTCTGGACCCAAAGTTTGCAGGTTCAAACCTAGGCTTATCTAAAACTAAACTTCTTCTTGGTAATCAAAATTTCCCATATAGGAGGTGCTCAAGTTCCAGGATAGAATGATGGGTACCAGTTCAGTCAAGTGAGAAACTAAAAGTCTGCAGGATGTTTGTTTTTTTTTTTTTTGATTGATTGATTTATTTATGGGCGCTCTTTAACATCTCAGGTCATCAGCGTCCCATTCAATTCAGGGCATGAAACGGCCGACCAATTTTGCTCAGAGGCCTCTCTTTCAGGCTTGAGGTTCTTTTTCGTGCCGTAAATGTATGACATGGGACCCACGGCTTTACTTCCCTTCCAAAGGAAGCCATACTTAGGATTTTTACGCCTGAAAAAATCTATCGGTCCTGGCCGGGTTCAAACCCGCGATCTTGGGTTTAGGAGGTAAGTATGGTAACCACTACACCACCAGGACCGACCAGGATGTTTGTGTATTACATTGTCCAACTGCTTAATAAAACTGAGATTTTAATACCAAGTTTTGGACATCCATACTCTGTGAGGATAAACTATAATGCCAGCCTATATTCAGCTCAGTTCAGCTCAGTAGAGGACCATGATGGCCCATGAAACAAACATCTGTAGGAAAGTGCTCAGACAAGTCATCGGAATGAGGATTTATTGGCAAAAAACCAAAGAGTTTTTAACACTAAGACTGAAGCAGACTGAGATGCAGATATCTTGAGCATCATCCTACCAATAATCATTCAATAATGAAGAGAATTATATAATCATTAAAATGACAATGTGCTTGTCTCAACTCCTTGAGAAGCTCATGAGAGAGCGATTGGTTTGGTTTATTTACTGACCTCTTTAATATCTCATTCAATTCAAGGCATGAAATGGCTAGTAAATTATGCTCAGAGGCCTCTTCTTTCAGTTTTGAGGTTCTTTTACGTACAGTAAATCTACGACATGAGACCCACAGCTTTACTTCCCTTCCAAAGAAAGCAATACTTAGCACTTTTATGCAAAAAAATTCCTCAATCCTGGCTTGGATTGAACCCACAATCTTGGGTCTGCAAGGCAAGTATGGTTACCATTAGACCACCAGGACTGACTCTCATGGGAGTCCTGAAGATGAAAGCATCCACCATCCTTCTTCAATAATTATTTTGATAGACAGTGAGCTAACAATAGTGCCACACTTCTGTCTAAAAGAGATAAAAAATGCCAAAGGATATGAAACCACTCTGCTGGATCCATTTATGAAGGACTGATTTGTTAAAGAGTAATACAGGGCCTTTGAACAGAGTTCACACCAGCCCACAATGCAGGTTCCACAGAGTATACGTTTTTTATTTTTTTTATTTTTCTTCATAACTGGCCTTTCAGCAGCTCCAAAAATGCCTGTAAACTATTTACTGTGATCAGTATTTGAACATAGTTTGTAAGAAGTATTCCAATACCGAGAGTCTGAAGTAATCCTTGGAAGCAGCATGGATAGATTTCCCATTGGAGATAATGTGTGCTACCACTGATGAATAGTCAAAATGAGTTCAGTCACAGGTAAGGGCAAAAGGGAGTAATTTTAAAAACTGATTGATGCTATACAGAGAGTAATGGAACTCAGTGCCATAATTTTGGGGCAATCCAATGCATTTTCAAATACTATTTTGATAGTACTTGACCCCCCTAAAGGAATATCATTATTTTTGTTTCATTACTCTGCAAATATATTAATGTATCATAGTTCAAACATTCTGATTATAATAATGCATACACAAGCAGAAATATAATGAATAATGTCATTTACTATTTTTCCATAACTTACATTCTGATGTAAATTCATTTGAAAAGTTTTATATGAATCCTTTGGGTTCACAAAATTAATGTCATAACTGAGTTTCAATGGCAGTCACTCCTTATGAGTTGTAGCTCTTTATTTTTTAACTCAATAATACTTTTTTTAACTGGTTCTATAAATGAAACAGGACAAATATCTGAAGCACTTTTTTCTAACTATATATTTTGAGCAGCTCACACTGCTGCAATTTAATGTATTCTAGTATAAGAGCTGATATATTCTAGGAGACACACCTGGAGCTCTCTACCCTTGACTTCATGAGCTGACAAACCAACCAGCTCTTATGTATCAGTTTAGGATGAGAAGATGCTTTTTCTTTAATGGTGTTTAAAGCCCGTTTTCACTACTAAGGTACCACAAGCGGTGAACACTAATGACACATGAGATGAAATGATATATTGGGAAAGGATATTTTTATTTTAGGAAGGTAATGTTCTAGGCCTAAGTTTTAGGGTACCTCCCTGGCATTTGCCAGTTATGAGGACTGAGGAAAACCTAGTGGGTCCTTAACCCATGAGCCTTAACAACCTCGGCTACCCGTGATGGTGATGAGAAGATTGAATTTTGCTTGTGTTTAAGTTTTATATTGTGCATGTTACAATATGACAAACAAAGTAGAAAGCCTCTTGAACAGGCATTTTTCTGTTATAACTCTGGAGAAAAAAGAGGAAATAAACAGTTGGATAAAACTACTAGATACAAACTTAACATGAAGAGTTCTAGATAGAGAAAAGATAAGGATGTATGTAAAAAAAAGCTAATAGAAAAAAGTACTAAAACACTGGGTGTGTGTGGATGTGAAATTTTGGAATACTTTCTTCTGTTTTCCATGCACACTTTTTAAAACCAGTGATGCTTAGAATAAAGGGGTATTATAGATCTTGCATATCTGCATATTAATTAAAAAACATTCAGGAAATGAAAATCATCTTAATAATATCTTGGATCTCAGTGTTTTAGGTACCTATGATTTTTGGCAATATTGTATTTATATATCATCTTCTGCATATGTTTGCTTTTTGCTTCTTTGGTTGGTTATTTAAGTAGTAGCAAGGGTATTTATTTCAATGACTTGCGGACACATAAATTACATAATTAACCAGCACACCAGTCTAGTCAGACCTTTGAAGCTCCTTTTTAAACATATGAAATGATGTGTAAACAGAAAAAACCAAACACACAGGTATACACAGAATTACATATGTAATAACCCTCCCCCTCGCCTGATTATTTCAGACAAAAAAAATTAATTCAATTCAATAGGAATTTTAAATTTATAATTACACGGTACTAAATAAGAGAAAAACATAATTCAATACACATGTAAAAAAGATAGTTATGGGGCTACAATTGCATGGACTGTCTGGGAATGTATTGCACTACCTGGGTTCTCACAGTCAATGTGGAGAAAACAAAGGATGTCACTGATAATACCAAGAATCTTCCTTGCTAAAAACCATGATTCTAACAATGGTTCCTGTTCTAGATAAACAGTAGGATTTTGGTCTCCAGGGCAGTGTGCTTTACTTGGAACCCCCTGGCTAACTATTTAGGTATTATCTTAACAATGAATGGTAAATGGTCATGGCATATGGACTACATAAAAGAAAAAGCAAGGAGACAGCTGGGGGAGCTATTCACTTCAGTGGTGAGGGTACCAGAAATGCAGATTAGCATTTTACAAAAAGTGCACAATTCAAAAATAAGTGTGATGATCAGAAATGTTGGAGTAGGAGCGAGCAGAAAATGTACAACAAATTCAGACTAATTTTCTGAAAAGAATTCTAAGGTTTGTAGGAGCTCACGAATTATGGGATAAGAAAAGAGTTTTTCAGTATTTGTGATACAATGTATTTTAAAATCATGGTGATTAAATGCTGGTTAGACCTAATAAGGGGTGCAGTCACAAAGTTAAAATTTGTTTGTTATCAGGAACAATTCAAAAACCTGGAAACTGGGAACTGGGCATCTACCTTATAAAGGAGTTTGGAAGGAATAGTAATGGTGTGGGTATGGGAGATGGGAGTTAGAGATAGAAAAATTGTTTAGAGGAAAGTTAGAAGGAGATTAATTGATGTTGATAGGCAAGCAGTAGAAGCTGAGTGTTCTAACAAGTGTTGTTGGAATTACAATCAGAACTAAAAGAAGCATGTGGTAGAAAAGCATATATAAATAAAATGATAGGAGAAGACAGAATTGCAATGGCCTGGTTGTGCCACATGAGATGGAAGGTGCAGAAAATGACGGATGAGGCAGGCAAAAGAATATGTCCTATGTGTGGTAAGAAGGCAAATTGGGTACATATTCTTGCAGAATGCAAAGATATAGAGTGCTGGAGTCACAGATTCTCTCTGAAAAATTTGTGAGCCTAATATTGTTTTCATGGAATTGATGTTAACAAAGATTTAAAAAAGTTAGCAAGCTAGTTGTGAGCTTGCTTTTACAGTATATAAGCAAAAATATCTGTATTTGTAATTAGTGTATCCTGAATTTATAAATTAACCACACAGAACATTAGCAACATTGCTAAATATTTCAAGATAAAATATTTATTTTCTCAAATCTCTAAGAGATATAGATTTTTTTTGTAACTTCTATTACCAGCTTTATTTATGCACTGAGTTCTCTTATACTTACATTTCAAGGAAAAAAGATTAAATGATCTTGTTTTTTTATTACATATAGGGAAAGACTAGATATATCAAATAAGGGGTATGGATTAATAAAAAAAAAATCCCAATTTGGCTGTTTCCAATTTCAAAGATAATAATTAATGTTTTTTGCAAATTATTTTTGATTAACAAGTATGCTGACTGGAGAAAAAGCTTAACCTGGTATAAACAATACTGTGTTCTATGAATACACTTTTAAAACTGGAACCGCATTCCATAATACTGGTGACAAACCAACTATTTAGACATCGTGTTTCAGAACATATGAAGAACTGCTTATATTTTCACTATTTCACTCTCTAGGAGCATGAATGGGAATTTATATGTATTATAATTATTACATAACAATTAAATGGTACTACTAAGTTTAATTATATACATGTGGACAGTATGGGTCAGGTGGTACAATCTTTGGTTGGTAGTGATAATGAAGATTTATTTATTGACTTTAAAACTTTAAAATACACATAAACTTAAAACTTTCTAGGAAATTGATTCTATACTTTTTCGTAATATAAAAAGGAGGAAATGGAGAGGAAATACAGCATACCACTTAGAAACAAAATATATATGCAAAAAATTAAAGAAGATTCATAACAATTTCCAAAACTGTGGATGAAGGTGAAACAAAGGTAACAGAAAAAAAACACAAATGCAAGCAACTTTGCATTCTGTTTGAATAGGTGCAGAGCCAACAGAATGGTGAATGGCTGTTAATTGGCTGGTAAGCTGCACAGTAAAAAATTTATTCATTTTCTTTTAAACAGTTAGTTTCTGATAAATGTTCTTTCGTTGAAATATTTGAAACATTGTTTACTCTGTAAGGTGTTAATCACATTACATACATGACACATGCATCTGTATTGTGCTTGAACTAACATATGCTACTGAAGATATCAAGGATCAGAGATAAAAAGCACATAAGTCAAAAATCACTTAAGACTTTAATGTTTAATTTCTATTTTACTATTATATAGAGTTCATTCACTATAAAAGTTTGTTGAAAGTCAGGAATATCACAAATATAAAATTAATGATTTTAAATAAATAAAGGCTTCTTCTGTAAACCTGTATTAATTTACTAATTCTATTTTTTTTTTCCAACTTTAGATATTTACCCAGAACCACTGCACTTACTGCTTTTCATGAGCAGTACAAAAACTGTAATTGAAAACAACTACATTAACTGCTACTTACACAACTGGAAAACAAGATGAAGAAATCTAAGTATGTTTAAGGAGCAAATTCTCTACATCCATTAGTTAATAATTAATTAAAATGTTAAAAAACTGAAAAGTTAAATTATGTTGGGAAATAACTTTACTTATTTATTCAGGCACTCTATAATCTTAAACTAGTCTATGAAATGTTTTTACCAATCAAAAATGATAGCATAATACTGCATCATGATTTTATTTGGGAATGTTAGTTCAAGCACACTTTTTAGAAAAATTAGTGATTTTATTCAAATTTCAGGACAAAGAATCCACATTTACTTATCTGAGACAAAATAGAATAATTTATTCTAAAAACTATTATATTTTCATTTAAAATACACAATATATATTTTTTTCTTTTAACTGGTTCTGTGCAACTCAACAACCATGAAGCCAATTCACTGCAACATTACTTACTGATAGTTTTATCATACAAGTCTAGGAAACACCCAACCACATCTCCCACTTGATATTGCCTGCCAAATGGGTCACTAGCCCCATAGTGTATCTTGACAGCCTATAGAGCCATCAAGAAACAAAAGAATATTGCTGTATTGATTAGGAAACTAACATCAGTTAAACTGCAGATGAGCAAATAAAATACAATAAATATTTGAATGATTAATTGTATAAAATATAGTGAACTTTTGTAACAGTGTGTCAAATATTAACATTTTTAAAAAATTGAGTCGAAATTGTAAATTGTAAATGATGAATTTTAGTGGTGTGTATGTTACAATGTCGACTCAATTTTTTAAAAATGTTAATTTGAATGATTAAACTGCAACTTCACCTTGTGCTGAAAGTAAACTAATTGGCAAGAGTTCATTTAAAGTCAGCCAAATAATAATTAATAAAAATTTTTCATTTAACATATACAACCTTATTTTATCTACTCCTTCTAAAGTACTTCATAGCCAATTCCTGAAAAATCACAACAAAAATACACATGCACTTTACAAACTCTGGTGCCACATGGACATTTGCTCATGATTTTAGTTCAACATCACGCACCATGTAAATTTGCTTAAATGGATGCAGCATCTTTATTTGAATGAAACTGAATATTTCATTATTCCTTTCCATATCACTGCATCACTGTAAGCTGTTAAATAGCATAATAATATTAGATGAATGCACAATTCTCTTGAAAATTTCATTTTTATTTTTAGACACTTAGCAACAGATTTTTGAACTTATTTCCTGTCATGAGTTTTTAATATTGTTATACTTAGGATTTACAAGTATATACAAAGTCTACATTTCATGCTAGATTAAACATATATTTCTGCATTTACAGTGCTAGTTACCATTTTATTGATTAAGGGAATTTATAATGAAGTTATATTTAAGCCATGAGGCCAAATAGTATCACAGAGAATTTTTCACAAGGACAAAGTTGATGTGAATTGATGTCATTTATAACCATAATATTTGATTTTGCTATAACATGGCCCGTATTTATTTTCATTTTATGTTTTATTTTTAAAGATGTGAATGCATAAAATGATCATTATTCAAAACAACTTTTTAAGTTCCCAGGTAAGAGAAAAGATTATATATACTGAAAACTTGATAGTAAATGCAAGAAATTAATCTAAATTAATAGCACTGTTCACTGCTGAAAAATAGCTGGAAGCTTATTTTACCCCAGATTACAGCATTGCTGTTTATAATGGCATTATTATTCAATTTCTAGCAACATTATCACCTTTTTCTAGAGCACATATGATTTGTAAATCTATAAACTCATGAATATGGTGTTGTTAATAAATAAATAGAAAAATGAATCTGAATTTATGAATTCCAAAACTAATATAAAATACATTGGTCAGTCAAATGAAAACCAGAAAAGTGAAAGTGGTAGTGATGGTGGTGGTGGTGGTGGTGATGATGATGATGATGATGATGATGATGATGGTGATGATGATGATGATGATGATGATGATGATGATGATGATGATGATGATGATGATGATGATGATGATGATGATGATGATGATGCCGCTTATTACCAACTTACTTATATGATTGACATCGAAACTGATCATGCCAAAACAGAATAGCCATAAATTACATTTTCATTTGCATGCCTGTTAGCAGACTAACTATGCTAGGTTGCAGATTATGATATCAATGAGTGTGATGGAGCAGTTGAGCATATTTTCTTGGCTATGGCATCACCAATCAGAAAACTGATATATTGATTTATTGCAAAAAAGTGTCAAATAAATAAGATTATCTTAAATTTATTTTCCAAAATGCTAAATACCTCCAACATATAATAGAGCAGTTATAACCTGAACCCTTTATCTTTCTCTTTGATTCAAAACAACACACATGTTTCATGGACCAAATGTAATGGATCTTTAATGGTTTTGTCATGTTTCATGGCAATTGGCAATTGGTAATCAGAGCAGTAACTCCTGGTGAAGTGGATGTAATTGTATTCAACTGATTCAAGTTCTTACAAGTTTTCAAGTTGGAAATGTTGTCCTGTACATCCACATATTTCTGGCTCTTTTAGAAAATTATCATTCAGTAAATTTCTTGCCTGATACTAATGTTTGGAGATTTATTCCTTACAATTTATTTTTATATTTCTCCAATAAATAAAAATCATCTGCTGCCAGATAAGAGGACATGAGTGATGTTTAATGTATGTGTGATTTCAGAGTCTAGCCGGAAATACCTAGACCAGCATTCATTTAAGCAGAAATTGCCTTAAAGTGCTTAGATAAAGTATTATAGAGTACTAGAGGGGGACACACAATTGTGATAAATAGGTGTGATCTTCACTATGACTTATGTGTAAACAAAGAAATGAGGAAGATAAACAAAAAATGAAGCTTATATGTGCAAGGTATGCAAGTTAATAAACACTGGGGAACTACAAAGGGAACATTATACAAAACATGGTCTACACTTAAATCACAGAGATAAAAGTTATCTAGTATCATTAATATTACAAAAAGCACAAACTCAGACTAGAAAATCCTCAAGTAGTATTCAATGACTGAAATAGGAGGTGCCATAATTAAATTGGATTGATTAATAGAAGATTTATTTAGTAATCAGTGCATTAGTAAAATAGAAAATAATAATATGGTAATTAGAATAATGTACCAAAATACTCAATATATAACAAACAAACAAGAAATACTAGATGTAGTCATTTCTGAAACAAATCCAAATATAATTGTTTTCTTTTTTTTAATAGTTTGGGATTTTCATAGTGAAATATAGTATCATATAACAAATTACTTATGAGGAAATCTCTCAAATTTCACTAGTTTTAGTGAACTAGAACTAGTGATATTTGAGTGACTTCCTCATAAATAATTTGTTATATAATTATTTTTACTGAACATGGTCTTAATGTGAATCAGCTTATTTTCTTACATTTCGATAATTATAAGCAAATGGATGGTTTTTGTCGACTTAATCACAGAAGTGGAGGTGTGGTATTGTTTGTAAAAAATGAAGTAAAATGCAATAAGGTGAAATGGTTAAGTAAATACTGCAAAGAAATGACTGTTGAAATTGTTGGTATAGCTGTACAATTAGATAAGGTGAAAATATTTATATTTGGAAATATAGATCACCAAACTCAAATTTGTATGACTTTCTAAACTCTCTAGATGAATTCTTAAAACAAGTGCTAAAAACTAATGAGGAAATTATATTATTGGGCGACCTTAATGTGCGGTCTAGTAATATTGATTTCTATGATATTTTACTGAGTTATAATATAAGTACCATAGATATAGGTCCTAATAGGGTAATGGACTATTCCAGTAAAGCCATAGACCAATAACCAATATTAATAAAAACGAATTAATATTTATAAATAATGATTTTCATGTCTCTGATCATACTGCTCAAATTGTTGATATACACTGTCATTTTATTGCAATGGAAAAATCAATATACACATTTAGTAAGGACCTCAGTGTAACAAATATTCAAAATCTATTCGATAGCTTAGCTTATGAAACTTGGACTGAGGTTTATACATCAAACTCAATAAATGGTAAATGGATAATATTCCTTAGAATATTTAAAAACCACTATAACTTGGCCTGTCCAACAAAGAAAAAGAGTGTCATAGATAATATATGTAAAAAGATAAAATTACCTCAAACAATAATAGCCTTTCGGGAAAAAATTAAAGATAATTATGAATTTTACAAAGTAACAAGATTAAACGTGTATAGAGAGCTACTAATCAAATATAAAAAGCGATATAGACAAGCTCTGATGAATTATAATAAATATAACAATAGCAAAAAAATAATCCTGTGAAACAATGTAACAAAAACAGCATGGAAAATAGTAAACAAACATGCAAAAATTGATAAAGATGTAAATAAGAATGTACATTTAAATGATAAGGGAAGATGTGTTGTAAATCCAAATGAAGTTAGCAGTCTATTAAATAACTACTTCTTAAACATGGGAAAATGTGACAGCTGTGTTAATGCAGGCCTAAATTTATGTGATATAAATATATCTCAAAGTGTGTATTTATATAAGACAAGTGTAGAGGAAATAAAAACTCAATTATATGTGATTTTAATAATGACAGTGCCCCTGGATGGGATGGCATAACTCCAAAATTTTTAAAACTCTGTTAAAAATTCCCACGTAAATATATTGGTATATTGGATAAATTACTAAATGGAAAATGCAGAATTCCCTGAATTGTTGAAAATTAGCATTGTAAGACCAATATATAAAAAGGGAAATGACAAAATGGTTAATAATTACAGACCAATAACCTTAACTTTATTATTTTCAAAATTATATGAAAAAGTAATCAGTAGAAGATTGGTTGGTTTCCTAGAATCAAATAAGATATTGATTCAGTCTCATCATGGTTTTCAAAAAAAAAAAAAAAAAAAAAATACTCCACCATTACTGCTGTGTCTGAACTTATACACAAATCTAATAAAAAATCTTGAAGAAAAGAACAAAATAAAAGGAATATTTTTAGATTTGTCCAAGGCTTTTGACTCAGTGTCTCACAACTTATTATTGTCTAAATTACAGAACTATGGAATAAGAGGAAAAGTACATGATCTTATTTCATCCAACTTGCAACACTGACCACAGTGTACTGAAATATATTTTAAACAAGCATTTTATTAGGACTATAAAATCCAAATATAATGTAGTTGAAAATGGTGTTCCTCAGGGTTTGTCCTAGGTCCTCTTTTATTTTTACTATATGTAAATAACATAAAATGTTATTGAGGAAATCACTCAAATTTCACTAATTTAGTTCCACTTACTTGGACATGTTTCAAAGGCGGTTATACTATATTTCACTGTGAAAATTCCCGCAATTCAAAAACTACAACATAAAATGTACTTATAAATATCATACACTGATGACATTCATTAGTTTGTGCTGATAATACTATTAAACAATTGGAAATTAAGGCCTCTACATATTTAAATCATATATCAAATACCCTAAAAAATGCTCAACTATAGATAAATGTAGAAAAAACTAAATTAATTCTATTTGAGCTTTGTGACAGAAATGAGCATGCTTTAGAAATAAGTATTGGTAACACAAAAATTGATCAAATAAGTCACACTAATTTTCTTGGAATCAATATGGATAAAAACTTAATATATAATGGTTGTATACATAATCTTGTGAAAAACTGTATGACAATATATATATTTGTTAAGAAAATTATCATATAAATTAGAAAGTGGTGTTTTAAAAATAGTATATTATGGGTTAATTCATTCTCACGTTGCATATGGTATTGAAATATGGGGTGCAACGAGTAATACAAATCTGAATAGAATTCTAATTCTGCAGGAAAAGAGTTTGAGAATTATCTTTAACTTAGCAAATAGCCAATCTGTAAAAGATAACTTTAAAAACCCTCAAATACTAACTGTAATATCATTATGTGTATATAAAGTTATTATATTAATAAAATCTAAAGGTGAGTTTATATCACTTAACAAAGAACAAATATAACTCCTACAACACTAGAGGAATAAAAACTACCATAGAGGATATAAAGTCATAACTTCAAGTATGAAAGATCCATATAATATAGGTACTATTATGTTTAATAAACTCCCCATGTATCAAACTAGCACAAGGTAATACCTTTAAATAACTCTTAAAGAAATATCTCATTGATAAATGTCTGTATGATATAAGAAAATTGTAAGTATAACATAAGTTGCTTTATATGATTATATAATGTACTTTTGATAATTAATATAGGACTGTGTGAAATGTAATGCTTTTTATATGTTATGAAATTTATACAAATTTTGTATCACTTGTAAAAACACTGTTATATTAGATTCTGGCCATGCCTAAAACTTGTAATACATAGTTCACAGGCAATAAAGTTGTTGTTGTTGTTGTTGTTGTCAATCAGTTGTTCAAAAAATGGTGCAAGTATGACATTCTTATAACTTTCTGGGCTAGCAGGTATACCATATATAATATGATGACAAATATTGTAGCATGTTAATAAGAACAATAAAAACTGAATTGAAATGAATTGAATTGAATATGGTATACACAAAAATGATAGGCTCTATTACTTTTATGTGTTTACTGTACACCATTCACTGATTTTTCTCATCATTGAAGGGAAATTTGCATTGAAATATGATGTATAAATGGAACCATGCTTCATTAGTGAGGAATATTAAGTATGGATTAATTATATTAATAACATTCTATAATATTCAATTCTCAAATATCAGAATTACTTGCCTCCAATTTGTGAACAATGGTGACCTTGTATGCTTTAAGTTTAAATTGACTAAATTTCAGAACATGAATTGATGCTGTGAAAGATAATTTTATAAAAAGGTACCAGAAATGTGTGAATGTAGCAGTACAACATTTCCAACATATCTGACAAATGTAGGTACATGTTTATTTTCATTGTAATTATAGATATAACTACAAGAACTTCAATCAGCTGCACAGATATTATATACACTTTCCAGGAGTTACCACTCTCACTGCCAACTACCTAAAATGGGCAACAATAATATAAAAGATATGGCAAATGCATTTTAGACTGCAAAACCCTGTATTTATACTTGCTATCTACGTTAACTATGTATTGCAATGGCACCATTCTCAGCTATTGCATTTCTGTTCTGCTTGCAGTTCCAATTTCCACTTATTATCTAATTTATGAAAGACTTTGTTCCTAGCACACCATGCAAGAAACAGAAACCATACCCTCCCACTTACTGTTCTTTCATATCAATTATTTTCTATATTTGAGGATTTACTTTCTTGCAGTTGTTTAACAATCCATACCAACTGCCAAGGACTTTGATTTGATAAATGAATGAATTAATTATAATATAAATTAGTTCAGAGCCTATCAGCACTTATAGCTAATTGGCATTCATTTTTTTAGGGTAACTGATGCAGATATAAAATCTATGCCCCCCAATTTTGCAGTTGATTGCAGACTGATGCCCTAGTCAACTCTCAATGGGAAAGCAACATGACATGCACAATCAAGTGGTATATCAATCATTGTTGTTTGTATCCTGTTTTTAATTTTGTGATTGAATTTATTTAAACAAGCTTCTCTACAGTTGCTGCACATTCTTCAGTATATATTTCCATGCATTCCACTTCATCAGAAATCTGATCACCAAAGTATTGTGTTTTCCTTTTCTTATTTTGGTACATGATATGTATCTAGCAATTTCAGCATTTATTACACCATTGATGCACCAAATTAGATATTACAAAGAGTCTCAAATTCCACATTCTATAAAAGATTTCCAGTTTTCATTTGAAGGACTCTTGCATTTCATTATGTTAAATTAGCCATTCTTTGTTACAATAAACTGCAGGTGCAAAACCATGCAGCTCATATACAGCTGCTTAGCTACATACTAACAGAAACCATACTACTTACATTAAAATTTAGTGAAAACAAAAAAAAATTTTTAAATCTGCTAGCTATATTTGTACTTTTTCATGCTGATTTATGTAAGCTCTAGATTTTCTAGTAATTTTAATAGTATCAACATTTTTGAGAATTGTAGGACAAACACAAATGGTTTTGTATGAAATCAATTATTATTATAGAAAAAGTCCTTCCTACATTGCAAAATAAGGAGCCAAAATGTTTTTTTTGCCTTAATAAAGCTAAATTATTTGTATTTTCATTGCATTTTCTCTATTATGGCTTATAATCTAATTAAATAATATACTATTAAGGATTCATTTTTAGAGGAGTACTTACATGAAAACCATCAAATGCCCAAGACATATCATCACTTCCAAGCTGGCAGCCTGGACTGCAATCAGCACACGCCCAGCCAACACGCATAGGACCTAGTGTCATCACTTCAAATTCAAAATACCTGTAAAAAACAGTTATTTTAAGTTATTTAGTATATCATTTGCATAAAAATAAAAACTATTTTGATGTGTTATGCTCACTGGTAGAGATATAAACAAATACTAACAGGCTGGTGAGTTGATTTTGTACTCTTTTAAGCTCCTCAGAACATATGTCATGGGCCTTTGCCCATATCTTGAAATTTGAAGTTTAATGAAATGCTAAAACAACTAAATTACAAAACACAAGGGGGTCTCCACCCATCTGGCATATGTTTATTGACTTTCTGTAACCCACTAATGTGTCATTTATTGACAAATTAAACAGGATAGGAGTTAATATTCTCCTTGGCTCAGGCCCCTATTATGTGCAATTTCCTTAGACAACTTATTTTGCCCATAGAATACATTAACCCACTCATGAGTCTGCACCTTAACAACCTTGGCCACCCATGTCATTGTAATGGTAAGGTTGATGAAGCAAATGTAAGAAGGAGCTAGGTTAAGTTAGTCAATGAAGAAGGACTAAATTTATTCACTTTTGTGAAAACAATGGGTTTTTAGTTGTTAATGGTTCTATGGGAAAGGATAAGAATGGTGAATTCATGTTTTTTAAAATGTAGAGGGGCAAAGTGTTGTAGATCTTGCACGGTACAGTTGAGGTACTATCTGAAGTGCTAAATTATAAATATAGTGCATAATAGTGCACATTTTTCTATTATTCTTGATTGGGCATTTTTTTTTTTTGAATAGTGTTTAACGCCCATTTTTACTACTGAGGCACCACAGGCAGTGGACACTGGTGATACACGAAATGAAATGATAATTTGAGAAAGGATTTATTTTTAAGGAAGGAAACGTTCCAGGCCTAAGTTTAAGGGTTTAGGGTACCTTCCCAGCATTTGTCAGTTATGAGGAATGAGGAAAACCTGGAAAAAACCTCAGTCAGGGAGGACAGTCCTGGCAGGATTCGAACACTACACCTCCCGCTCACAAGTCTGCACCTTAACAAACTCGGCCACCTGTGGTGGTTCATTGGGGATTGGGCGTGCACGGGTACTGATAATGAAATATTTAATAATATGATTATGGAAATATATGAGAGTGTTAGAGGGTATAATTAGAATCAAGAGTGTGCTGAGAAATTTTATGAAATGTTGAATTCCTCAGAATCAAAGTTGTGTATTTTATGCTATTAAACTGACTGAGTTAAAGTTAAGTGAATGTGCTTTGAGCCTGATGGAATTTATTTTGAAGAGGTCAAATAACCAGATGGTTATAAAGGTAGTAAAGGAAAGATTGATAATTGCAAAAAGTTTAGTGAAACAGGCAGTTAATCATTGGAGGGAAAAGAATAGTGGAGGATAAGGTAAGAGTGATAGAGTCAAGAGCATCATATAGGATGCTGTTGGAAAGGAAGAGGGAAGAATGGAAACAACAAGAAAGCTCTGGAAATGTATACAAAAATTAGATCAGGGAAGGCAAAGGAAGTGTGGAAAGTATTAGGAAGTGGTCAAGCGCCAGAAGGATGTGACCCACAATTAAACTTGAGAAATGGATTGGTTAATTTAAGCAATTGTTTTAATTTAAAGTTGAACTTTAAGTCAAATATCATCAGGCGGAAGACCTGACGATATTGTTTCCAAGGAAGAGGTCCTCAAACAAGTAAAATAGTTAAAAAAGAATAAGGCAATGGGCATCAATGGATTACTAGCTGAATTTTTCCTAATCTGATATAAGGATAGGGAGAGATTACTGAGCCTAGTTAAATTGCTTAATTTAATTAAAAGCAAGAAGAGTATACCCAAATCATGTGCACTACTATTATCCATCCTATTTACAAGGAGAAGGATATAAAGGAGAACCTGGGCAATACAAAAGTATCGCACTTTTGTCAATGGATAAAATATTTATAGGAATATTAACTAATAGAATTAGTGAGTGTGCTGAGAGAAATTAATTATTATTCACTTATCAGAGTGGGTTCAGAAGAAACCAAATACAACTGATAAATATAGGTAATTAAAACTTTAATTCATAAATGCTTATTAAAAAAACTTGTTAGATTGTATGAGGTGTTTGTAGATTTGGAGAAAGCATATGATAGGGTAACAAAAAAGCTCTACGATATAAACTTTGGAGAAAAGGAATGAATAAAGTGATGATTAGTTTATTAAAAGCTTAATGATTGTTGTGTGGAAGAGTAAATTAGGTGTAAAGTTGCAAAGTATACTACACTGAGCATGTGTTTTCTATTGCACAATGAATATTTATCTAAGAGTCATACTGATAGAGTTAGTTCATTAATTTCAAAAATAATTTTATCAAAGATTCCTTGGCTTTAAAGTTCCCAGTCATTAAATGATCTTAATATCAGAAAATTTTGGGAAATTAGGAGTGTTTGATGTAGGAAACAAAGAGAATACAGATAAAAGTTATCAGATGGCTAGTGTGTCATATTAGTAGTACATTATTTGTTTCCTTCTATCATAACATATTTATTATTTGTCAGTTTTGTATTCTGCATACACAAAGAGATATATTTCCTAGCAATGTACTTATTGACTTAAAAAGGGGAGGGGGCAAACAACTTTTCTCAATTTAAGGCTGCAGTTATTTAACACATACATATAAAAATATTACTAAAATTCTAATGCTACATGTCAATAGGATCCACATTCTATCCTACGCCATACACCATCTCAAAACCTAGAGACCAGTGTCTAGAGCAATATATATATATATATATATATATATATATATATATAAGAAAAAATCCCCCAGCAACTTTTACAGCTCCTGGCATCTCTGTTTCCCCTTCTAGAAATGTTGCTCAGGTAATATTCAATGTACTATTCACACTCTGGGTAAGAAACCACAAAACATATGTCCTTTAATTCTATACTGTTAGGTGGCAGTATTTATGTACCAATTTTGAGTTATAGTCTTGTTAGACTCCACATGCAGTGCAGGATCATATATGCAAAGACAGCTATCCTGAACACTAAGCCAGCAGGTCAGAGAATTTCATAGAGCCTGAGAATTAAGAGCATGGTGCATTGGACTGGAATAAATCTCCATCATTCAGCACAATATCATAAAAACTTTACAAATATCACACACTAATCATTGTGTTGATTATTGACAGATATGAAGTCATCCCTAAAAGGTACAGATGGGTGTAGGTGAAAGAAATTGATAAGACCAACAAAATCCCTGCAGTGACATTCTACAAGGATGGCATGGAATACATGTTACCTCACCAAATGCTGAAAATGAAGCAAACTTTTTTCTAGGAAGATTTGTAAATGAGCAAAACTTCAATTACCAATCAAAACAAAATCCTTGCAGTTTGTATGAAAAACAGACAGATCAGAAAGCTATGATATGGTGTGTGATGGACATGTGTGGAACACTGCCCCAATTTTTTTAAAATTCATGTCAATCATGCATTGATAGTGAATACAGACTACACATTGAAATATTGACAATTTTGTCATGCCAGAATTACATGCATTACAACTGAAATGCATTTGGTTTCAATAAAATGGTGCTGCATCACACACTGCATGCACAAGTATGACTGGCCTGTGAAATATGCTTCCCAATTATTTGATATTAAGCTCCCATTAATTTACTGGTCATTCCACTCCCCAAATTTAACAGTTCTGACAATTTCCTATGGGGGTTGATTAAGTCAGTTTTTACCCATTGTCTACACATCATTAAGTAGCTGAAGAATGCAATCTGCCATGAAATCCATGTAATTTTACAGAATATGTTGTGACATGTCATAGAGTCTTTCTTCACTGCCTCCAGGAATGCAAAGATGCTGATGAGGGACATTTAGAAGATGTTATTTTTAAGAAGTGCTGACATAAACATTTCTTTCATGTAGTTTCTCATTTTATTAACAAATTAAGTTCTTTAAGACATTTATTTATCAATTGAAATTGGTAGATACAATATATGAAGCCAAATACAGCATTCCATTTACTGTGCTGAATCTTTCATTTTCATACTATGCATTCCCTCCCACAAATATTACCCTACCATTTAGCATCTGCATATGATGCTCAGCATTTATTTTTGTTTCCTTGAATAATGATTTTCTGATAACATAAAATTTCATATTTCAGCAGTCTCCTTACACCTTTGTGAGATGGAATTCAGAGCAAGCTATACATTTTCTATTCAGAGATCAAAAAAGTCTCCATACCATTTTCCAGTGGTCACTGCATAGTTCCTCTCTACTCTGTAAGTTCTGAATTGCATTTCTTTTAATCTGGCTGCCTCAGCTAACATTGCTGCAAAGAGGAAAAAGAATTTCAATATAAAAGTGTAATAATATTCATGAATGAACATAATATTGCTAACCTAAACTTAGGTATTCATTTTTTACACTAAACTCCACTTACTTACGTAAAAGTAAGACATGTTTCAAGAGAATCTTTCCCATCTTCAGTTGCTCACTTAACCGCCGTTACTCGAGTTTCGAGCTTTGAATAATGGCGGTTCAGTGAGCAACTGAAGATGGAAGAGATTCTCCCGAAACGTGTCTTACTTTTACTTAAGTAAGTGGAGTTTAGTATAAAAAATTAATACCTAAGTTTAGGTTATATTACCACTCCATTGCCAACAGCTTTGTAAGTACAATATTTATAGTATTGCTAACCACTGCATTTTGTTTACTTCATTTATTCTAAGAATAAAACATAAATTAAAAAAGTGCTTTTAACAATGAGAATCAATATAGATGAAGAACATACAAATCTTACAGAAATATTACTTCCTTAAGATGTAAATTCAACTCTAAAGAGCTTAAATCTCTCAAAACACTTAGTTCCAAAATCTAAAATATTTTCAGAATTATAAACCTACATGCATTCATATTCAAATGTGTGCAAGTAAAAAGTGTGTTAATTACTTACTGTTTTATCCTTTTACCATTTATTATAATTGCCATGTCATTTACTTTAAAGTCAGTTTTTTTTTCAATATTTTTAATAAATGACATAAGAATTTCAAAGAGGTAATTTTTTTAACCCAAAAAGTTAAACAACACTTAGTGTCATATAACCAAAACTGCATCATTTACTTCATTCTTGAAAAGACAAAATATAATACAAGGTTTTCATTTCAAAATTTGTTAGTTTGAATTACTGTTTATTTAAAATATTTTAATATAAACAAAAACATGCCAATAAAGATATTGAGAGGACAGTGGAAAACCAATGTTGATTACATTTTAGATTTCACCCCACTTAACCCCAGTCATCACTTCTTTGGTGCTTAAATTTTATAGAGGATACAATTGCTATCACATCTTTTTTTGTTTGAATTTGGACATAATACTTGTCTAAAAACTACTGAACATTTGATGTAATAGTTCTCTCTAAATCTCTATCTCTAAATTGATATTTATATTTTTGTTTAAATTAATTACTTTTAAATGGGTAGTTTTCAGAATGGCAACTATCTTTATTATATTAATTTAATTTTTATGCACTAATAATCTGCACTATATATGACTGACATAAGCATTTTACAAATTAGCTTTCTTGGAAGATACAATCCTCCAATTCTGAAGATGTTTGGCTAAACAGAAAATATTTAAGATATTTCTCATTCCTTTTTAAATTGCCTACTTGTATCCACTTTGCCACATTTTCTGTTGCAGAAGCTTCTGATATACACACACAGTGAGGGAGAATTCAGGGATGAGAGAAGATGCCTTTAACTTAATTGATATCAGTGTATGATTCAGTTGAACTACACACTCTTAAAGCTTCACTTACTTTTCATAAATGTATGGAACCAGTTTCGAGAACATTTATGAAAAGTAAGTGAAGCTTTAAGAGTGTGTAGTTCAACTGAATCATACACTGATATCAATTAATGTGATTAGCTTCATTGTGTAAGTTCCATTATATTTAAGTATGCCTTTAACTGTTTGTCAGAATGCTCACACATGGAGATTGAACTATTGTAAACATAGGAAGATAGGATTGTCCTCAAAAACAAGACAGATAGCTTCTTTCAAAACTAAATAATAATGTAATATGCTAGGAGTTCTTGTTTGCCAATAAATATGCTATTACTTTTGTTTTTATTAGGTAAATTGCTCTTAAAGCAACTGCTTATAATGAAAGAATATAATGATAAACTATACTTAATATTCAGATCATGGAACTTTTTAGATTTACATAAAATGAATATGTATGCATACCTTCATGTTGCTCTCCTGTTGGTGGATCAAGGTTATAACCATATACTAATAGTGTTCGAACAGTTTCACTGGCAGTATCCCTGCATCAACAAAAAAAATGTTGCCATTTTAAAAACCTGCTGGTTATTTCATTTTGACTTTCTTGAGGAATAAAATGTTACATCCAAGTATCACAAATCAATAAGAAGAAAAAAAAAATTTTTAAATTTGTCCACTATTAACTATTTGATTGTTGAAACTATTAATAGTGCACCAACATTAAAATTGGATTAGCACATTTTCTGAAGCTTTTCTTGGTACACATATAGATAAAACAACAAGCACCTTCAGCTACAATACTTTTTTACTTTCTTTTTAAGCATATCTCAGGATTGCTGTTCACAGATTACTTGGCAGCAATAGCAATAACAAGTAGAGGATTAAACAAAGCATTAGAAGCAATAGTGAAGTATTGTAAAGAATGGAGGTTAAAAATAAATAAAAATAAATTGAAAATTATGCTATACAAAAAAAAAATAATAACTAAAAAGAGATGAGAAATGATGGCTTGAGGGTAATGAAATTGAAGCGAACAAATTGAATTATTTTGGGGTAAGAATAAATAATAATGGAAGATGGACAGATTAGAGGAAAATGTACTAGGAATAGGAAAACTAATTAATAATATAAACATTGTACTTATAAATTGCCACTAATTAATATTATAAGAACCTGTTTGAAGAAGATACCAAGTATAAGCATAGCATGGCTTGAAAAATTTAATCAAAAATTATATATGGGGTTGAAATGTGGAGTAAGAAGAAAGCATGGGAGTATATTGATTGTACTCACAGAATATTTTATAAAACTATGTTGAAATTACCAAGGGTAGCTCCAAATGGGGTAGCATTAACTGAACTGGGAAGAGTTGGCAGCTTAGATATGGTAGTCAAACACATATTGAAATATTGGTATAAGATAAATTAGAGAAGAAGGAAATACAGTTAAAGACTGCTTATGGATACAAGAGAAAATAAAATGGGAAAGAAGTTGGTTATCTCAAATAATGAAAAATAGTCCAAGAGACTGGAATAGGTGATTTAGAGAGAGAGAGTAGAAAATCAATACACAAGGATTATGGAATAGAGTGAAACTAACAATAGCTAATATTGAAAACAAAAAATATGTAGTATTTTATAAGATAAGAATAATTTAAATATTATAGGAAATTTAACAAAGAACGTGGGTAAGAAAAATATGTAGATGTTTGTAACAGAAAGAGAAGGGAGGGATTTACTTCTGGTACAGTAGCAATAAAAGAGCTAAGAGGATTAAAAGTAAAAAAGGAAGTGTGTCCAATATATGGAAAAATAGAAAAGGATTTGTATTGTATAACTGAATGTTCAGAAACTAAAGTATGGAGGAAAGAAGTATGGGTGTGCAATTTTGATATAAAAATGTTTGGAAATGGCAGTAAGGAGTTATTGAGAAAATTTGGTAACTATGTAGGAAAGTTAAGAGAGAATTTGTGGAAGAAAGTGCTTAAATTAAACAAGATATTTAAGGAGATAATATTTAAATGTGTATTTAGGGGAAAGTGAGATCTATTGCATACATAACCAGGGTGTTAATTATATAGGATTTTAAAATAACAAGTACTTTAAGAACAATTGTATAAATTGTGAAAGTTAATGTAAAGGAAATATATAAAATAAAGCATTCATTCATTTATTGTTTCTAAGCTGTCCATGGCAGCTACATCCAACTGAAAAGAATCAAATAGCTCTTGAGCTATAGATATTACTGACCAAGAACTTAAAAACATAAGCTGGTTTCTCATTTAGCAAAAGTATTAGATAACTGTTTTCATTTTAGATCTTAAGATTAAGCTTGTAAAGTTACAAAGAAGTTACCTGTTTGCTTTTTTGATAGCTTCATCTACTTTACTGTAAGGCACCAAGTGAGGGCTTCTTTTGTAATCTGGATCCTGAAATATGAAACACAGTTAGAATGTCATTGTCATATTTTCCTGATTAATTAAAATATTTTGTGGTCAAGAAGATCAATTAAAAAAATTTGATAAGTTTCAAAGTTATAATAATTTTCATATTTTTGTCAGAAAATACACAAATGATAGTACTTAAATATGAAAATATTCAATGTTCATTTACCTCATTCAGGCCATAAGTCCAGCCCTGGACAATACGTTCTTTGGCCCAAAGATTGTGGGTATTTTCTGCCAACTGATCAACAAGTTCTTCCATTTTCGGGGTAAGTGTAATTGCACTAAGATCCAAAGGTGCAGGTTTGTATCCATTGGATTGTAGGAATGGTTCATTTGGAAGACGTACAGACTTAATGCGAGATGGAGGCTTATCCAGGCTAATGTAATATCCCAGAGCTATGATAGTTCTGCAAAATGATAAATAAGAGCAAAAATACATATTTATTAGTTACCAATTATAATTTTAATCATAACTAGCAGGCATATATATTTATATTTTTTTAAGTATGAAAATCTGATGAAATATAAAAGATATCTTCTAATGATCAATTATCCTAATTAATGGGCTATAATTACAATATAAACCTGCCATTCTGAACTAATTGGGACCATATAAACCTGCCATTCTGAACTAATTGGGACCATAGCCTGTTCAGATTGGCAAAAATTTGTGGTTCATTTATAATCAATGTAATTAGGCCTGTAGAGTATGTATATTATGTATAAAAGTTAATTTTACTGGATTGTTGTAATGTGTGGTGTTATTTTTGTGATGTGAATGCCATTCTTGAAAGTCAGCTCATAAAGGTCATTCACACTTGGCCGCATGACTTATGAATATTTTGTTCATCTTTCTGGAACTAGGATTTGAGTTTGATCTTGATCTGTTGTTTGTTCTGAGTTCAGTTGAGTTAAGATACAGTATCAATCACAAAACATCGTGAATGCTTTTAGGGGATTTACTGTATTGTGCTTAGTTCTGTTTTTTAATCCAATGAAGTGGTTTTAATTTTTACTGTTTGATTAAAAATGGTAGACAAGCAAAAACATGGCTTTTGTTTATTAAGAAATAATCATGAAGTTTTAAAATGCTTAGATAAAGGCGAAAGTGGAACAAAATTAGTAGCTGAATTTGGTGTCAGAAAAGCAATAATAAGTGTTTGGAAGAAAAATCCAGTCAAGATAGAAAAATTTTATGGAACTATGACCGAGAAGGTAATCCAGGAGCACCATACATAAAAAATGATAGAGTTGGCTATAACTTTTTCCATGATTATCAATATGACCCAGCAGAGGAGACCAGAACTGAAATTTTACATCTCATAAAACAAATCCCAGTCTGTGAAGAAGTAGAGAAGCCAGATGTGAAGCAGTGGTTATCAGCTGACACAGAAGATCAGGAAATAGTTTCCCTAGCAAGTCAGCCAGCTAAAGATGTAGCAGATGAAGCAGATGCAGTCCCACTACCTGGAATTACTCATTCGATTACATTGGAGACATCCCTGCAGAATTTAGAGAAATGCCCGAACTCTACAGTCGCAGACATAATGTTTAAGTAGTGAGTTTTTTGTCTTTGCATCAGAAGAAAGTGACTAAATTTTTGTACAATAAGTGATGTAAGATATTATATTGTTTTACCACCTTTGCATTAAATTTGTTGAATGTTAAATCTGCAGATCTGTACCATAAAATACATAAATATATAGCATACTGTACCATTTTTACAATACTTTTGATGTTCTAATGTGCAATATAAGGTCATTTTAGTCTGAAATTTCTTTGATAATTTTTCTTTCACAAATTTATGAGTTCAGGTTATCTGGGTTTTTGGACTGGTGATGTTCAGATTGGTGGGTTGTGCTATATATTGATTGGATTTCTGTATAATAATATATTTTTTTATATCACCACAGTATATATAGTAGGGACAGCTTGGGTATTTCATGATATCAATTTCTGAGTGTACATATCATACATATCATAAAATTGTCAGTGATCTAGTAGTAACCACACTTGCCTCATAATCCCAAGATCATGGGTTCAATGCTGGCAAGGGTCGATGAATTTTTGCAGGAATAAAAATTCAACTATGGCTTCCTTCAGAAGGAGGTAAAGCCATGGGTCCCGTGTCATAGATTTACAGCATGAAAAAGAACCTGAAGCCTGAAAGAAGAGGCCTATGAGCAAAATTTACTGACCATTTCACATTCTGAATTGAATTGGAAGCTGGTGACATGAGATGTTAAAGAGCATCCGTAAATAAAACAAAGCAACAATCAAATTCACAAAATTGACTCCACTATCTGTGGTAAAAGATTTTCATTTTAAAGAATAAACATTGTGTTATGAATTTTGGCATTCAGCTAATGGAATTCCTGTTTTGCTGTATATTGGAACCACCAGAGTTCACATCATGACCTGCCAGTGTTAGTCAGTCCCCATAGAACAGATAAGAATATGAAGATAACAGCAAAAGCTCTTGAAATATGCTCTGACCAATTAATCAGTTTATCAGAAATATTTACTATTGACACTGAAGTTCAAGTCACCAGATTGGTGGTGATTGGTAATTATGTTATTGGCACTACCTGCTCTCCTGAATTAATACCTGTGATAAATTTCTGACTGCACACTTGCACAAGTTATGGCAATAACAAAACTTTTAATGATGAATCAAATTCTTCTAAATAATTTTAACCAAATACCTTGGAAGTTCCAAGCTCATAATTTTTTTGCTACTGGAAAATCTTAAAATAACTGAAAAGGGTTCCATGATATAATAATTAATACTAATACTAAAATAAATCGCAATTATACTTTCTTCATTATTATTATTTTAGGTTATATTAGGTGTTCTTATATGGTAAAATGCTACCAAGAAAGTGAATGCAGGAAAATTAGCAAATTGAGGTGGTACTTTTACAGTAAAATTTGCTTTTGTATAATTGCTTATTTTATATAGTAATTTAGCAGAACACCTCTCATTTTATCTATGATATTTTTCTCTTCTTCCTCCACTTTATTATAAAAAAAATTGGTGTAATATGGTAAAGCTGCTGTGAAGTGCAATAAACACAATTTCAGAGATATGTCATTTATGGTAATTATTAAAGTAAGCTATACTAATCTGTTTCTTAACCTATTTTTTTTTATCAGAAACATCATTACACTTTCTCAGCTGAACATAGTAGGAATTTAAGAGAAAAAAAAAATAATAGTATTCCTTGAAAATGCTTGAAAATGCCATCATTCAGAAACCATCAATAGAAATCAAAACTGAAAACCAGATTAAAAAAAGGATGATTTATTCACTTAAATTAATGTGGTATTCTTACATAATTTAATTTCAGTGACAAATACTGAATATCATGTCATTACAGCTAATGATTTAATTAACGAATCTAAAACTTCTACATTTAGCAGATGTTCATTAAACAACTATGTTAGCTGCAGTGATAACCATGACATCTAATGAATTCATTCAGAAGCACATCCCACTACTTGGAGCAGCTTTTTAGGAGGGACAGCATCAAAGGTTCTGACATAAACCATCTTTTTTATATGTACATATATATATGGTGATATCACAGGAATAAAGCTTTTTTCTACTAAATGTTAAATCATTAACAATAACGAATGCCAATCCCACATCCAGCAAAATTGTAAGTTGTATGTTATGGATGGAGATATGCACATAGTGCATACTTGCATTAACACAGATGTTAAGCCATATTTTATCAATTAACATTATATTTTTTATAAGCATAATATTTCCTTATTTTTACAAGATGTGTTTAATGTATGGAAACAGGTTTCAAAATAAAAAAAAATCACTATATACATTACAAATAAGATGCAGGTCCTTATGGAGTCTATTCTTATATACAATACATGTTGCTGAGTTCATATTTCTTCTTTACTGTTGGTGAAATACATCTAAGTAAAGGCCTATGTTTGAACATGCAATGGAAATTGGATTAATTTATTTTCTTTCCAGCTATATATGTACTGAATAATGACATGGTATTGCTTCAAGGGGGCTGCAAGCTACGCATCCTGGTATACTTTCTTTTTCCTGGATTCATTGCTCTCAAATTGCTGTAATAAAGTTAATAATAATAATAATAATAATAATAATAATAATAATAATAATAATAATAATAATAATTCATCTGAATTTGAGATGGTTTTACAGTTACATATGAGAAGCTTTATGTTACAAAAACTCTGAACAAAGTTGTCGGAATGTAATGTTTCTGCAGAGTGCAGGTTTTATATCTACATGTACTCCAATTATTATTCTTTTTTGTTTCATCCACTCATTATTATCTTTATCATCATCATCATCATCATCATCATCATCATCATCATCATCATCATCATCAAACCGCCACGGGTGGCCGAGGTCGTTAAGGCACGGACTCGTGAGCGGGAGGTCCGCGGTTCGAATCCCGCCAGGACCGTCCTCCCTGACTGGGGTTTTTTCCAGGTTTTCCTCAGTCTTCATAACTGGCAAATGCCGGGGAGGTACCTAAACTTAGGCCTGGAACGCTTCCTTCCTTAAAAAAAAAAAAAAAAAAATATCCTTTCCCAATTTATCATTTCATCTCATGTATCATCAGTGTCCACCGCCTGTGGTGCCTCAGTAGTGAAAACGGGCGTTAAACACTACTCAAAAAAAAAAAAAGAAAATCATCATCAATATTAACTATGTGGACCTACAGATATTCAGATAAAAGAATACATGTAACTAGAAAATGCAGTCAACCAGATAACAAAATGATGTTTAGAGTTAAATGAAATAGTAATCAATAATGTTATTACCTTCATGTGCCTTTGAAATAACAATTCTATATCTAAGGCATTCTAAATTCCATTTCAAACTCTTCTGCCTGAAAGCTTCTATTATTGCACAAATGAAGTTTATTTTTTTAAAACAGCAGTTTACACTGAACAAATTATCATACTAAGTGATATATCTTGGCTAGTTCTAGGTTTTATAGATTCATGATTAGACTCTCTCCTAATCCTATATAAGGTCAAAAGTGCAACAAGAACATAATTTATGCTTCAAAGGTAATTTAAATTTGTTTATCTGCTTAATACTTACTTTAATGTCTGTACAGCAAGCTGAGAGTCATAACGCTTTTCAGCTGGAGGTAATCTCTCAAATTGTATTAAACATGGATGGATTTTTCGTAGATCATCTCGCCTTTCTCCATATATCCATCCTGCCTCAATTTTATTCATTGCCCACATTTCATGAATGTTTTCTGCCAAACGGTCTCTTATGTTTTCCACATGACTTGGAAGAGTAACCTAATTATAGAAAAATAATAAAAGTAAAAGTATAATTACCTTATGCATGATATGTTACTGTATGAAAAATAAAATAATTTTTGCAAGAACATAAAGTAGTTCAAACTTTTCACTTGGGAACAAAGAAATTATCCTCTTCAGCAAAGTGCAGCCTTTTAGAGACATTTTAATGACAATTAATCTGAAATAATGAAATTTGAAATCAATTCAATGATATTTTAAAGTCCTTACTGATGTGGTATCAACAGGAATTGGGACAAAGGCACAGTCATCTTCCATTAGCCATGGACCAGCAAGCACGCTTTTATTGAGGTTACCAAAATAAAAACATGGGTCTATGGAGAGCACTTGTTGAGGAAGAAGGCTTTCAACCAATGGTGAAAATTCCTCTAGTGGAATGTACTTCAAACGCCCATGATCACCACCAAGTAAGAATCGGCAACTGAAAATGAAAATAAAGCACATGAATATCTTGTTATTTAAAAGTAAAATTATCAATGCTGCATTTTTATGTTATAAAAGGTCCATTTTAATTAATCATATGAGAGTTGAAAAACATGAGAAGTAACACATTTTCCACATTGCATGGCAAAATATGCAGACACTGCTAGCATTGTAGCATTGATGAGGGGAGGCACACCTGTTCAACACACACACATTGTCACCACTGTAGAGCTTACAAATGGATGCCTATAAAGGTATGAAGTAGTACTATCAAAGAGTATAACCCTATGAGGGAATTTAGCCACTGGCCATGTTGTAGACTTACAGCATATAAAAGAACCTCAAGCCTGATAGAAAAGGCCTATGAGAAAAATTTATCCGCTGTTTCATGCCTTAAATAGAATGGGATCAAAGATGTTAAAGAGCTTCCTTAAATAAAATAAACCTAAATAAAATTTGAGGGCATTTGATAATTCCATGCAAACTCTAAAGGTAGTAGCACTAGACTGTTACCTTGGCAACATGGTGACTGTTAAGGGATGATGTACACCCTAAGACAGAGGGGAAAAAAGGGAGAGAAAAATAAAAGAGCTGCTCTTGAAGTGTTAATTTGTCTCAAGTTCCACTGGGTTCAGCCCTTGATTCAGGGCATATTTCTGCACATGGATCTTACAGCCTTTAGCCTCAATCTGTCATCATCAGTCACAAGTTCTTCATGGCAGAACACTGATGGTTGAATGGATAACAGGTGTCTAGCTTAGAGAACTACTGAAGTTCAAATTGTACTCATATGTGAATCATTTTAACTGTTATTTTTTGCTGCTTTCTCTCACATACACACACATACAGAGTAGAGTAATCTTGTTTTCAAATAAGTAGAAAATTAATAATTAATGTTTTTAAACAAAATAAAGGAAAAATTAGTTAAATATGGTGGACTTTTGTAACAGTGATGTTTAATACTAAGAATTTAAAATGATTGAGTCAAATTTGTAACACTTACATAGCTACAGTAAATATAATAGTTATAACCCAGTTCCCCATAAACATGCAGTACTATATAATCTTGCACACAAGTTGGTAAATGTCCCCATGAACAAAGAAGAGTATGATCAAGAGCTGAGCAATATAATAAATATAGCTATAAAAATGGTTTCAAACAAGAAGTGGCATATAAGAAAGTAAACAGAGCAAGGAACAAAAAGAGAATCAAAGGCATCAGTACACTTATTCCTAACAAGGAAGAAAATAGAATGTACAAAAAATTCACATACCATTCATCAGCCTTTTATATTTTCCAAAAGATTTTCAAGAAACATAACATTATTTTAGCTCCAAAAAAGAGTTACTCCATAAAAAATATACTAAATTCTAAACTAGAAGAGGATATTCCACAAGAGAACAAATCAGGAATATATCAGATGAATTGTAACGACCATGAAAAAATTTATATTGGAAAGACTAAAAGAAACATAAAAATATGAGCAAAGGAACACATCAGGAACATAAATCAAAGACAGGAAGAAAAATCAGCAGTAGCTTGGCATTTTTGGAAGGAACAACATAATATTAACAGGAAACCCAAACTACTTAAAAATATTACAGGAAAAACAACTTAAAGTCTGGGGAAACATTTATATCTGGAAGAATAAAAATCATGTTTTTAACTTTGAAATCCCATCAAATGACATCTTAATACAGAAGTTCATCCAATCACCACCAGAGACAAACCAAACCATCATGAAGAACAAGGCCAGCAATTGATCTGGAACTAAAGATGGGAGTGATTAGCTCCAGAAACTTAGTTTTCATTTTTTAAAATATTAGTGATGTAAGTGTTACAAATTTGACTCAATCATTTTAATTCTTAAAATAAAGGAAATTTATATATTCTATACTTTCACTTTATAATATTTATTAATGTAACATTTATTATAAAAATAAACATGATTAATTTGTATTTTATGTTTGAGAATAAATGTTTTAAGCTGGGCAAATATTACAGAAAATCTGCGCCTTCACTTAGAATTTAATTGGTTTGGTGAGTTCAGATGTGGCTGAACAATTACAAGCAATGTGGATCATAGACATTCTGTAATGGTAACAATTTCTGAAATGATTGAAAAATCCATAATACATACTGAGCAATCAGAGAATGGAGGTACTGAAGCTATGGGCATAATATTTTGCACAATCATTTGCAAATCATTTGCAAATGAAAAAGATGTTGATAATATGGGTCTTGCATTTGCTAATGGTTAACTAAAAAAAAAGAATGCGTTGCCACTTCTGTTTGGAATTTACAGTTGTTTAAATGAAGTCCAAATGAATTTTAGAGATGGTGTAAAAGTTGATAAAATAAGGGTTCACTATTACATGCCAGAAATAATACAGCAGTTAAAACGGTGGGGGGCAACCAGATAAAGCACTTCAAAGAAGGCAAAAACAATCCTCTCAGCAGCAAAGGTGGGGACATTTGAGTTTTGGGATTGACAAGACATAATTTTAATTTACTTTTTGGAAAAGTGCAAAACCATAGCCAGCAAAAATTATGCTAAGCTACTGGAGCAGTTAAATGATATGATCAAGAATAATCATCCTCATTTGGCAAAGAAAAAAGTTCCATTCCATCATGATACTGAGCCAGTGCACAAGCCTGCAATTCCAACCTCAAAACAATTAGATTTTAAAACATGAAATCCTTCCTCATCCCTCTATATCCTCTATATATTATCCTCTATATTATCCTCTATATCCTCTACCCTCTATATATTGTAATGACATGAATAAACGCCCTAAAGAAGATATAGTAGCCCAGATATAAAAATGTAAGTGCCAAATGCTTAATAGAATATTATTTAATGTACATACTACTCTGGTGGAGATACTGTGCTGCTCTGTTTTCTGTCCACAGGAGCTAAGATGCCAAAATGGAAAGATGATCTTCATTCAAGAATGCAACCGCCACTCTGCACTAATCAGAATGTGCTAGTATATAGTATTTTGTTGTATTATCACTATTTAATACATGTATATATTCCTACTATATTGACGAAACCAAAAATTTGTACAAATTCTTATGGTGAATAAATCTGAATCTGAATCTGAATCTGAATCCCAGATTTGGCTCTCTTAGATTATAAATATACAATTTTAAATTTACCTTTTGCTTCCAAAATTCTCTCAGTTATTAAGAACTTTTTAATTAGGTACATTGCATGATTAAGTTCAACTACAGACTCTTATTAGCTTCACTTACATATTTAAATGTAGAACACGTAGAAATGATTCAGTCAACAGCTGAGGATGCGGATGATAGTCCATGAAACATGTTTTACATTTAAACAAGTAAGTGGAGCCAATAATAGGGTATAGTTGACTTAATCATGCAATTTTCTTAATTATATTATTAGCTTAACTGTATGTCCAATTAGCATTTCAAATTTTCTCTTAATTATGTTCATCAAATAAAGTAAACACTGCCACAGTGGATTTTTTTATAATTTTCTAACACCATCTTCTTATTTCTGTTCTTCTATCCAGGCATTTATTTCATTTTTTAAGTTGGTCATGCCTCCAGTAACAAAAGGACACTCATTTCTTCCAAATTTAATTATAAATAACATGACACAGTTTTATAATTAGTTACTTTTGTATGTTTCCCATTACCTTTCTTTCAAACAATACTGCTATTCTTAATGCAATTTATATATTAAATTATTCCGGTATTTGCAATTCTTAAGTATCACCTGAGTTTGGAGGAGCAGCTAATAACTGGGAAGAACATTCCATCAAGGTTGAAATTTCTGAAGGTGCCCTTAACTCTTTGACCATTGAATGTGAATGCTATGACTGGTACAGTGAGATCCAATGAACAGCCAATGACATCACTTTTCTTAATGTATGGTTCTGTTGCTCCATTGATCACTATGGTGCTTCGTCCACCTGCAAAAGGTATGGAAATTTCATTTTAAAGTAAAGAATTTTTATCAGAATATTGTATGAAACAACTGTGTTATTATAACAAAGATAAGAAAATAAAATTAAAGATTATATGATCCACTAGATGAAATATAAGTATGGATAGATAGTCTAATTACTGATTGTTACTATACCTGCACTGATAATAAAGAATCAATAATGCATAAGCATCAAAACACATTTAAATGTTGGTTAATGATGTGGTCATAAGCTTCTATCCTGCTTTATATTAAATGCTTCTGAAAATCAGAATGATCATATAATTTGCCATATATTAAAATGTTAGTGCTCTTAGATAGGCAGAATCATTCCAAGATACAGAGGAAATAACAATAGGATGCAGAATCAAATATAAACTAGACTTTTGATTTTAGTGTTTGGAGCAATACTAAGCAAGATATGCCTTTAAGGGGATTTCAGGGGGCAAGAAACTGGTTTACCTTGAATAGCTGTTTGGTCGCCATCTTCATGTCCAAGCAAGATTTAAACACATGGATTAATAAGCATTATTATTATTATTATTATTATTATTATTATTATTATTATTATTATTATTATTATTATTATTATTATTGTTATTGTTGTTGCTGTTGTTGTTGTTTATGACTTAGGAAGGCATGAAATTGGCTGAAATTTTTGAAAGATTAAGATCACTGTTTGAGATAAGATGCTGCATAAGTGTGTGAGTGGCAGCAGTAAAAATTTACAGATCAATAAGAATCCATGGAAAATGAAAGTAACCAATGTTGACTTTTGTCAAGCATAATAGAAACAAACATTTAGGTCATTTAAGACCTTATCAAGTGTGACTGACATATTTTTGAGGTTAAAATAAGTTATGGGGGTGTTCCATTTATCATTTCAGATGACTTGGATTATTAAAAAGTTTCAGCCAGATGGGTTCTTCAAACACTTACTGAGGATCAAAAGGCTAGAATCAATGAGAAATGCTTCTGCATCAAATCGTAGCCTTTGATGAAACATGAGTAAACCGTTACACTCCTGAGTCAAAGCAAGTAAGTTTGGAGTGGAGAAAAAGAGGGGAATCTGCATCTGTCAAATCAGAAACTCGCCTGTCAGCTGAGAAGGTTCTCTCAAGTTTTCTGGAACTTCCAAATCATTTTGTTCATTGATTTTTTTTCATAAGCACCAAACAATCAAAAGTAGCATCAGTCTTCTGGTTGAGACAAAATGCTTATTGGAGAAAAAGATTTCAATAACTAATATGAGAAGTTCTTTTCCTTTGTTAAGAGAAAAATATGGATAAATCTACTGAATAGCATTATAATACCCTTTTAATTAACTAATCACCTTGCAATTACCATATCTTTGGTTCATTTAAAAAGTATTGGAAGGTCGATGATTCAACAGTGATAAAGGTATGAAAGGATTCTTGTTCAATTGACTGGAAACTCAAACCCACTCTTTCTTTGATAATGGGATTTAGAAGCTTCTATCTACTTGGAAAATGTGTTTTTAAATTAGGAAATAATGTAGAAAAACGAGATGTCTCTCATTTTTATTCAATTTTTTCATTTCAATAAATTTAAAAAAAAATTAGGTTAATATTTGATTCTATCTCATATTGTTGTACAACTGTAAACATGAAAATGTACTTAGAGAAAATTATATGTTCAAATAAAAAAATAAAGCAAAGCAAAACAAATGATTAAAGTACATGACAATAAATTATTAGAATGTATCAGTCACATATGGTTCTTCAAACCAATAAGTCTTCAGTCTTTTGTTACCAAAATTAGCTATCATTGTTTATATTATATTACTTTCTGATTAAAGGCAAATGGTTTCCATTCTTCTTCTATAGTTTGTTTTATTAATTTTTTTTTCATTAACTCTCCTTATCACAATCTATGGTCTACAGAAAATATCACCAACTTGATATGTTGAAACAGGCCCTAATGAGAAAGTTGAGTTTTGTATTGTTGCATACATCCCAAGCACATTTTTTTACAATAAAGAAAGGATAGAGATATATATTTTGATATTTTACAAGCACCAATTATGAGTTTGCACAACATTGTCAAACCTGCTATCTCCCTACTCTAAATCACCATATATAATGCATGCTCTTATTACACAAATATTTGCACAATATAATTTTTACTGAATTTTAATACAATCATACATTAAAAATACACCTTCTAAAATTCTATTCCAAGGACAAAGCTAATAGTTTGTGCTTGTTCTCATCATCACCAGCACCTTTATCATTGCTGTCATTTGTACCATTGTCTCTTAAATTAATATTTAATGATTATTGAACACACATAGGTGGTTAGTTCTTTGCATGTAGATAAGCTAAATAAGTAGTCTGTATTTTTCTTCACATGTGTATTTCCTAATGAAATTATAAATACTAAAACAATTTTCTATACTTTGCTAATATAATTACCGAATCTATCATTTCCATTAGTATTAGCCTTGTTAAATAACATCAGCAAGATCTAATAAACTGGAAATTACAAATTTATTTCACCACTTACTTACACACATCACACAATGAAGTAAGAAATGTCAGTCTCATTTATAATTGTACAAGTCTTTTGTTTATAATTTTCATACTGTGCTAACAATGAAAGGAACCTGTTCATTTTGTTCAATAAAAGACTGCATATCATATTACCCCAACTGGTGAGGTGATAATAATGAGCTTATCATAATAGCAAGATATCAGTTAACTAGTAAAATAATGTATATAAGTTCTTAAAACACCCAATGGCTATAAACAAGGTAGATAGATATGTTAATTATTAAGGGTACGAGTTGTATAAAGAAAGAGATTTTTATAACATAAAATACACATTTTCATAAACATGCCTACTCTTTTACTTATGAGTATTAAGTTAATAATGCTTAACAAGCTATACAATGCCTACCACTTTGGGTAGAAATGTAATTTTTGGTTCTATATTTTCAGGAAAAAGTTGCACTTATCCTACCTGCATTTAAAACCCCAAGAACAAAAAGTGTTCCCTAGCATACAAATTACAAGATGGTTAAAAATATCTAAACTTTAAAAATCCTGCACTAAAGAAATGTCATAGCAAAAAGCAATTGGTATTAATTCTGACCTGGATAAGATGCCTTCTGTTTGCTTCACAGTGTTATCTTATTTCAGTTGACTTCCATACTACTGTTTTGTAGCATGTTGTAAGTGTTTCCTGCTATTATTATTGAGATGGTGGGCTATCAGGCGCAATGCATTAACACAACATTTTGCATGAAACTTTGTAAAATTTTACTGAGACTCATGAGACGATGAAAGAAGCATAAGAAGATAATAATAGTTTAAACCATATTCCATGCAACAAATGGCATATGTGATTTAAAGTGAACAGGAATCTGTATATTCCAGCTGATAATATTCATGCAGTCAGAATTAATGAGATTATCCATGAATTGATGCCTGGCTGTTTGAGAAATTTCTGGAGAGTGTAGCATTTCTGTGAGATTGTGTTGAAATCCTGAAAGAAAAGCTTGGTATGTATCATGTTACAGCAAAATTTGTACCTCAGCTGTTAATACAAGAACAAAAGGACAACTGTGTTGCATCTGTCAGGAGCTCTTGGACTGCATTAATGAGGATACAACTTTTATGAATATAATAATCACTGATGATGAAATATATGTTTATGTTTTTGAAATTCACAAAATTTCAGTTCAATTAAAAATGAATGTAGGAATCTACTCAGTAAAACTATCATAATCTTATACAAATGAGCCAGTATTAGGTGACACTAAAACTTTACTAACTGATTAATTCTTCAGAACATATTAATGAATATCATTGTATGATTCAGTTGAACTACACACTCTTAAAGCTTCACTTACTTTTCATAAATGTATGGAACCGGTTTCAAGAACATTTTGTTCCCATCTTCAGCCATGCTAAGGTTCAACTGTCGGATCATTCGTTGAGCTGTGGGAATGTATATTCTGCTCTGGTGGCGGTGTGATAAACTTGTAGTTTATGTTTTCATCCCCGACAATGTCGAAGTTCATTATGCTGTCTTTGTATTTGTAGATGTAGATTTTCTCCCAGGTTGCTAATTCCGTAGGTCCTTGTACTGATTTTAATAATTTTGTTTTATTTATTATGTCGTAATTTTGTGTCCAAAAATGATATGCTACTGCTGATTTCTCTATTTGCTTGTACTTCAGAACATGTACTTCAGAACATGTTTCAAGAGCATTTGCTCTCATCTTCAGCTGGGGACTGACTAACTAGACAGGTGATGTAGTGGCATCTGGTGGTTCCATTAGATAACAGAACAGGAAGTCCATTGGTGGAATGCCAAAATTCATAACTCTATGTTTATTTTTTAAAATATAAATCTTTTCCCATATTGCCAAATCCTTGGGATTGGTGGTAGCTTTTAACAGTTTGGCTTCTTCTGCAATCGTAAGTCCAAAAGTGATCTGCAACTGCCGATTTATCTACTTGTTTATATTTTAAATTTCTGAAGTGTTCTTTGGTCCTTGTCTCCAAATTTCATATTGTTTTGCCTATATATATCTGATCACACTCCAAACAATCTATCCGATACACTCCTGACTTCTTGCTGGTTGGAATAACATCCTTTTTGGTGCTGTTCAGAAGCTTTCCAATACTAAATTTATTTTGTGCAACCAAACATATATCATAATTTTTAAAGATTTTCATGAATGCCCTATTTGCCCACGGATAATATGTGAATCTTTTAAAAACCACATCCTTTTTTATCGTGGAGAGAGCTGTAGTGTTTTTAATATCTTTCAGTCCTTCGAAATGTCTGATCTTCTTATGAACTAAAGAGCTGCTGAATCTATTGTTGAGTGCTGTTTTGATGATATAACGGTATTCTGCTGAATATTCTTCTTTGTTGAGTGGGATGTTTACCAATCTATGGACAAGGTTGTTTATAATGGCATGTTGGTGTGGTTTAGGGTTGAAACTGTTATTCTTTATGTGATTATCTGTATGTGTAGGTTTCGTATATATGCCGAATGAAATTATGTCATTTCTCCTGTATATTTTTAGGTCCAAAATGGTAAATAACCATTGATATTATTGTATGATTCAGTTGAACTACACACTCTTAAAGCTAAGCTTTAGCTTTAAGAGCTCTAAGCTTTTAGCTTTAGCTTTAAGAGTGTGTAACTGAAGAATGTTCAACTGAATCATACAATGATATTAATTAATATGATTGGCTTCACTGTGCAAGTTCCAATTTACCTTTAATGGTAAATAACCATTTTTGGACCTAAAATATACAAAAGAAACAACATAATTTCATTTGGCATATATAGGAAACCTACACATACAGATAATCACATAAAGAATAACAGTTTCAACCCTAAACCACACCAACATGCCATTATAAACAAATTTTCCATAGATTGGTAAACACGCCACTCAACAAAGAAGACTATTCAGCAGAATACCGTTATATCATCAAAACAGCACTCAATAATGGATTCAGCAGCTCTTTAGTTCATAAGAAGATCAGACATTTCGAAGGACTGAAAGATATTAAAAACACTACAGCTCTCTCCACGATAAAAAAGGATGTGGTTTTTAAAAGATTCACATATCATCCGTGAGCAAACAGGGCATTCATGAAAATCTTTATAAATTATGGTATATGTTTGATTGCACAAAATAAATTTAGTATTGGAAAGCTTCTGAACAGCACCAAAAAGGACATTATTCCACCCAGCAAGAAGTCAGGAGTGTATCTGATAGATTGTTTGGAGTGTGATCAGATATATATAGGCAAAACAATATGAAATTTGGAGACAAGGACCAAAGAACACTTCAGAAATTTAAAATATAAACAAGGGGATAAATCGGCAGTTGCAGATCACTTTTGGACTTACGATCATAACATTGCAGGAGAAGCCAAACTGTTAAAAGCTACCACCAATTCCAAGGATTTGGCAATATGGGAAAAGATTTATATTTTAAAAAATAAACATAGAGTTATGAATTTTGACATTCCACCAATGGACTTCCTGTTCTGTTATCTAATGGAACCACCAGATGCCACTACATCACCTGTCTAGTTAGTCAGTCCCCAGCTGAAGATGAGAACAAATGCTCTTGAAACATGTTCTGAAGAATTAATTAGTTAGTGAAGTTTTAGTGTCACCTAATACTGACTCATTTGTATATGTAACAACTTCACTGTTCCTAACTTCTTTTAAGATTACAATATCATAATCTTGTTGAATTAAAAGTAAAACTTCTAAAATCATGAAAATATATTAAACTTTCTTGACCTTTCACATTAAAACTTTTTTTTATTAAAAAGTAAGTTGGGACTAGTTTCATGAGTCACTTGCTCATATTGCCAACCATTGTCAAAAGTTTTACTTTTAATTCAACAAAATTTCAGTTATCACAATGGGTTGAAAAATCTTTGCAAAGAACGAAACAAGACCATCAAGTCAGGTCAAACTTGAAAATGCTGTTGACTGTTTTCTTCAGTATTCAGGGTTTTTATTCACCATGAATTTTTGCCAAAGGATCAAACTGTGAATCACTATTTTTATCAAGATGTCTTCAGACGTCTCCAAGAAGTGATAAGAGATCTAGATTGTGAAGAGACAATTAATGAAACCTGCAACATGACAATGCACTAGTGCACTCATTATTGCTTGTTTGTAACTTTTGCATGAAAATGAAATTATTGTTCTTCTTCACCCTCTATAATCCTTACTTAAACATCTGCATACACTTTTTAATTTACAAAGTTCACATCCATGATGAAAAAATGAAGCTTTGACTCAGATGAAATAAAATAAAATTTGCAGGCATAACTTTACACAATCTCAATAAATGCGTATTAGGACTTCTTTCAAAATCTTATACACCTTGGGAGAAGTATATGAATAAACAGGGAGGTTATTTTGAGAGAAACAAAGCTCAGTAAGATGCAGGTAAACCTAATTTTATAAAAAAATTAAAAAAAATATTTTTTGTACAGACCTCAAATGTGATTTTAAGATTTATAAGTGGCAAGAACCATTGCCCAATGTGCTAATCCTCCAGCACTAACACTACTAGCTGTTACTATTTATTTGGACATGCCTTAAATGTCATTAATTTGGCCTCATAACAAGGTACTGATCACTATGACAAACTTGTTATACATAATCAAGTTTATCATGCCCATGGCATCATCAAGAAATTGTGCAGAACAAAACAGCTTCTTGCATTTTATAAGTAGTTTTGAAATTAGTGAAATTTGAGTGACTTTCTCAATAATAATTTGTTATAGCATCTTGCACGCACATACACAATCTGGAATTTCATGAAAGGGGGGAAAAAAGTGAAATATTAGGACAGAAATGTATTGGTAAAAGGCTTTAGAAATCACAAATCACAGTTTTATTCAAATATATTAAAAAAACGTCTTTATCCAAGAATCTAAAAATTAAGGTGTATTAATTATAGGGGTTTTAGGATATACATTTAGCTGTCCTAGACTAAACATGTATCTTTTTATAAAAAAAAAAAAAAAAAAAAAAAAAGGAAATAAATACATTAACTTATTATTAATTGTGCACTTCTCACAATCTCTGAGTTTAATCAAAAAATCTTAAAATCATAATAATACGTACCAGTCCAAAGACTGCAGCCATCAAAACCAAAGGAATACAGGTCATCACCTACTCCATTTCCACCCCATTTCTCTCCACCACCAGGGTAGGGTATGTATCTGCAAATAAATATTTTTCTTTCTTACTTTGGTACCATGCAGCTATTGGAAATAGATTAATTCTTAAGATAGTACAGAAAGTATAGAAGTAAAAATGAAAAGCGGTGCAGAGCTTTTATTTTCTTTATTAAACCAATAGGTAATATTCTTTTGCAGTAATCAATGAAATTTTTGTAAAAAAATCTATATTATATTAAGAAACTGAATTACAGGTAATGTTTCCAAGATTAAAGCAAGGAATGCTCTGACTTACTAAAGGTTTAAGCTCTGTAACTTTTCTTCATGAAATGAATTGAAATCTTTCACTGTGTGTTCTAATCTAAAACAGCACTAAAGTAACTACCTTATTTGTATACTGTAGCAAAAAGTTTTCATGCAGGTAAAATTATTCACCAATCATATTAGTAATGGTTATAACATGAAATGTTTATTTATTTGGAAATCTATACTTTGTCATAAAGGGAAAACAATGTATTAGAACTCTTTCAACTGCAAGTTTAGTTCTTAATCTTATAAAAAACACATCAACAGCTTCTTTGGTAACATGTAAAGACCACTTAAAGGACTAATAAATGTTGAGGCACACTATCTACAATCTGTTTTCTGAATTTCCTCTCTCTAAAAACTCTCACCCTTTGGTATTTGCCCAGCCAATGCGGAGATGGGGCATCATATGTGTGGTCTGCTCAATGTGGTCTACTGTGACTTCAAAGTACCACTTTTGGTACATTGCTGAACCTTCTACTCGCCCAACAAAGATATTTGGTCTCACACTGTAAATAAAAAGAAGTAAAATAATGTATTCAAATATTTTATGATTGTGCTAGAAGTTTAATGCTAACTGCTAGATGCCAGGACAGAAACTTTCCAAATTTTCAGAAAGAAAACTTCAATCTCTGATGTCCTTCTGAATGTATTTTAGGCCTTTTTGCTCTCATTGCATGCATTTAACTCCTTGCCATTCTTGCTACTGAAGAGACAAAAATGCATGAAATAATGAAAAAATGAATGCTTTATTAGAAATATCAGTGCTAATATTAAACATGGTATTACATTTTTTCATTTTTTCATGTTTTTCATGTTTAAAGAGTTGTGACATTTTTTTATTTCTGCAAATTGCTAACATTTCTCCTAATACATGTTAGTATTTTTCTTGTAGAAAGAATGTCATGGTAGCCCAAACAAAGCTGTCTCACATAATTGTAAAGTTAATAGAATTAGAGGCAGTGAAGTTGATGATTATACATATAAAGAAGTTGGTATTGGGTGACATTATATTTGACTAACTGTGTAATTGATCAGCACATGTTTCAAGAGCTTTTGCTCTCATCTTCAGCTGTGGACCCACTAATGCTGGCAAGTGACAATAATGTTATTAAAGACTACCCATTAAAAACTACAATCATTGTCCTGTTCTGGCACTTTTGTGAAATTTCACCATTTAAGAGTTTATCAGAATTACTTTGCAAATCTTATATGTAAATTTTAAAATTATTTTCTTTACTCTAAAAAGTAAGGGGAATTTAATATTCAAAGCAGCCTAATATGAGTATATAGGTATATTCATTTACCTGAACATTTAAAGAATGTAAGTAAAAAAATATTTAAGTAGATTGAGGAATAATAAACCAATTGATTAATGTTTAATGGCTAGTCGTATCAGGGCTGTTCAATAAAGAATGATCATAAATTTTTTTGACAAGATACCTTTACTCAGTCTTTTAATTTTGATCATGATTCTCAAAGTGGTCATCATTAGATACATTGCACCTGTTCAAGCATTTCTGCCAGTCTTCAAAGGAAATGCTGGAAAACATTTTTTGACAGGTCCTTCAGCATTGCTTTAGCAACCTTCACCACTGCTTCTGATGAGAAAAATGCCTCTCACAAAGGCATTTCTTCAATTTGAGAAAAAGAAAAGTCTATGGATGTAAATCTGGACTATAGGGAGGGTGAGGGACGCAGTGTATATTCAGCAACAATAACTGCAATGTATGGCCATACACTATTGCAGTGCAGCATCCAGCCAGTTGCATGGAAATGTGGTTTTTTGCATGTGATATAGTCTTGCAGAGTTTTCAGGACATCTGTATGGTATTGACCAGTTAAAGTTATGTGTGCAGGTGCAACATTCTGGTAAACCATTCCTTTAATATTGAAAAATGATGACCATAACTTTCCCAGCAGAAGCAACCACCTTTTTTTTTTTTTTATGATTGGTAACCATACAGAGCTTTGCTGTTGCTCTCAGGATCAACAGTCTGATAAACCATTCCTTTAATATTGAAAAATGATGACCATAACTTTCCCAGTAGAAGCAACCATCTTTCCTTTTTTTATGATTTGAAACCATACAGAGCTTTTTGTTGCTCTCAGGATCGAAACGATGTAGCCAAGTTTCATTAGTAGTGATTACCTTTGAAAGAAACTCTGTGTTTTCTGTAATGTCATCAACTACATGCAAACCTCATGTCAGCAAACTTGAAACCTACCATGCATGTTTCATGTGCAACTTTTCATTATGAACTTATGGGGTGGCTCCCAATGAAATTTTCAGAATTTCTGAAAATGTTATGATACTCTCTCACAATGACAGCAGCAGTCAAGAGCACAAACTGGAATGTTGGGTCCACCTTCCTTTGAAATTGGTTGCCCTCTCTCTTTAAACATATTGAACTATTAAAACATATCTTTTAAAAAAGGAAGTTATTTTAAAAAATGTATGGAACTAACACAGTAAGCCCAGTCATATAAAAAATTCATGTGATATATGTCGTACTAAACACTCTTAATTCTTCACTCACTTGTATGTTATTTGGAACCGGTTTCGAATACCTTAGTCTTCATCTTTGGCCAAGGATACGACTGATTGGAGAATCCAATGGCTCTGTAGAGATGAAGCGCCACCCTGATGGTGATTTAATGTAGTTAAAATTGGTGTTTTCTACCTTTGGAATATCAAGGTTCATTAATCAATCTCTGTATTTACGAATGTAAATTTTTTCCAAGTATCCAGTTCTATATGTCCCTGAGTCTCTTTTAATAAATCTCATGACTCTCCACAGGCCTCCAGTAACATTGCATAGGCTTCAGGCTGAAAATTTATTGAGATGAAAGTAGAGTTTCAGAGCAGCATATTGTTTGATGCACGTCACCTTCATTTTTCTGCAGGTGGAACTGAACATGTTTCAACTTGCAAACCTTACTTAAGTGGGAACCACAAGAGACAATAATGAAACTATTACCACATGTACATTACACATTAAGCTAACAAAATATTTTGAAGTTAAATTTTAGCATTATGACCATTCTTTATTGATCAACCCTGGTATATCTTCTTATAAGGTCAATGAATATTAATAAATTGTATTACCTAGCAACATGGTCAACAAGTTGCGTCTGAAGTAGCAGATTCTTGCCAGGAAGAAGAAAGTCACAGATGTTATTCTGTGAACTTCTGACAGCAACACCATTACCCACACAGAGTGAGCATAGTACATCCAATACCTTGGGATCTCGACCATGTTTCTCTAGCAATGAAATGATAACTTTGATGTGCTCATCCTATGACAGACATTATGATAGCATTTATTAATATACAGTTTAAGAAAGAATAAAGAAGAGAGTGCTATATAAACAAATTTAACAAAAATGAATGGGAGGTTGTTGGTTGAACAAAGATATATGTAATTATGACTTTGTTGATACTATTTTAGGAGTCATCAGAATTTAGTCCTCACATTGTTGAGTGTGAAATGATAGAAGAATGGGGAAAGATCATTACAAGGAAGAAATGGAAAATCATTCATAGTAAAGGATTGAGGATTTAAGAATCTTAAAGATCTGAAATAAGCCTGATAGTGTTTCATAAAATGTGAGTGAAAAATTATATTTGTTTTCTAGTGTGGATAATCTGAAAATAAAAAGTTGCAAGAGATAGACCTCGATACTCTGACTTATTAAGCAATTTAGAACAATGCTCACACACATACTATAAATAAATAAACACATAATTAAATACACAAATATGTAAATATGAGAGTGATCTATGGTAAATGAAAGCAACATATAGCATTGTTGAAATCAGGAATTTATTCACAGACTGAAGTATATTGTAACAATACTCTTACCTAACCAATAACTCTTGTTTGGAAGTATCTTTCAAGAATAAATATATAATCTTAACTAAAAATAATTGTCATCCATGTTTTTTTAACAAAACTTCATTTAATTTTTTAAAAATAATTAAAGGCATAATGAATATTTACTCAAATGCCATATACTGCAGTTTGAACTGGATTGACTGAGGATATAAGAGTAGTTCATACAATTCACACACCAAGAATAGGCAGACTATTTTACTCAAGATGATGATGAAAAAGAAGAAGAAGAAGAAGAAGAAGAAGAAGAAGAACAACAACAACAACAACAACAACAACAACAACAACAACAACAACAACAACAACAACAAGACAATGATAATGAACCAATGGCAGAATGAATGGCAGTAGAAACCTGAGGAAACCTACCCAAAGTCACTTTATCTGCCACAAATTCCATTTATGGTTCCTGGCATTGAACCTAAGCCACCTTGATCTAACCTCTTGGTCATGACATTTGTATTAAAATGTCTAATGACACATTTCTTAGAAGAGAAAATATTGTAGTCCCAAAATTAAAACCCCATTATCAGAAAGAAATGGTATGTGCATTAGTGAACTTCAATTATATAGTTACCATTAAATGAGATAATCATAATTACATACCCTCATCATATTTAAGGCCTCAGGTGAGTCAATGAGCACACAATGGAGTACATCCAGCATGCCTGTGCCCTCTCCAGAAGCCTGTGACCCTAGCCTACTGAACAGCCAATTCAGTCTGTTTGAATTGGCAAATTGTGTACAGTTGGTATGGTTGCCCTTAATGATGGCAGCTAAAAGAAAAGAAAAAACACAGCTATAATAGCAATTTGTTTTTCATCTATACATTCCTCCAGCTCAAAGAAGTATTTTTAAACTCCCCATCCAATGGCCTTGGTTTAAGTCCTTTGTTGGCAGCTATTTATTTTTAAATGAATTGTTTCATTGTAGTCTTTTTTTACAATAAGAGGGCATATATCAGCTATTAAGTACCAAAGGTTTCTTAACTATTTTGCAATCATTATTTTGCCATATTTATGCATTTGTTAAGTCATACCCTTTTTTTTTTTTCATTTTTAGAGGGGATATGCAAATCTTTGAAATGTTATTTACCATTAGGAAATGATATTGTCACAAACCTAGTATCCAAAGAATACCAATCAACATAAAATCTGAAAAAAATGTGTTACTACTGTCATCCATTAATCTTAACTAAGAATCATAGAATTATATTATTGATGTGTCATATTGCACATTATAAATTAAGCAAAAATAAGTGAAACATTTTTTTAATAATGTATGATAACCTTTTTATTTGCAGAGTGTTTTGTTCTTTAGCCTCATGCACATCACTTAATCCATCCATGCAGTGTCATCCATGTACAAAAGTTTCTGACCTGACCATGTTAAGGGATAATAACATAAAAATATGGGTATATTTTTCAACCTAATCTTCCTTTATTGAATGTGTATTTCACATTTCTAGATTTACATTTCAATTTATGCAAATAATAGTCCTATGTTTGTCTATAAAATGCTGGAAACTCATTAATGTTTGTGAATCTTTTCTCTTTAAAAATCAGATTTCAGTTTATATTTCAGTTTTGAAATCAGGTAACAGTCACTGAGGGAAAGTCTGGGCTGTATTGTGGATGATCCAGTTTGTGGAAGCCACATGTGTTCACAGGAGCTCTAAAAGCAGCAACACTTTCAATTGGTGCATTGTGGTGCAGTAAATGAACTTATTCAGCACTCCACTGTTCTTTTCCTTGATGGAACTGAGCAATTGATGCAGATTTTCAGCATAGTACTTACCAGTCACTGTTGTGCTCCTTCCTTTGAAGTCTACCATCAGAATTCCTCTTCAATGCAAAAATTGTTACCTGATCTCCTTTGTGGACTGTGTGACATTGGCCTTTCTAGAGGATAATTCACCCTTTCTGCCACTTCACAGATTCCCTTTTTGTAAGGATCATAGTTTTGTCTCTTGTGACAATGAATTCCAATGCTGCCCTCTGGTTACCAAACAAAGGATCAAACATTTTTTTAAAACATTCCAAGTGCACTTGTATTTGAACTGCTAAAAGAATTCAGAGCACCTATCTTGCACTGATTATGCAATGATTGGTGAAAGATATAAAGCACAGTTTTAGAAATCAGCTATTGCAGTTATTTCTTTGGTCTTCAGATGCCTGTCACTCAGTACTTCCTCCTTGACATGGGGGGAAATGTTTTTTTGTGTCAACAAATTCACTGGCCTATTCTCATATGGTCATCTCCTAGGCTTTCTTTGTCCAAACAAAATAATGTTGATTACTCTTTCCCATGGAATATAAAGAGCAGTTTCTCTACATACATCATCAAGGGGTTGTCTAATAATATTACTTAAATAAGAACCTGCTTTAGCCAAAGATTTAATCACTGTTCTGCATTCAATTTGAACATCAAGATTTATTATGCAATATGTCTGACTTTATGAACTTCTCCAAGCAAATGAATGGCATGGCCAGAAAGAAAGTGCAGTGTTCATACTTTTGAAACATATTAAATAACATGAACAAAAATTGCATAAAAATTTATAGTTATAACCGCATTCCATATATATATACACACATATATAGTGTTTCAAAGCTTGCACACAGAATAACTAACATCCCTCTCACAGAAACAGAGTACAAAATGGAATACCAACAGATAATAAAGACAGCTATAATCAATGTGGTTTCAAAAAAGTCACAGTAATAAAATTATCAATAAATTTAAAAGACAAAAATTGATAAGAGATGTTTCTAGACTGAAGAACACTAAGGAAAGGTATCAATTCAAAAGTTTCCATACCATTCAACTTACCACAACAAATTTAAGAACATTTTCAAAGAACATGGAATAATGTTAGCCCCAAAAAACAAATATAATATCAAGAATTTATTAGGTTGCACAATAAAAGACAACATACCAATAGAACAGAAATAAGACATTTATGAAATCAAATGTGCAGATTGTGATATAAGATATAATGGAAAAACAAAGAGAAATTTGGAAATTTGGAGAAAAGAGAAAAGAACACTTTAGGATTATTTGGTGTAAGCAGGTTGATAAATCAGCAGTAGCAGCTCACTTTTGGACCAAAAATCATTAAATTAAACCAGAAATAGCATTGCTGGAACAGCAATGGAACTATCAGCTTGGGAAAAAAGTTTCACATAAAAAGTAAAGAAAATTTAATGAACTTTGATTTTCCTCCTATGGGTGAACTCAGCAAGTTCTATTACAACCATTGGACACCACCACAGAAGCATCTGGATATCCAGCCACCATTTCATGTGACAGTAGTTGATCAATAACTGATGATGGGAGTGATTACTTCCAAACATTTTATGTAATTAAGTGGAGTTTAGCTATGTAAGCAAGTTGAATACATAACTGTAGAATGAATCATGCACTTTTATGTCAGGTCAGAAACTTATGGACTGCACATCATACCATCTTGGATCATAGAATATGAGCTTGTTATTAAAATTAAAAAAACTTTGGTGTAGTAGCCATATTTCATAAACACACTTCCTTACTAGGAAGGATACTTACAAAATAATAAGATTTCTGATTTTATTAATTTATTTAATAACTGATTTCAATAGACTTGTCACTACTATCAGTGTTACTGAGGCCATCACCCCTGTAACTTTTATTTTCCTTTATATATCATTTCACTGACAGCACTGTTATCAAAGATTAGCACATTTTAAATATTTTATTTTCTTTCCTCTGAAAAAGTTAGTGGTATCTTACATACAAGTAAATACATTAACTAGAAATGTTAATTAGAACTTTTACAGTGAAGCTGTTGAGATTGTTGCATGATTAAGTTGAACTAAACACTCTTATTACTTCACTTACTTGTTTATAAATGTACAACCAGTTTCACGAACCCTTATCTGCATCATCAGTTAAATGTTGACGCTAGATATTTTGTTATGCTGTGGGAATGTGTATTCTGCTCTGGTGGAGGTGTGATGAGCTTAAAGTTCTGGATATACAAGATAAAAACATATTTCCTAAACTTAGATATTCATTTTTTACATTGAACTCCATTTAATTACATAAAATAAGATGGATTTTGGGAGAATCTCTCCCATCTTCAGTTCCTCACTGAATCGCCATTACTCGAAATGATCGCTAGACACCCAGATGTTCGTGCAATGACCATTTTTGGTTGAAGTAGGAAATTGCAGAGTTCATCCATAGGAGGAAACTCGAAGTTCATTAGGTTTTCTCTATTTTTTAATATGAAACATTTTTCCTAAGTGGATAACTCCAATGGGTCATGAAGATGTTTCAGCAGTTTAATTTCTGGTGTTATTTCATGGTTTTTGGTCCAAAAGTGAGCTGCTACTGCTGATTTACCCACCTGCTTAAATTGAATATTCTTAAAATGCTCTTTCCTCCAAATTTCCAAATTTCTCTTTGTTTTGCCTATGTAGCTCTTTTCACAATCTGCGCATTTTATTTCATAAATTCCTGATTTCTGTTCTGTTGGTATGGAGTCTTTTACTGTGCAACCCAATAAATTCTTGATGTTGTATCTGTTCTTTGGGGCTAACATTATCCCATGTTCTTTGAAAATTTTCTTGAATTGTGGTAAATTGGATGGTAGGTGAAACTTTTGAATTTGTATTCTTCTTTTGCATTTTTCAGTGTGGAAATTTCCCTCATCCCTTTATGTCCTTTTTTATTGATAATTTTTATCACTGTGTCTTTGTTGAAACCATTGACTATAGCTGTCTTTATTATTTGATGATATTCTATTTTGTACTCTGCTTCTGTGAGTGGAATATTCATCAATCTGTGCCAAACTGTGAATTACTGCCTATTTATGTGGAATGGGATTATAACTCTCATTTTTTATGTAAATTTCTGTGTGCGTTTCTTTTCTGTAAATTCCAAAATTCAAACAATCTCAATTTCTTATAATTTTTAAGTCTAGAAATGGTAGCCACCCATTTCTCTCTTCTTCTATGGTAAATATTTTAGATTCATGATGCAAATTAAGCAGTTTGAGGGCATCTATTGAGTGTTTCTTTGGTATTATTGCAAAAATGTCCTTCACATATCTATACCATGATTTGAAGATTAAAGGGAAGGCCTTTGTGATATGTATTTCAAATGAACTCGTGAATGACTCTGCTAGAAAAGGTGACAAAAAGTTTCCCATAGTTAGGTCTGAAACTTGTTGGTAATATTTTCTGTTGAAGCTGAAGTAATTTTGTTGAATGGAAATATTAGTAAGTTTCAATACTTCTTCTATTTATTCTGTTTTTAAATTTATTGATGTTAACCATTTCTTTAGCATAAGCATAAGTTTCTATAAATATTGTACTTATGAAGATGTTGACAATGGTGTGGTAATATATCCTAAACTTAGGTATTCATTTTTTTTTACACTAAACTCCATTTACTTACATAAAAGTAAGACACATTTCAGAAGAATTTCTCCCATCTTCAGTTGCTCACCGAATGCCGTTACTCGAAATGATGGCTGGACACCTGGATGTTTCTGCTGAGGCCTCTGTGGTTGAAGTAGGAATTGCTGAGTTCATCCATAGGAGGAAACTAGAAATTCATTAGGTTGTTCCTATTTTTTTAATATAAAAATTTTTTCCCAAGTGGATAACTCCAATGGGTTATGAAGATGTTTCAGCAGTTAAATTTCTGATTTTATTTCATGATTTTTGGTCTAAAAGTGAGCTGCTACTGCTTAAACTGAATATTCTTAAGGAATATTCCTTTGGAAACAACATTTTAGGAATATTCAGTTTAAGCAGGTGGATAAATCATCAGTAGCAGCTCACTTTTGGACCATGAAATAAAACCGGAAATTAAACTGCTGAAACATCCTCATAACCCATTGGAGTTATGCACTTGGGAAAAAATTTTTATATTAAAAAATAGAAAAAACCTAATGAATTTCCAGTTTCCTCCTATGGATGAACTCAGCAATTTCCTACTTCAACTAACAGAGGCCATCACAGAAACATCCGGGTGTCCAGCCATCATTTTGAGTAACGGCGGTTCGGTGAGCAACTGAAGATGGGAGAGATTCTCCCGAAACGCGTCTTATTTTTATGTAAGTAAATGGAGCTTATTATAAAAAAAATGAATACCTAAGTTTAGGATAAGTTTCTATGTTGGTATGCTCGGGAATAAGGCTTTTACATCAAATGATACCATTATATCTCCAGCTGTAATTCTGCTATTTTTAAGTTTTTTGACTAGATCAACTGAATTTTTAATGCTCAAACTTTGGAAACTCTTACAACAATTTAAAACTTTGATACATTTTTTGCTACCTGGTATGTGGGTGAATTGATATTGTTTATTATTGGTCTCATGCTGTTATCATTTTTATATATTTTAGGTAGTGCATAAAGCCTGGGTAGTACTGTTAAAAATGAATAAGTATAAAAAATAAGTGTAGCACCTAAGTTTAGGTTATATTACCACTCCATTGTCAACAGCTTCATAAGTACAAATTTATATACAAGATAAACAAGTCTAGAAGTAAAATTGAGCACTGTTGGTTAGAAAAAAATGGCGAATACAGACACGGATAATTTCACAACTTATAACGTAAACCTTAGTAAGACAAAATGGGAGATTAAAACACATATAAAATTAAAAATCAGAAAAAGACACATAGCAGCCAACATTAACTTCCTAAAATCACATCTTAGTGATTTTTACACCCGAAAATATCCATCAATCCTGGCCGGGTGTGAACCTGCGATTTTGGGTTTAGAAGGTAACTATGGTTACCACTACACTACTAGGACTGACCCATCAGAGCAGAATACACATTCTCATAGCATAATAAAGTATCCAGCAGTTGACATAAAATTTGAATTGAGATTAGGATAGGAAGAACATAAAATGTTGATACTTTTTTGCTTATGATGCTGATAAGGGTTCATGAAACTGGTTCTACATTTATAAACAAGTAAGTGGAGCAATAAGAGTGTTTAGTTTGACTCAATCATACAATGGTCTCAAATAAATACACATTACCCTCCTTCCAGTCCTAAGTTTTGTCTGATTCCAATATTTTAAAAACATTAAGATTGTACTATAATAAACCATATGATATATTTATTATTAATTACTTTAATAATTTAATGCATATTATTTATTTTCATCATGTCTTACCAAGCAGTTGATAGAGATAGCCTGATATCATTTCCCAGTTTTGTCCAGATTCATCTCCAGCCAATGCCACAAGGAAACCTTGAGAAGTGATGACGTTTATTTTGTCAATTGCTTCAAGAATCAAATTCAGGATACCTTCCTCTTGAAACAAATCCTGTCTGTTTCTCAGGGCCTTCAGCTTATTCTGTTTCTGCTCATGTTCTATAGGGAAAAATTAAGAAAACAAAGTTAAACTGTAAAGTCAAAGGGGAATATTTCAATTATGGTTTTGTTAAAAGCATGAGTTTATTCTATTGATGAATTTAATTTTTTATAATTTTGCACATAATTGAGAAGAAAATGAGAGAAGTCAAGGAGAGCTATGAAATTGAAGTGGCATTTCTTATATGGTATAATATAATTAAATATATGAAGTGCAAATAAATATACAACAAATTACATAATTATTGAAAAGTAATCATAAGCGAAATAGAAAATGACATTCATGGAAAACAAGATTTGGGATAAAATAATGATTTACCTTAATAAAAATTAAAAAGCAACAAAATTAAATATCACATGAAAAAATTATTGCATAAGACACTATAAAGACACTGGATTATGAAGAAGAGAATGTCCCTAAAATTATTAACAAAGATACAGAAATACATTTGGTGGATAGGATAACACTTCAAGAGGCTCTTAAAAGTGCAAAAAATAGAAAAGTAACAGGTTCAGATGGTATAATTAACATGGGAGTCTTAAAATTTGGATATGTTGTTCTTCATTTGAGATTATTTCATCTATTTAATCAATGCTGGCAAACTGTAAAGATTCCTGAAGAATAGAAAGTGGGAGAAGTAATATCTTTGTTTATAAAGGGAGATTGCAGACTATGTCAAAATTATAGAAGGATATGACTTCTGAATGGTGTTCTATATAAATTAAGGTTTAGGTATAATATTATAGTAGTAATTTAAAATATATATATATATATATATATATATATATATATATATATATATATATAAGAATAATAAACCAGAGACTTAAGTTCATATCAAAGTTATGATAAAAGAGAATAAAATGGTTCTAGGCCAGGATGATCAACAATATACAACATCCTATTATAATTTATAGGAAAATGAGAAGGTAGGAGAGTTTTTGACCAAAGTTAGAAGAAAATGGATGTAGTCAATTAAAATAGTAGGAAAGGAAGATGATCTAGGTGGTGTTATAGTTTAGGAATATGACGGATAAGCCTGAAGGAATATTTCATTGTTTATTAGAGTATGTAGGGGTAAAGAGATAGAGGGATAATGCATGGGAAGCAAAATGGGATAACTACAGAAAGAAATTATAGTACAAAAAATGTTGACTGATATGGGGACAAAGAGAAATAAAATGATGGGGGAATATTTAGGAAAAGTAAGGGAAAGTGGATTAGAATAGCTAAAAATGATGTGAGAATTGGGGTATGATAGAAAAAGAAGAAGAAGAATAAGAAGAAGAAGAAGAAGAAGAAGAAGAAGAAGAAGAAGAAGAAGAAGAAGAAGAAGAAGAAGAAGAAATCTCATTATGCAGATAACCTGGGGTTGTGTGTAATGAGACCTTATATAGATGGACGTTAGATTCAATATTATTAGTATTAGTAGTGTATTGTAATTTCAATGAAGTATACACTGCAGAAATGCAGTTGGAATTGTAAATATGACAAGAAAACAAATGTAAAACTAAAGATGTTTTAAATATGTATGAAAAGAAATAATTGATTAATAAATTCATAATAATACTTGTTTAAGTGGAGCTAGTGTGTATATATTTAATAAATTCTAATAGGATATATTACCACTCCAATGCCTATATCTTCCCTCAGTACAATTTAAATAATAGACAATAGATTTATTTTTAACCATTATTTAAAAAATGGAAAGAGTATAACCTTGAAACTCACATAACATTTATAGACTTTGAGAAGGCTTTCAACAGAATAAATAAAGCTGTGGTCAATAATGAAGGAACAAGGATATTCTCAACATCTGATGAGTGTGGTGTAAAATCTATATACACATTCTAAAATAATAATAAATATAGGGAAAGAAAAGACAGAACAAATGGAAATAAATAGAGGTATTCCACAAGTGTACAGTATATCACCATATTATTTAATATTTATATAAATGACATGCTCCAAAAATGAAAACAGCTTGTTAAAGTAGGAATTAAAAACAGCAAAGACAAGGTTTTTAATACTTTATTGTATGCTGATGACTTGACTATTGTTCATCAGACTGAAAATGAACTGTAATATTCTCTTTATGTTTTGAAAGAGAAAGCAGACAGTTATGATTTTAACATTTTGGATACTAAAATAAAAAAAAATAATATCTTTTTGGGAAAATTATCAATTAGATCAAAGATTGTATTAGATAAACAAGATCTTAGAGCAGGTTATTAATTTAAATATTTGGGCTCTGAAATAAGTACAAGGCATAAATATAAAAGCGCCAAATTTCAGAAAACATGTGATACAATACACAACACATTAACAAAAAAACAAGGAAAGACACAAGGATGAAATATGATAAAACTATGAAAGTCCCTAAATTACAGTATGGTAGTGAGGTATGGATAACAAAAAAAAAAATCAAATGCAAATTATAAAGTGCAGAAATGCAATTTCTGAGGAGTACAAAAAGTGGTATAAGCAGTGACAAAATAAAAAATGATGACATAAGAGCAGAGTTACAAATATTCTCCATTAATGACAGAATATAAACCTATCAAAATAAATTGTAAATCATATCAATAGAACAGAAAGTTTTTGAATACCAAAATTCATCTATAACTACCAACCAAGAGGAAAGAGATATGTGGGATGCCCAGAGAGGCAATGGAGTGAACTGTGCTGATGAAATAAGCAGTTTGCCTAATTCATGAAGTGATGAAGTTGGTGATAAAATTATATTTACCCATATCTTCTTCAGGCTGGGCGAAATAGTTAATCAAATCTTCCAGACACATGACCATTTCACCAAGATTTACTTGTTGAAAGAACAAGGATGCACGTCTATTCATCTGCAGAGTTTCAAGCCCTCTGAAAAAAAAAGACAGTAGTGTATGCTACTTAACAAAAACATAATGGAAATTTTTACAAAAGTATAATTAAGAAAACTTACGTAATGAACTTGTTAAAGAGGGAACTGCATTTACGAATGACGCGAGCTGTTCTTGATTCTTCTTCTTGGCTACGGCTAAAATCTAACCCATCATCCATCTTTCCTTCTTCATGTAGTATAGCTTGCTTTTCTTCAACTTTGCCAACACCCTTCTTTTTGGTCTCAAATGTCTAAAATGTAATCAATAATTAAAATAAATAAACAATATTGAGATGATTAATAATCAAATAAAATTAGCTTCAATTAAAGAGCATGAATTTTAGTCAAAAGTTATTTAGAGTATCACCCACTCTCAATGAGACTGAAACTGAAGTTAAATGATGGCTGTGATGTCTTGAAAGCAGCAGCAATTTATATTCAACAGAATCCAGTAAGAAAACTCCTGTCAGAACCCAAGAACTAATCATCTTAAAGTTACAGGTTCCCTATATGCTCAGAAGTAATTTAGAGGTGAGAGCTTACTGACACTGCTTCAACCGGAACTAACTCATTAGAGGATGGTTAAATAAAAATGCCTACTGGGGCCTGTTTCAGAAAAGTTGAAATTTGACAGGTGACAGGCCATTGTTTTACAATTCAATAACTTGATAAATTTTTGTTTTATAAAACATAACAAACTGTTAAATTGTCACTGCATATTTGTCACATTATGTTTCATAAATATTTTAGTGTGGTTGATTAAAATTTAAAATTTGTCAGAAAACATTTTTATGAAACATAAAATTGCCACATACAATAGTGAAAAATTAACATATTTTAAAATGTCAAACAAATTTGTAAGGAGAATGTTTTCCTGCCATAGCATGTGCAGCAGTAATGAGCAATATGTGACATGCTAATTTTAGCCTTAATGCAATATACTATAATGCATGAGAGATAATAAATATACAATGAGTTTTCATCTTTTTTTTTTAATTTATATTAGAAAGAATTGATTATTATGTTTTCTCTGACACTCCCTTAGCTTATGTGACATTTGTTTTGTAGCTGAGTTAGTGTTATCAGCCATAGAGCTAGCTTATCATTTGGTGTTGTTTATGCTTATTATAAATAATAATCTGGTAATAATAGAACTTTCATTAGATGATAAGTATTATAAAATACATTGCTCTTCATCAGATTTGGTTTACATTATGATATAAAATAATTTATTACAATATCAATGAAAAGAAAGTAAATAATAATGCTTGGTAAAGAGCAAAGAATCTTGAACGAATATAGCTAATGCTTCTATGATCGTGGCAGCATAGTCAATCTTATTCAATTCAGGGCATGAAATGGTCAATAAATTTTGCTCAGAGCTCAGAGCACTTTCAGGCTTGAGATTCTTTTATGTGCCATAAACTATGACACAGGACCCATGGCTTTACTTCCCTTGTGAAGGAAGCACACTTAGGATTTTTATGTTCAAAAAAGTCATTGATTCTGGCTGGAATTAAATCTGCAATCTTGGGTCTAAGAGGTAAATATGGTTACCACTAGGTCACCAGGACCAACAATTTGTTTGTGAGAAGTTACAATTTTATACCTATTATATGTGATATATTTGTAAGTTATATAATACAACTAATTGTCACAATACATAGACAAATTTGTTCAATGCCACAATTGTCAACTATTATGAAACAGGCTCCTGGTGCCTTAAGCAGACAATTTACAAAGAACATTTCTTTTTAACATTGAAAAGATTTTCACAATTGCAGTTATTTTCAACTGTCAAAATGATCATGTAAACACTCCAAAATCACAAACCTCTGGGTATTAAAACAACCATTTCCCTGCCTGATCTATTTTTTGGTAAGTGTTACCTATGCAATAACATGACCTCCTTTTCTGTACACACACACACAAAACAGGATTTCCTAGGAAATAATTTTGAAGACAGTGGTCAAGGGCTTCAACAATATCCTCTTTGAACATAAACAATGCATATAAGAAATTATTTATGAGGAAGTCACTCAAATTTTACTAGTTTTATTCCACTTACTTGGACATGTTTCAAAGGCAAATTTCCTTCATTGTCAGCATGGTTCCACTGTCAGCTTTCCAGCATGGTATTAAGATTTACTCTTCCACGCTGGAAAGCTGACAGTGGAACTGTGCTGACGATGAAGGACATTTGCCTATGAAACATGTCCAAGTAAATGGAATAAAACTAGTGAAATTTGAGTAACTTCCTCATAAATAATTTGTTATATGATATTTCACTGTGAAAATTCCAAACAATTCAAATTTATAAACAATGCAGCTTACTAATAGGTTCTGCCCTCATATAAAGTTAAGGATATATAAGAATGATTTGATGGGGAGCATCAAACTTCATTTCTTCAGTTGACAAGCCCATCTATCAACTCTTCACTAACAATATGTAGCATTACTTTGTGAAAGCAGTGCCAGATTTCCTAATGCAGACAGTGTATAATGCCATCAATGTGTGATCACAGAACCTTAGGCTCTGTATAAAGGCTCAAAGAGAAAATTTTGAACCTATTGTACTTAGTGCAAGTTACAAGGAATCTATTTTTAACCATACTTTAATATTTTATTTAAAAATCTTTGTATCCTTAAATAAAATTAGAACTAAAATTATGTGACAGTGTAGGATAGATGTCATTATGATGGCTCATATTGTCAGGTTATTAGACTAAGTATGTAATTGGCAGGCATCACAAGAAGTACATTGTGACAAAATGACATAGAGGTTTGGTAGCTAATAATGCAGCTAGTCGAATCAATAATTCTGTACTCATTTTTATAATGTATTAAAACAACAGTACAGAATATACAATAGCATAATTTTTCAACATAAACTACTTGATTTTCATTACATTTGTTCCAACATTCCATCAGCTTGCATATTCCCTGAAAAAAGAGCATTTTTGATTTGCTCCACAGTCATGTATGCAGTGCTTCTTGCATATATTAGTCTGTAGTAAGCTGACAATTTCATAGGTAATTTTTAAAGTAAGAGTTCACTAGATTGCATCATATACATCAGACAGATGAGATCAGATGTAAAGTTATAGTATATAATTAAATCAAATGTATTAGCATTCACTTTATCATATTGCACTCATAGCACCAGACAAATGTGATTTGCTTGATCAAGAGGGTAAGGAATATGATGATGGCAATGTGAGAGCATGACTCATGAGTAATTCCATTTCAGTGGACAAGGTTTCTTGCATATGCCCATTGTATGCTTAATGTTGAAACATAGTATAGGGCACAGTAGCCAGTTACCTGTACATATCTATACATAAGCAAACATGGATGATGCTTTCATTAGTGCAATAGTAAATGCAAAAGAAATTTGAATTTTTTGTGACTCATTCAAAAGTACTGGAAAAAATTTTGCATTATCTCCATTAGATGAAGAAATAATGTGGTGAACTCTCCAAATATCACCTTTCCTATTACAAATTATTAATGAAAGAATCACTCAAATTTCACCAATTTTACACTTTTTCCACTTACTTGGACATGTTTCAAAGGCTGTTGCCTTCATCTTCAACACAGTTCCCCTGTCTGCTTCCCAGCATGGTATTAAGATGTTGCTCTGTGGATTTTACGAACTTAGTGATGAGGTTACTACTATTTGAGAGATCAAAATTAACCAAATTTTCCTTGTTTTTGTTTATGAAAATATTTTCCCACACTGTTAATTCTATGGATATTTGAAGAGCTTTTAAGAGTTTTGGTTCCTTTTGGAATTTGTGGTTCTTTTGCCAGAAATGGTCTGCTATTGCTGATTTTTCTATGTGATAATATTTTACATTTCTCATAGACAAAACAAAAGAAATATTACCATACAATTTAAGGAACACGTGAGAAATATTAAATATAAACACATGGAAAAATCAGCAATATCAGACTATTTCTAATAAAAGAACCACAAATTCCAAAATAAATCAAAACCTTTAATAGCTCTTCAAAACCCATAGAATTAACAGTGTGGGAAAATATATTCATAAACAAAAACAAGGAAAATTTGGTTTTGATCTCCCAAACAATAGCAACCTCATCACTAAGTTCATAAAATCCATAGAGCAGCATCTTAATACCATGCTGGGAAGTAGACAGTGGAACCATGCTGAAGATGAAGGCAACAGCCTTTGAAACATGTTCAAGTAAGTGGAACAAAATTAGTGAAAGTTGAGTGATTCCTTCAATAATAATATATTACATTATACTATATTGTTAACTGTGAAAATTACTACTATTCAAAACTATTATCTTTCCTGTTTATGTTCTGAACCCAATAACACTTTCTTCTTCTTTTCTTTTCTTCTGCTCTTTTTTATCATGATGCAAGCATCTATCATAACTTCTGTCTCACTATTCATTGTGAACTGAATGGGCACAACATAACACTAATACACTTAACTGCAGTAATGAGTGCAACAATGCCGCAAACACTGCGGAGAACACTACTGCAACTGGCATTATGTGAGCTACTGAACACAATTTCTTACTTTTTTCCATAGCTCCAATGTATATGATGCAATATAGTGAACCCTTATGTTTAAGGTGATGAAGCAGGCAACAATCAGAAGTAATGTAATCTGAATGCAAGATGCTCTAATACCTCAAAATTCAATTTCTGAAGTGTTTTATAGTATGGATGGCTATGAGTAAGCTTACTCTGTCATACTACAACAAAACACATTTTTTCATAACAGGCCTTGGTGTTTGGTTCGAATTGCAGGCTTCAGTTTGTTGCAAAGCATCTCACTATAACTTGCACTGTTTCTGTTGAATCCCTTTCCAAAGACTGTCTCAGCAGTGGTACATGTGAACCCCAAAACAATGTAAACTTCACTTTTCCTGTAGAGGGCTACATTCTGATCTCTGTTGAATAGTGATTCTGAATATATTCCATTCCACACTCTGGCATTTGCTTTCTTTAAGGTGATGAACCCATGTTTCATCTATAGTAACTCTTGTTTCAACTTCATTTGCATAGCAATCCAGTAAGCATTGACAGATAGTCACACAAATGTTTGTTCTCTTCAATTAGGTATTTTGGGACCCATTTTGCACAGACTTTATGCAAGCCAAATGTCCTATGCAGAACCATGGCTCACTTATAATTGATGTACTGTTTCATCAACAGTTACTTATCAATTGAATCTGTCGTCTTAACAACCTTCATGCTTCACTAACCTTCCATATTAGTATTAGTTCCATATGAAAATTTTTTTAAAGATTTACAGTTTTTAAAAAAATTTAACAAGTCACTTATCAGTTTATAATAATGACATGAAGCTGTTCAATGATTTGGGAAACATGTATTTGGGTGTACTGCTTCATATGTATTGCTTATCTGATTATTTTTTTTTAACTTCTCAGTTCATTTGTAAACATTCAGCCATGATAAACAACTATCTCTATATTGTACAGAAAGCCTTCAATGAATTTTAGCCCCGAACATCTTCAAACCTCAAAAAATGAAATGTTCCTGATGGTTCTTCTTTAGTGCAAATGAGAGTTGTTTACCAAGCTAACCAACAAAGCTAACTGAGTTAAAAGGTTATGACAAAATGATGATACCAATCTTAATAAGAACAGGCAGAAAGTACTGCCAACCTAATAAAGATTACAGGAAAAATGCAGATAGATATTGGCTCACACTCTTAGTATGGATATGACTTGCATTGCCAGATATGCCTTAGTTTTGCACAACTGACCTTATAGGAAAGCCATAATCCTGTTTCTGAATGCTGAACTATTACAGTGCTGTCACCATATTTGATTATTGGAGCACCAATGACTTCCAAATCCTTCTCTTCAAGAACAACTTTCTGGTCATCCTTCTCTTGTCGCAAGCAGAAAGTAGATGTTGCAAGTGTTGCATCATCCCTATGTATACAAAACATTTAATTTAAATGGTTACAAGTGACACTGTATAACTATTCCATAAAAAATTAAAATATACTTATTTCAGATTGAATTCCTCTTTTTTGGAAGCTTTATCTGTTTAAACATAGTTTAGCTTTGTCTGTTTAAAAATAGATTATTTCACACAGTTATTTAAAGAGTATCATAAATATTTTAGACTGATAAACTCAATGAAAATATTTTGATAGAAATATAAACAAATTATAAAATTGTGGTGCAATGCTATTTATGAGTGGAAAGATAAGTTAAATAATTATTCTTTACTGTAGAATTGATAATCAATAAATAATGTAAAAGAAGAAAAATGTAAAATTGGAACTTAACACAGTGAAGCCAATCATATTAATGGATATCATTGTATGATCAGTTGAATGTAAAAGAATTTAATGAGATTAAATTTAAAGTTTAAGATTAGCATAAAGTAAATGTTTATTTTTTCATTTCTTAGCATTGTAAATACAATTTGTATTTCTGTTATATTTGCTGCAAATGTAGTTTTTTAAGGTATAGTATACTCACTTTCTGACAAGATAGAGCTCATTGTTCTCATTAACACCCAAATAACGACCAGTAGTAAGATGACGAATACGCATTGGATGGTACCAGTTGATAAAACCACCAGCCCATTTTGTTCTTGCCAGCTCCAACCTCCACAATGATCTGGCCTGACTCATAACACTTCCTCCCTCATAAATAACCATACTGAAACCAAATTTATAAGTTAATGGTAGTTTACAACATGTCAAAACTCTTAAATTAACATGCACATGTATACAATATAATGACACTGAATGGTTATTTAATTAGGCTCATTTTATGTTACATTTATTGCCAAAATCAAATGTAAGTGATAATAAGCCAACTTAAACTTTGCTAACATGTCATTACATGATGTAATCATTGAGCTGTTGTAGCTTAATAAAATTAGTTTATTAGTAATTATTTGCCCTGAAAATCACCTGGGGCAAAGCCTGATTAATTTTGTAATATTTATAAGGTCTAAATCCATTACAGTTCCTATCTTGTTAAATTTTTATCTGATTAGGCCCAAGTTCATCTCTGAAAAATCTTCTGCATTGCTATTCTAAACTTATAATTCTATCAGCGGATATGAAATATGATCTGCATGAACAGCACTATAGATAACACGCTAAAACATACTACTTCCTCAAATATCTTCTACATTTTCCAAATAATTTCCTCAAAATAACATGTAGCTATTTACTGGTAGGTACCTAACATTTCAACAACTGATATAAAAATAATCAATAAAGACAGGAAAAGCATTTTCATTATATAAATAACAGAAATGGTAGTTTTTTCTTTATTTTCTTTATATATGCTTACATTTACAAAATGTAACTGATTTCTTGAGGTATCCAATAAAAAATCCAATAAAAAAGTTACTGTTTGATTTTGCCTGGGCCTTAAGTCTAATGGAGACTTAAGTTTTTTATTTTCTTTTTACTTACTTTTGACCTGGCTGCTCAGACCAAGTTGATGGTATTGTAAGACACTCATCACCTCCATGGAAAAATCTCAGCACATCACCACCAAATACATAACCTGAAAAATGGATTGAAATCAAAAGTGTCAATATTGTTTGCATTTTTATACCATGTAAAATGAACTAATCTTTGCAATAGGCAATTAGAAGCTATAAACAAATATACAATTGTTTTATTTTCATAATTTATGGAATTTTGTTGATCCTAAGGAGGTAATTTGAATATTATGCCCAACTTAATCTGTTTAAAACATAGAAATCTCTTTATACGCATATAGGATCATAATGTGCTTATTCTTACTTCTTTGGGGAGGGGAGTATGACAACATCTGGCTAGGTAGTACTGCAATATTGTCCTATTTTCAGTCCATATCTGTGGTCCATATGCATGGCGCAGAACACATGTTCTATCAGTACCTGCTGGGCATATTGTCAGATAGGTAATCTGTGATCGGAATTGTCGACTATGAAACTAATCACCTGCAGATATTAGCACAAACAGTACCAGAGTGTGCTATATATAATTTACAGATAAAAAGTTGTTTGCTTACCTGATTAAGCAAGGAGATACCAGGCCTTTCTTCAAACACTTAGGAAATTAAGTGCTTTCATAGAACAGATCTGTGGTCTTGGGAGATTCTGTTATTCATATTTTCAGTGCCTTTGGATTAGTTTTGTCCTTTAAAGTTCGCCAGAAATAAATGTTAGGAGGGTTTATGTAGGACTCACACACACATATATATTATGTATAATAGCTTTGTACTCTGACAGTCATTAATTGCTTGCCTGAAAATACGGTTTTATGTACTGTAGCACAATCTTGTTCGCATAAAGCAAAGTTATGCTCCCACTTAGTTCACACTTCAAAAAAAGATAACAAAAGCCACAGATATGTAAATATTGGCATTAAATGCTTCCACAAAGAAAATTGGACCTGCAATTTACTTTCTTCTCTGGTGTATCACACTTTCGCTAAGGAGAAACTTTTTAGAGGTTTCTGGTAATGCTATATGTTGCCTTATTCATTTGTTTTTATTATCCAGAAGACTTTGGGGGTTAACGAAGGTTTTTGTTGGAGTAAAACACTGGAATCAAACCAAGGTTTATGTTCATGTTCAGGGATATTCAAAAGAGACACGAAATGACTGTTCCTGGAATCTGGATGGAGTATCCAAACAATAATTACACCGATAAACTTTCATGCAGCTATGGATAAGCACTAAATGAATGCGGTATATTATCCACAATTCCGCGAAATTAATTGTTTCAGGCATCTCACGGAAATTTGCATATGGAAAAGGCATTTTATCTCACAAGCATTTTACTTTGTGTTAATGGTATTTATCTTAACGAATTCCTGTGGGGAAATGAATTATTGCATATCATTGTATGTTAAGTATCTACGATTTCAGCTAAATTATTGTCTAGATAAAATGTTTTAAATTCCCTTTTGGTTTGAAAGAAAATATAAAATTGCAGTCACCACTCCATGCCTGTAGCAAGCTATTACACTGCAACAATCACCCATTACCAAGGACATCTGCAGTTATTCACTGCAATCTCAGCATCGCCAAATATATCACAAAATAGACTTGTGCTTATAGAAAGAAAAATGCTGCTGGTACTGAGGAATTTGGCTGTTTTCGCTGTTGCTCCGGACTGCAGCTTCAGCAGCATTTCTTGCTGAAAGGAAAAGTCCTCTTGATGACCTATTCTCAAAAATTATCCCAAATGTGATTCATATGCCCATGAAAATGGGACCAAGTTTCGGAAGAAAATAAGTTTTGGCTAGGGTACATTTCTATCCACTGTGTTTAAAATATTTACCCCAGACACTTGAGTAATGTTGGGTTGCAATTTTTGCTTTGCACAAACTTGGTAAGATGTTGAGTTATGAGTTAATAGTTTTTTTTAGCTTAATGTCCATATGAAATCCTTAGAAAGATATGAAGGGCATGCTTCACTGCAGAATCTTGCAAGCAACTTATAACTTCATCCAGTACTTCTTTGGTAAGCATTCTATGCCTTTTGGACTCATCTCTAATAGTTCCTGCCCTCCATGAGTCCAATCACAGAATGAAAGTTTATGCATGTCCATTTTCGATTAAATACCTATGCAGAAAAGCTAGTCAGAAAATAGCTTCTTCACAAAGATATGAATTATTTTGAGACTTTTTATATTATGCCTGGAAATGTCATTTAAATTGCCTTTAAACTTACAAATGAACAGTTTTACTAGTTATGTGCAGCAATATACCATATGAGACATCTTGAACTGGAACCAAGCACTTATTGTTCCATGAAATGTAGATTAGAGGTAATTCTGTCTCACATGCAGGCCTGTCTGACTGACAACTTGTCAGTTTGTCTGGGAGGAAGCATGGACAAATAAAACCCCACCTTGCAGTTACCCCAAGGGGTTCTCTTTTGATATTCTGGGGTTGTATCTAATATTTGTGCAGGTGTGCCCCAGTACCTATCCACAACGCTTAATTGGGGTGCATATTGCATTACATGGAACTGAATAACTTATTAAAATTAACAAAAGAATAAATCCATTATGAAATATTGAAAATGCATGCAACAATATAATACAGTTTGAAATACACACAACCATTATAATACTAATAGTTAAAGTACCACAAATTATCTTCCCTCTCCTGCTGGAAACACAAATAAATTTCTGATGTCACAAGGGAAACTCATTTGTTACCTGAATGGGGCCCTTCTGACTTTCACCTCTCCAGAATCATATCTTTTTCTGGCTTTAGATGGAAAAGGAAATTTTGAATCACTGATGGAAATGATGCACAATGAGGAGAGCTTATTGAAACTATTGATAAGCAATAGCAGCTTAGTGGATCTAGAACAAGTCTGGAATATCATCTCAGTTCCTGGGATATGGCTCTATTTCCAGTTTTAGAGACGGCTTTGAAACTGGAGGGAAGTTTAGTAAATAGCCTGCAGAAAATTGTAAGGCTGTGCTTCTAGAGAGTGGGGATCTGAGGTCTTGGAGAATGTTATTATTAGAGCTACACCACCCAAAATTACTCTTCTTAAGTAATAGGTTATGTAGGATTCAAATATTGTAATGGTGGGTTTTTGCAGCAATACTCCTGATTTTAACACTGGACAAGCATTGTTTTGCATTTCTTAGGACCATTTGAAATCAACAAAATTATACAGCATAGGACATTTGATAGAAACTGTATGCAGCGGAATTAGTCTTAATAATATTGAAATTAATCAGTTAATTCAGTCTTCATTCAGCTTTCTTTAGGAAAAATCATGACATCACATACATACTACACCATTCAATAAAATAATAAAGACAGTGTATTCCAGTAATTTTGAAAATAGTTATAGGCTTTCAAACAAACATTTTTGAACACTCCAAGCAGTTTGTCTTTTCACAGTTTACACACTTGTATGTAATCATGTTTTTTTTTTTTTTTTTTACAAGTGCAAAATTTGCAATTTTTGCACTTCTATTTAACTTATGCTTTGGGTTTGGTAGACTGAATGCAATTTGTATGCTGGGCTTCCAAAATATTCAACATTATTTTTCTCAGATTCTCTGGAAAGTTGGAACTTCCAGTTCTCTCTTGAGTATTTTTTCATATCAGAAGTACGCCTAAATCTTCATGTAATTAAAACCTGTCATTCTGGCACTTCTAAATCTTCATGTAATGAAATCACCCTCCTAAATCTTCATGTAATTAAATCCTGTCATTTTGCATTTTTACTGTGCACAGCATATGTGTTTGAGCAGTTGACCAATATAATTAAATATGGCTAATAGCCACCTTCTTATCTTACAGTTAGCTGAATACAACATTTCATATCCAGAGCATTCTAAGCAGATTTTGTAGCATTTTAAAATATTATCTCAAATTTATTAATTCCTTGCTCTTGAAATGTAAAATAATGCATTAAAACAATAGTATTATCAATTTTCATTTCTTAAGTACATATGACAGTAATGCAAGTTCCTTGGTAAACCCATAAATTGTGGATCCAATTTCTTTTGTTTTAGAAAGGAGAAACTTCGACAATATATCCTCCCTCTTATCTTTCAGTATGTCAGTATATATGTCAATATGTTTTTCAGCAATTCCTGTGTCATGGAAGAAAAAGAATAATTACCTGTAATATTCATGTTGCTTTCAAAATACATTTTAATAGATATACTACATACTACAGATTTTTCTTCCTCAGATAATGTCATGTCATCAGGCCTGTTCATGTACACTTAGGCATTGTAAAGGTAAGGTGAGTGTTTTTCTGTTAAACATATAATTTTTATACTGAATCTTGCAAGTTTCATAAACCCTAAAATTACCTCTGAATGGAAACAATTCTCATCAATATATGCATGTGCTTCAATTGAAAGTACTCTCTGGTAATGTGAAATAACATATTAAAAATGTTGGAAACTATACCTGCAGGTTCATTCTTTTTTCTCTCTAGACATGTGATAGAATCATTAACTCTCAGATCTAATAGTACATTTCATTTCTTTTTAAGGGTACAATTCCACAAAATATAGGATACCTGGTATTGTCAATTGAAAAAAATGAAAACATGTTTTTATTTTCTGACCTGAAAATGCAACATGGGACCATAAGATTAATCAGCTTTTTAATTCCAACTCTATCATACTTCTGTAATGTGAACCACCAGGACTCTACAGTTTAATTCTCGTTTCTTCCTATTTTGTGTTTGAGTGAATTATAATCTCATGAGTAAGGATTAGTCTCCTTATTTCTTCTAAATTACTAGACCCATCAATAAGATGGGGCTATGGGGCTATGCGTGTATAATGTTCATATCAATGATATTGACTATTTAAAATAGAGAATCAGAGACTCTATTCCCTCTGTAACATCTGAGGTCCTTAGTCATGATTGCAATGAATTAGAACACCATTTAGGTGTATGTAGGGTAATAAACGGAAGTCACATCAAATTGCAATGAACAGATAAGCAAACTTATAGAGATTTTCTTTTGTTTCACATTTCTATCTTGTTTCATTACTTTTGTGTGACAGTTCAAAACTGCACTATGACTTTATGGGCACATTATATTACCATTACCTTGTATTTATAAATGTGAAACATTAGTATTTAAATGGAAGAATTTAAACTTTTATAAAACTAATTCAAATGATCACTCACATGACACAAGAAACAAAGAAAGTTTGTATATAATTCCCTATAATACAACTCTATGTAAGAGCAGATTTTTTTCATACCAGACTTTATATGTTTAACCACTTGCCAAATTATCTTAAAGAAAGGCCTGCTTTAGAAAATTTAAACATGTCTTATATTCTTATCAATAATAATATAGCATGTAGAGTATAGATGAATATTTTTTTGGTAAAACCTTGTGAGTCATATTTTGCATACTGCTTCTCCTGTTTCCTTGTTTCATGTACTGTGCATCCAATGGAAGAGGAACCATCAGATGAAGATGTAGATGATAAATGAAAGAAATATAACTAAATTTGTTGTTATTGTACTTAATTTATACTTACCACTGTATTCACTTTTTCATATGAATTTGTTTTGACGATGCCATGAATTCAATGTAATTCTTAAGGCTTATAAACTTATATTTTACTCTATAATTGAATTCCAAATTGACAATCTTTACATTTTTTATATATGCTGCCTTCAGTTTATCACCATGAGATAAAATTGTATCATCATCTACTTCTATTTCCAAATCATTGTCATAGTCAGAATCAGATGCACTTATAATCACTGTTATCAGAATGACTTTGATACAAGTGCAGAGCAAGTTCAACAATCCTATCTATTCTTGTCTAATATACCTTGCATTGTGTTAGAGAATAATGTTTGATAAAGAATGTAGGGAAGAAATGTATTAGAAAAAATATGAGTGCTGTTCTATAAAAATTATCATAATATTTTTACAGGCATAATTTCTCACACTAAAATTTAACTTTACAATAATTTGTTAGCTTATTGTGTAAGGTACACTTACTCAAAAAAAGAATGAGCTCATTCTTGGATGGCAAAATATGAATAATTCCCTTTGAATTGAAGAGCCCTACAGATGACGGATTTCAGGGGGAAAGTTTTTAAAGGGGACATTTGTACTTCCTACCTCAAACCTACATGTAGAATGCAGCAAAGGTCGAGTGGCTTATATAATTAAAATGGAAAGTGATGTTGGAAATTATGCAAGTTCAAATTTCACATCTTATTTTTACACTTGAACCAGATATATGTTATCCATTTTTGCATTCTTTTTGTTTTATGAACAATATCATTTTTTCAAGATTAAATATAAAATATTTTAAAATAAGTTATGTATAAATCATCACCATCTTTCTTTCAATGCTAAAATCCTTCTACTGATTAAGAAAGAAAATGTATGTGATTTTTCATTTCATTAAAATAAAACATAACATCGTAAAATACTTTCTACTTAGGAGGATGATAAATGTCTTCGGGTAGAGGTAGAAAGAAGAACTCTATTTTATCTGTTGCCCAATTGAAGGTGGCTTGTCACTTTCCCGATTCTTTACAGGCCATAAGGAATTGCTGTAGAGAGTTTGGTTTAGACAACTGCATGTAAGAAGGTTGATGAAGACATAGTGAATTGTCTTGCATATGCCATCATTGCTAGAACATCGAATAGCAGAAAGTAATATTTGCGAACGAAATTGTAGTGTTGTCATATAATGGGCCAGTGCACTTGTACTGACCATGTGGTCAACGATATTATCAACGTGCTACTTGTGCTCACAGTGGTTGCATAAGCATCTCATGTTAAGGCTGGATTTCTTTCGAAGGCCCTAGACACCTTGATGAATACATGGAAGGTTAAACAGTATGACCTGTGTGTTTATGGAATTCATTCATTTTAGTCCCATCTGCCAGAGGAAGGTATCCCGATGGAACAATCTTGTTCCTGCAGGATAACCATAGCATTCACAAGAATAGTTCTTATTACTGAATTGCTGGTCATGCAACAATGAAAAAATTAAAAATAAAAAGTGTAATTTTTGTGCCAGATCCAAACCCACATTGCCTCATACATATAATCTATCAAGCAATGCATTTAACTATTTGGACATTTAGAGGTTGTAACACCAAAGCTGTTATTTTTTATAGGCATTCACATTAGAAAACAGCTGCTGACTGTATTGCTTTCAATCAATGAAAGTCCAATACTTATTTACATTTTTGGTTTTAATGAAGAAAGTGGTAAACTTCTATGACTTTCATGAACAGAATGTTTCATTGAAGGTTAATTTATGTCCATATACTTGCAATCACATTATGATGTACTGTACTGTAAGAGCCTGCATGCGAACTTCGGTTATGTTTGGAAGCATAAAGTGATCTTCCTATAAGTGACCATTATTAAGTGTAAGTGTACATATGGTACTAGTTTCATTGTTGTCACTTCCTGTTTTTGACTATGAGAGATGTGCAAGTTGAGACATGTTCACTTCCTCCTACAGAAAAATGGAGGTGACATGTGATGAACAATATGCTGCTCTAAAATTCTGCTTTCATCTTAACAAATTTTCAGCTAAGGCCTATGAAATGTTACAGAAGGCCTATGGAGAATGTTTTCTTCCCTGTAGCACAGTTCAAACATGGTTTAATATGCTTTAAGAGATGAAGCAATTAAGTTCAAAGAAGGCAGACCCAACCCTCCAGTTTCTGCTCTAATGTAAGAAAGCATAAACACCACTGCTTTCATTGTGAGAGAGAATCTTCGAAGAACATTATCAGAAATTCTGAAAAATTTAACTGGAAACCACCTATATGTTAGTAACTGAAAGGTTGTACATGGGTTTGTGCATGGTGGGTTTGAAGATGCTGACATTTGCGCAGTTTTGCATGCAATTGAAGATGATTTTATAGGAAGATGTAGGTTTCTTTCAAAGGTAATCACAGCTGATGGAACTTGGCTACAACAAAACAGGAAATCAGTAGTGTGTAGTCTAAAAATCTAATAGACAATAAAGGGTTCTCAATGAAGAAACATTAGATGACATTGATCATGTTTGAAGAATTTGCTCAGAAATTTACATAGACATCTTTCACACCAAGTAGGCATTTCTTATGGCTCTGTGCATAAAGCTACTAAATTGTTAAAGCTAAAATGGTATACATGAATACAATTTTATCCCTCCCTCCTTTTTTTAGGGAATTAGCTGACAGGGAGAGTGATTTTTCTTTTTTTTCAATAAGACTGCAACAGTTCAAGCAGCAAATATTTTAATGAGAGAAACTGAGTGTTTCAGAATTAAAAAATTATTAGTGTGGATTTGTAGCTCCCTTAGTCCCCTGATCTAATCTGCTGACACTTTCATCTATAGGGTAAATTAAAAAATACCATAGGAATACATGACAACCCCATATGTTGGAAGAATTGAAACAAAATTTTGTGCTAGGAAATAGCCAGCATTATTCAATGTGAACTATAGCAAGCGATGGATAGTTTTTTTTAAAGAAGTGCCAAAAATATATGGACAAGGTGGCAGTTTTAGCACCTCCTTTGATAAAGCTGGTAATTTTTTTTATTTTATATTCTGCAATACTTACATCCTGATATCTTGTTTCTACATCAGGACATAATACTCTAGATTTCATTTATTTATTCCTCTTATATCTTTCAATACAATTTAAATTACAATTTAAATTCTACAGATTTTAAAATCTACACTACTAATACTAAAACTAAACAAAATTAAAACTTAAAAGTTTTAATTTTGTTTAGTTTTAGTATAAAGTTGGTAAGTAAAACCTTTCAAAAAGTAGTTAAAGAAATTATTTTATTGTTGTGCCAGCACTGTTCTATGATATATGCAGATGACAGTAAGTGCCACTCTCTACTATAGACAAAAATTACAAGTTGGTGCATCGTTTATTGGGTAGCTCTGTATGTTTTCTTATATTATCATTTCTGTGTTTGGCTTATAATGCTTTGAAAAAAAATACTATAAGATTCAATTTTAAATACTCTTGCTCAACATTTGTATGCAATTAATGATTTTCAAAAACCTTTATGGACTCTGTTTTTTGGGAGCTGTTTTCAATTAAAATAGATATAAATTATTCTTTGCAAAAATAACTTACCCACATACTTCATCCTGCTAATACCAGTGCCATAGGGTTGTACTGACCAATGAGTAACATGGAATGAAGCATTTACTACAGAGAGATCATTTTCCTTTGCAGTATGCTAGAAAGATTAAAATGAATTAAAATATTACCATGTGAATAATCAAGTTAATCATACTATAAATTCAGAAATTAATCTGGATTAGAAAATTTTACTTCATAAACTTTCTTTTATTGAGTCAGTAATAGAATGTTATCTGCATTTCAATTTAAGGTAGAGAAAACTTTGGATTATATATAAGCAGATGCTTAGTGTCCATGATGTTGGAATAGTGAAGGGTGAATCCCTTTAGAGATCAAGGTATGCTTACTGCAGCTGAAATTTTATGCTAGCAATTTAAGTAGTAAATATATTGACTTGTCATTCATTTTTATTGTACATCCCGCTCATTTTAATTATATTCATTTCCTGAGGATATTATAACCTTGTACAGCAAAGTTGCCAAAACAACCCTGCAACTCTTAGAGCACAATAACCAGTGCTGTTGTTATATTATTCTATTTTGACTGACCTTAGTTACACCAGCTTGAACTTTACAACACTATTATTTGCTTTAATAACCTTGTGTTGAATAATGGAATAAATAAGCTTCCAGAAAAAAATAATATGATATGAATAACAATTATGTATACTATACAAAATAAAGTTTGCTAATTAAAACATGTTCTACAATAATCTAATTGCTTTCAATAATCATAGTTTAAATCCTACCCCTGATTGTTTGACAACTTCTCTGTCATAGTTGTGCTAAAGATGTGCAATGCACTCATATGGTGTCAGTGGTTGAAATGTAATGAAGAAGCAAATGAGTTCATGTAACATCCCTATGTTTTGATCACACTGAGGTAAGCAACAGTCAAGTTAAAAATCATATTTTATATCAGTGCAAATTCAAGTCAAATAAGTTTGACAATATTGATTACACTGCCTGTTAATACTACTCTTGAGCTTTCTGCTGATTGCATTACTAAGCCCAGTACAACACTATAAGCAAATGAAAAATGCATTGGAATATAATACTGCACGAATCATGTATAGTGGTGGAATTTAAACATAGATGCATTTATTTCTATTTTTTCAAGAACCTTTAATTTATATCAAATGTTTTTTCAGTCCTATCTAACCATTTATGCTATTTTCTATTGTGAACTATATTAAGGAAATGTCTTAGTTTAGTTAATAATAATAATAATAATAATAATAATAATAATAATACTTTTTTTCTACATTTTCTTTTTTAGTTTTAATTATTAAGATGCCTAATTTCTTTTTATGAAGTTTTTTAATACGGTTTAATGTCCCTCATAACAATAAAGCTATTCTAAAAAATGATGAATGAATGTTTAATGAAATGAGTGCATAATAAGCCTAGAGCCCACAACACATCTTAAGGTTACCTAGCATTTATCTTTCCAGGGTAAACAAGCCTTACACATGTAATCGATCTTATGGGATTCAAATCCGAGACCTCCACATGCGCAGGCAGATATGCTGATTGCAAGACCACAGAGGAAGTGTTTATGAAGGTGAGCTGCATGATAAGCTCCAAAAGATATAAAATTATTATTTATAACATTGTGTAAGTGAATTAGACGTCAAAGTTGATGAGAGAAAACAGATGTAGATGGACACTGATGTGGTCCAAGCAACTTCTGATGTTACAATGTTTGATAAAGTAATGTTTTAGAATGTATAAATCTATAAATCTATGATGGTTTTCAATAAAAACTCAAATCCTTGAGGTAATATTATTTTTACAGCTGGATTATGTTTCTAATTCTTTTAAGTTTCTAATTGTTAAATTTCAATTGCAGATAAATCATTCATTTCTTCATTAGATAGCTAAATATGCTGTTCTTTTGCCCCTTTTTTAAAAGCTCAGAATTTTATGTGAATTAATATCATTTATAAATATAAAATTGATTTTTCAGACTTAAGAAGATATTTCCTCAGTATAATCATATTTAGTGTAAGCCAGAGAGGCTATGGCTCAAAATAAATATTAAATAAATACCAATAAATATTATAATAAATTTATTGGTATTAAATAAATACCAATAAATATTAAATAAATAACCAATACAAAACAATTTAATAAGGAAGTCAAAGCCTTTCTACTAGAACATACCTTTTATTCAGTAAGTGAATATATGAACTTTAAATAAGGCTATTGTAAATCTAATATAATTACTAAACTTGTATATTGCTTATATTATATTCTGGATGAAGCCCATATCATGTAAATGATCCAAATGGTGAATAAAGTATTATTATTATTATTATTATTATTATTATTATTATTATTATTATTATTATTATTATTATTATTGTTGTTGTTGTTATTATAATTATTATTATTATAAACATGTTCTGTATAATTCAATGGTAAGTGGAGCATAAGAGTATTAAATCAATTCTCCAGCTAATTAAGAATATAGTTGCTTCACTGTATTAGTTCCAGCACAAAATTAGTTTTCAATTTAAGAACATGGAAGTTGACTGCCTCCATGATCTGGTGATAGCATTTGCGATTACTAATCCAGAGGTCCTGGATTTGAATTTTGGCTAGGTCAAGCTGTCTGGATAAGTTTTTTCCTTACTATGAGAAGTTGAATGTCAGATAGCTTTAAGGTGCCATGGACTCCAAGCTCATTTGCACCAATATTAATTCATTTCACTTAATTTCATTCATTCCTGTAGACATACACCTATAGTATTTCTATAGTATTTAGTCCACAATCTACAAATGTTGTGAGAAGACCAATGCAGTAAAAGCAACAATAAATACACACATACAAAAAAAAAAAAAAAAACTGTGAAAATTTCCACAAAAAAGCTAAAATTTCCTCTTAGCTCATCAAAACCTTTATTCTGGGGATTGCATTTAGACCTATAGTTGTGGCATTGCTCTGACCAACTAAGTCAATTATATGGTAATTGAAAAATGTTACTAATAATTATAATTAGAAACAAAGGTCATGGCATGAACAGACTGCATTAGGTGACATTCTGATATTCATTTCAAGAAAAAGAATTGCATATATAAACTGCTAAACTCTTCAGCTTTAGAGAAAAGGGAATTACAGAAATTTCAGGTTCAATTTTGGAAATTGGTTCCTGCTTAGTTTTCAGTAATTTCTCAATAAATTGTCAGTATTTTGCTTACCAAATAACGTTCTGTTGCAACAGAAACCAAGATGAGATCATCACCAACTCTCACCTTCTCACCCTCAGATCTCTGCTTTGAAGCAGGGTGCACAGTCCACCAACAAGCCTCTCCTGGAAACAAAGCAATCCCATGAGTAAGAACATGAATTTGTATGACAATTGCTGATTCACTTTCAATCTACAATGATATGTAGAGTATGAAGGTGCATTATCTTCTGCAGACCTGCTATATGATCACCAAGAATCAGCTACAATTAACACTACCCAATGTTGTCTTTTTATCCTTCACATCACATTTCGAAATTATTCTTCACACCACCCCATTCCATCCCATCCATGCAATCGTTAGATGAGAAAAATTTGAGATCAGAATTTGAACTTGAACTATGACTTTATAGCTCATTGTCTTGATTTTTACCACAGCTTACAGTTTTATCCTTCATTGCAATAACTCACTTGGTTTCCAGAGCACAGAAGATGATTTTAGCACTACAATGGATCTAGATTGGGCAAAATCTCTTGGTTTATTTATTCTTGTGGCTACATCTGTTCAAGCATATACTTTGGGTATAATCACACTACCAGGATATATGAAGGCATCCACTTCCTTACGCTGTCACTTTTCTATAGTAATATTAGTCTGAAGTTCATTATTTACCATCATAATTTTGGTTTACTTAATATTTATCCTCAGTTCAGTTGCTTTTGCATATTCATATATATCATCAAGTTTGTTTTGTATCTTTCATCTTGGATAACAGAACTTCAGAGACACATTTAAATCTGTCATTCATAAGTCAGTTGCTTATTGGAACTACTCTGCCCCCATTGCTGGTATCTGTGAACTCACAACATCGTAACACTTCATCTTTTTAAAACTTGCATACTACAAATAAAATAAATGAATTTTGTACTTACCTTTTTTAAAGAAGATGCTGAAAGAAGAATGGATCTAATTAGGTTCAATAGTGCAGAAGCTGTTCATAAAGCAGTATAGGAAAAAGAATAATTTTAGGTTTATAATTAAAATCAACTCATAAATCTGCTTTTAGAAAACTGTAAATATTGCCTCATCCTTGCATCTGCATTTAAGAGTCTTTATTATTCATGAAAAAAACTTTGTGGACAGATGCAATTTTTTTTAAAAATAAATTTATATACAATAGTGTAACAATAGACAAAAAAAATCATGAAGAAAGACACAACATTAAAATCTTCCAAAATGGAGTAACATACATAAGAATAAAATTGTACAACAGATTACCAAATTTTATAAGAGCAACAGGAAAGATATTACAATTTAATTTATTAATTAGATCGTGGGTCAGTTTTATATCCTTGACCTCTGCTCCAATAAAACTGCAGAAAATTTTTCACAGGCCATTTGCTCATATTATCAGCTGTAAGTCAACTGCTGAATCTACTGCCTATTGCATAATCTTGTTGGTGTGCCATAGGCAGACACTTAATGAACTTCTGGATAAGTATGTCCTACATTGGGATCTCAAAATTGATAACTTGATCTCAAAGTTGATAACCATTTCCTCAAATTTTTTAATGAAAATCTTTTTCCATCTCTACAAATTTGACAGCCTATCAACAAATATTACTAGTATGCTTTATTTTCGGTAAGATGATTATTATTCTCCCCAAAAAGTATAAGCAACTGCAGTTTTTAGGTCGGTTTATATTCATGTTTCTTCAGTGCTCCTTAAGCTTAACTCCTACAATTTTCTTATTTTTTTTAATGCATAATTGCTGCAATCCAAAAAATCAATTCTATAAGTATTTGGTTTCTTCTCATTTTGATATTCTGTGTCCCCAAAATTAAGTGAATTAAGTAGACAGTTTAAGCTAAATTTGTTTATTGGGGCCAATGTAATGATGTAGTTGTTAAGAATCTTCTGAAAATTTCTGGTGGCCCAAGATATGTGAATTTTTTGAAGATGGTTGTTTCCTTTTTGACTGTTAATGTTGTGGTCCATTTTAACTTTATACTCATTTAAATTTTTTTTACTATTTAAATATTAAATGATGATATGTTTTCTTGATCACTGCTAACTTGCATCAGAATGTTTATAGGAAAAATTTGAATGTATCTTTTTTTTCTCTCTTTCATTGTTAATATTTGTCTAAGTTGACTTGGGAATGGACAGTTTTAAATATGTCTCACTGTGTATTATCAGCAATTAGATTTAATATTGTTTTCACTTATCTCATAATCATGTATATGATTTAGTGGATTTAACTAAAAAGTAAGAAAGAGAGTCTAAAATTGTAACAAATGAGAATAAATACAGCAGATTAATAAGCACACATAATGCAGGCATATAATTTTATAATTAAAATGTAAATTGGAATTAGCACAGTGCAGCCAATCATATAATTGATATTATTGTGATTTAGTTGAACTAAGAGTGTGTATAAATATTGTACTTACAAAGCTGTTGACAATGGAGTGGTAATATATCCTATACTTAAGTATTCATTTTTATACTAAACTCCATTTACTTAGATAAAATAAGATGCGTTTCAGGAGAATCTCTCCCATCTTCAGTTGCTCACTGAACCATGTTACTCGAAACGATGGCTACACCCCCAGATGTTCCTGTGTTGGCATCTGTTGGCTGAAGTAGGAAATTGCCAAGTTCATCCGTAGGAGGAAACTTGAAGTTGATTAGGTTTTCTTTATTTTTTAATATGAAAATTTTTTCCCAAGTGGATAACTCCATTAGGTTGTGAAGATGTTTCAGTAGTTTAATTTCTGGTTTTATTCCATGATTTTTGGTACAAAAGTGAGCTGCTACTGCTGATTTATCCACCTGCTTAAGCTGTATATTCCTAAAGTGTTTTTCCTCTGAATTTCTAAATTTCTTTTTGTTTTGCCTATGTAGCTCTGCTGACAATCTGCACAATATATTACATAGGCTACATAGGCAAAACAAAGAGAAATTTAGAAATTTGGAGGAAAGAACACTTTAGGCATATTCAGCTTAAGAAGGTGGATAAATCAGCAGTAGCAGCTCACTTTTGGACCAAAAATCATGGAATAAAATCAGAAATTAAACTGCTGAAACATCTTCACAATCCAATGGAGTTATCCACTTGGAAAAAATTTTCATATTTAAAAATAAAGAAAACCTAATGAACTTTGAGTTTCCTCCTATGGATGAACTCAGCAATTTTCTTCTTCAGCCAACAGATGCCAACACAGGAACATCCAGGTGTCTAGACATAGTTTCAAGTAACAGTGGTTCAGTGAGCAATTGAAGATGGAAGAGATTCTCCCGAAATGCGTCTCTTATTTTATGTAAGCAAATGGAGTTTAGTGTAAAAAATGAATACCTAAGTTTAGGATAAGAGTGTGTAGTTCAACTAAATCATACAATAATATCAATTATATAGATTTATGTTCATTTCTGCTAAAGCACTCCCTTTGAAATTACAATCCAGAGCTAATAAGGTATTCTGTAGCTATCTTAACAAGGCCTACACCTCAAATCAATCATTTCATGAAATGACTGGATGCTTACAAATTTTATCTAATTATCATGCATTATAAAATGCCCATTAGAAAACAGAATAATTTTGGCTCTGGTTACAAATATGTGGCAATTTCCTGGCATGTTATAATCTAATTGGTGAATCAAGAAATTTAATTGCTGTAAATATCACATGCATTAACTTTAATAATTAATGCTATACTTACTGTGTGTACTTCTTTTCTACTTTAGGTTAGCTTTGATTTTTCCTAATTTAAAAACAAAGATTGTGAATGATCTAATTTAGTTAGCCAGAGCTAGAAGAGACAAGATACTTAGCTATGCTTTTGGCTCTGCCAATAATAAACAAAACTATTTCTTACCTTGGGAATGACCTTGCAAACCCACATCAAATGCCAATTTGTCATTGGAAGAACTTGTAGAAAGACAAGCCAAGTACTGTAAGAAAAATATGTTTTGTCACTGTTGCATACTGAGTGTTAATGAAAACAAAAAATAAAAATATAATTTAAAGGTAGTTGCACTGATCCACTGATAATCTTTAATTTCTATATTCATTCTATATAGCATTACCAATATTATCTGCAATAATGGCACATAAAGCAAAAGTAATAAAATTACCACTTAGATAGTAATTGTTTTCTGTAATAATTTCTTTTAGCTGAAAGTAAATTGGCTTGTAATTTACTAATTGAATGAGACTCCAATTCTTACATAGTTGTAATTGTAATTATTCAAGTAATCTTTAAGTGAAAAAAATTGAAGCCATGTTTTTATTTGTTCTCAACAAACTTCTTCAGAGGAATGCTGGCCAAGATATGCTGGATGACTTGATGGACATCATCAGATTATCAAGCTTTTGACAAGTGGAAATTACATTCCTGAATGAATATATTGTGGTAAGTTTAAAATATACCTTGTACGAATAAGTTATATATTTAAGTAATCTGTCAATTGAATTAAAAGTTATTCTTAAGGCATCTGAACCATTGCTGCAACTTGTTATTATTTAACAAACATAAAAGACATGGTAAGGACTCAGTCCAAAATAACCTAAACAGATAGCACAATTGACCTCCATCAAATTTGGTTTAATTATTTTAAATTTTTATTTCAGGTATGAGATCTGTTGCATTGGTCCTAAATATATTAAAAGCAGGAAAGAATATGTGTATAGGTTATCTGCTTCCTAATGTAAAATGTTTGATAAGAAAGCTTTGCAGAAAAATTGATAACTATTCCTTATCTTACTGCAGGCCATTATTAGAGGGATTTGCCTCAACAATAGGTGATAAAAGCTTATGATTGCAGTGGGTCTGAGCCTTAAAATTTTCATGGCTGGATTAGCAGGAAAAAGAATGCACAAAGGCTCTTCTTAACCAGGAAATAAATGCTAGCTATGGAGAAATGATGGTGATTGGCTTAGCAGTGGTTAAAGAAAAGTTAGAAGGCAAAAACAGCAATGATGAATACATTTTTTTTCCCCGTTGATTCTTCAGAGGTTGTATCTATGGTATCATATGGTCGCTTATCTGTCTTGTACCTATGTACATTAGATTAATATTACACTATTCTTCTCTGAAGGCATTGTTTTTTAAAATAAACATAGGAATTTCATCAGGTGCTCATGTAGAAAGACTTTTTCTAAAGAAGGACTTTCACAAAAATGAGCTAGTAGTCATTGCTAGTGATAGCAATTTCAATATGCAGTTTTTCTGCAAGATGAATGGAAAATTGCTTGCAAAGAAAATGTACTTATAATTTTTACTTGTATTTGATTCAAATACTAATCAAGTAATTATAATTACTTTTACCAACACTAATGATCTATTATAGGCATCCTTAAGATTATAATGTTTAAATAGAAAAAAAAAAAAGAATTACCATATCACTATTGCCATGGCGCAGAAGGATTGCATTACCATAAAGTAGTGTCCTGTGCCCAGAGCCTGTCCCTTTGCCCTGTGAATTAGATCATATATAATATTCAGTTTCTTGTAATAATAAAAATAATAATAATAATAATAATAATAATAATAATAATAATAATAATAATAATAATAATAAAACTCTACATATAAGCTTTCAGAATGTTAAATTAATGTATACATCCATATCAAAAAGTAATAAAACAGAATTAATTGTTAATATTCAATCACATGCATTATGATATTTAATATTCCTCCTAGATTATATTGCATTTGTCATGACATATAATTTTTTTTTATTTAATTGAAAATATAAATTTATTACATATTATTTGCCACAAAAGTGAGAAAAAATGTTCAGTAAAAACCCACCCAGACAACTTGATTTAAGCATGATCCAAATCTGCATCTCTGCTTTTATTGCTGATTGTGGACTGATGGCAAACACTATCTTTGTAATCTTGATAATATGAAATCGTGTATTCATTTTCATAGGTGAAGGTATAAATAATAGCTCTTCTTTGAATATTTCTTTCTCTTTTTGAAACACATCACTGAAATATATTAGTAGATATGTTTTTATAGTAAATCCAGTTTCTATTTCAAGAATTTCTCAAATGAAAGGAAAAGTTTATCAAATGCGTTGCTATAGATTTTACTTCTTATTTACTTGCTAGGTTTTATAATGAATGCAGCTTCATTTTTCTCACTGTATCCTCTATAAAATATTAAAAATTATTCTGAAATTATCATAATTGATAAGAGGATTATTGCAATATGGTGCCCACTGGGTCAAGATCACTAGCTAATAATGATATTTCCTGCCCAGATGGCTGTATGGGGACACTCACACCATTTGCTGTTACAAGAGCAAGCATTATTCCTGTCTTTGTGTTATTATAATGAAGTTCGTGGTTAAGGGATCAGAAAACTTCAATCTTTGTGTTATTACACGCTATTGGTATGTCAGTATTATTAATTAGTGCATTAGAGAAGTAAATATTACTGTAGTGTATTGTACTAAAGTGTTACTACTAGAACAGAAAAAATAATATCTACAGGAGTAACCTCTACTTTAGAGGAACATAAAAATATATCAGGAAAGAAATTATAAGAATTATGGAAGCTGAAATGTTATAAGTTAATGTACATTTCATTAAAAGGTGTCAGAAATGCATGGGTGCCGACAGACATTACTTCAAACTATTTCTGTCCAGTGTTCAAATTTAAATAGGTTCTTTGTGATGTAATGATTATATTAGCGGAGCCTAACCAAAGTCAGTAATTTATTCCTTTCTGCATATGTTTTCATTTATTTCAAAGAATTGAGCAAAGGTTTCGTGGATTTATTACTAATATGATGTACTAAAAATAATGAATTTAAATCAAATAATTTGATTTTAAGAAAATAATCATTTAATTTTATCTTTAAATCAATGTTCCTGTTAAGAGTTCTGTAAGAATTTCAGAAAATTTTAATTGCAAAAATGATTCTAAATAATTGAAATTACAGCCAATTGCCCAGGAATTCATTCACACACTGAAATATATCATAACAATACTCCTCTCCAACCAAAACTCTTGTTCAGAAGTAACTTTCAAGAATAAATTACCTATTATGTTCTTTTGTTCCATTCATGTTGCCCTTAAGAAATATTTTTTTAAATATTTAATGCAGCTTTGTTACAATGAAAACATGTATGACATTTCTTTTTAGTTAAGATGAAGAGAGTACAGTTGTTAAAAAAATGACTTACATCATTTATGTTTCAAGGATTAAACTCACTGTATAATTATTTAGAGATGAAAGTCCCATTTTAAATTGAACATAAGGTATAGTCCAAGGTGTTCATTATGAAATAAAACTAAAATTATGTGCATATCAACTGAGTGAGTGGAAATGCATGGGAAAACTGCCTTTTAATGGAACTGACAACTCATGCAGCCCATACAGCTTGCATTCAGCTGCAGATGTAGGCCAAAAATAAATATCTGTCCATGCAAATACCCACACATGGCAGTCATTTAGAAAAATGTAAAAATAACTTAAAACAGTTTCATTACTTTTTGACATGTATTCATAGAATATGCTCAAAACTTTATAAGCAGATCATAAGCTAAAGTAACATAGCAAAGAAAATTAGAGCACCATTAAAACTCACACATATTATATTTACCTAAACTTTCCAAAACTGCCTTAACACTCAGGTTTAGCAACATATGGTTAGTAGGAGGGTTATATAAAAAAAATTAGCACTTTTTTTATAAATTAGAGTCTTTTAGTTGAAAAACTAGATATATATCCCCTTAAACTACAAACTTTTATTTACTTTGCTTTATACCCTTTGTTTCTTTCTATATTGTCTCAACTTTCTGGAGGTATTAATATTCTCTTACATAGAATCCTAATCCAGTTGTCTGAAGTCATTGATGTCCTCTGTTTCATAACAATGACCTTGTAGCAGATTTTTTTCAAAACCAGTAAAGGGCAGTAATCAGAAACAGAAAGATTTGTGATGAAGTTTTTTTTTAACATTTCTTGAGTAGAAATGAACAGAATATGGCCAATCATTGTCATGTTTTTATTTCCAAGATATTTTTACAATATAGCATGAGTATCTGTACATAATGAACCATATTCATAATTTGTTCACATTCAAGAAATTTTATCAAAATGTGATTATCTACATCTCAGAAAAGTTTAATCATAATCTCTGTGCAGTGACTGGTGCAAGGTTTTTTCAATATTCTTGTTTCCATTTTTAAAAATACTTTGGGCTTTTTCTAACACTATTGATATCCAGCCAAACATTTTCATATGATACTGAAGTCTGCAACAAATATCAGCAGCAGAGGTCTCCTCTTTTATTGAGAAATTCAATGACATTACTGTGTGAATGAAATAAAACATGATTGTCAGTTTTTTCTGTCACATATTTGTGAATATGTGATACAAGATATTCATTAATGCCCACTGGTATGTCCACAGTTGGTGCTATCCACCAAACAACACTTATTCCTTTGCTGTTGCAAAACAATGCAACATTTTCTTATGATTCCTCCTTATCTTTGTTATGACCCTTGCATATTCTAAAAAGCATCAGATATATTTGATATGCCTGTAATTACATACTGTGAAATATATTAATATTCTAAAATATTTGGTGCACTTATGATTAGATGCAGAATTTGGTCTATTACAAATAAATTCATTGTTACAAATGTGGTCTAAAAGTTTCTGGCCAGACATATAAGGCCATGGTTTATGTTGCAATGTTCATAATATCTGATACTCACTTCTTTCAATAGTGTAAAAACTGCTTTTCCTTTTTGACCACACAATTCATTTGCCTGAAGAAGCTCATTTTAGTCAGATGTAATACATAAAACAACATGATGTTCAAAATTAAATACAGAGCAGTGATTAAATATTATATTCAAGAAAGACCAGTGATATTAAACAATGCCTTGGCAGTGTGTATGGAGAAGTTTTCCCTTCATATTTCACTGTAAAGAAGTGGTCAAAATTATTTTATTTTGGAAAAGAAGTCTTGAAGATGATCCATGTTTTGATCATCGCCCTTGTTGAGGGGGAAGTTCTGAGTGACAGGCATATGAAGCAAAAGAAATATTAGTATAAGTTTCAGGGTTTCTAAAACAACTGTACTTTGCATCTTTCATTAATACCTGCATATGCATAAAGTTAGTGCAAGATGGGTGTCGAAATTCATTCAGTATTTCAAATGCTAGTCACTTGGAAAATTGTCAGAAGTTTTTGAACCTCTGCCACTATAATGAGAGGGCAGCACTGAAATCCATTGTCACAAGGGATGAAACTATAATTCTCTTCTCTGACCCTCTTTTAAAAAGAGAATAAATTAAGTGGCAAAAGAATAGAAGTACCCCCTATAAAGGCCAAGCTTACATAATGCAAGAAGATCTTAGTGACAATATTTTGGGAATGTACAGGAATTATGATGCTATTCTATTACTTTGATTTAAAATTATTTATGTTATTTTTGTCCTATTTTTCTTTGATTTTATGTTTGTTAATTTAAAAAATAAATAAAAATTCTAAATTAAATATAAGTAAAACTTTAGACTTTAAAGAAAAAAATGTAATTAGTGACTGGGAAGTTCTATGCATCAATTGCGCAACACCATCAAGGAAAACAGTTATGGAATGCTAAAAGGAGTTTGTCTGCTGCATGACAATGCACACTTCACATGGCTGCTGTTGCCAAGATGGCTGTGAAAGTATGTGGCTTGTATGAAATATATCATCCACTGTACAGCCCATACCTTGCTCCCAGTAACTATTACTTGTTTTCAAAACTGAAATCTGACTTCATTGAATGGAAATTCATAAATAATAATGATGCATTTTGCAGGCAAGGCATGGCTATTTTGTGGGGGTGAGGTTTGAAATGTTAATCCAGAAATGTGAAAAATACATTGACATAAAAATTTAATTTAATAATAATAATAATAATAATAATAATAATAATAATAATAATAATAATAATAATAATAATAATAATAATAATAATAATAATAATAATAATAATAATTGTATTTTATTATCATCTACCTAGCATATTCAAGCCAGAAACTTTTGGACTGCATAATGTGGAAATAAGAATTCTCTAAGTTAAAATAACAGATGTAGTAACAAGAATGATAAAAATCTGTAAATAAAATGACATTATTTCATATTGATTATTCTAGCATATTGTTTATGTATGCTGTTAATAAACTAATTTCTGCTGAAAAATAACCATCATTTTCTCATTTCCAAAAGCATAAATTTGAAAAAATGTTACTCTTGACATTGATTACTTCTTGAAAAATAGAGCTATTATTGTTGGACACTAAGAGAGAAAATTTGCTTAATTTCCTAATATTAAATTGTTATTCATACTAGCTTTGAAGCTGTTGTTGGTTCAAAATAAGCATGGTTAAGAAAATACTTATTTTTATAGATTTTGTTCTGATTTAGTTCTCTCACTCTTACAGATTCAAGTTCTAAGCATATATGAGACTACTAAATTATGAAATTCATAAATAGAACTACAAAGTAATATAGCTAAAGATTAATACTAGATGGTTATAATAAGATATATAATTAGTTGTAAACTATGTAATACGAAAGAGCAAAAACTAGAAGAAGACATAGCTGCCAGTATAAAATTATTTGTTTTGGTTATTAATGTACATTCATATTAGCTCTTTAGTTTTAAACCAGCATTTTTGCTTTGCATATAGCAAAAATATAAAATATTGATACATAAATGAAGTGTGAAATATTTTTGTTTTAGAGTTTTTAAACTAGTAATATAATATAAGTCAGATTATAAAGTTTACTTACCATCATGAAGGTGAATGTAGAACTTCAATATAAAAAATCTTGATGTTCATTCAAGTATATTCATTTATAGTGGAGTGAGAATAGAAATTGTTAAATTATGTAAATTATGCTACAATTAATGTATTTTTAAGTATGGCATTAGCTCATATTATCATCTATTACTTTAGTATTATTTACATTGATTATGGATTAACATTGTTTTACTAAGCTTTATAAATTATGAACACTTTATAAAATAAGTTGCTTGTGCTACTGTAATGTGTTCTTGTTTCTAGTAGTATTTACAGCAAAGCATTTTTGCTTGATTAAGAGCAGCCAGCAGTTATATAGTTGCTTTGAATATGTAATTTTCAAATGTGACAACATTAATTCACCAATTGCCTCTTAATGCTCTTCTCTTTCTTCATCTTTACCTTCATTATTGTAAATATGCTTCAATAAAATTGGACAGGAATAATGTAAAAGTTTATTTTCTAATTGCCTACATATGTTATTGTATATACAGGAAAGGCCAAATTATTGAAACTTTGTCTTGTATTTGTAATTTTATTTTGATTGGTGAGAATTCAAAATTAAAAAAAATGTTATACACATAAAGAACTAGAAATGCCTATATGCTAAATATAAATTACATATTTATGAATACATATGTAGTCAGGTGTAAATGTGGTAGTATGTAGCAGCATTTGCTTCCTATAATATTAGATATTAACTCTTGTTGAGATCAATTGTAGTGAAATAACTTCACTTTGTTTTCTTTATATATTTGGAAATGAATATTTCCAATATAGATAAATGAACAGAATAAAATTAATTATTCAATAAATTGCAGCCATGAGGTATTTTTGGAATTTTTTTTTACGGGAAAATACCAAATAAATACTTGGAAAAATTGTGTGAATTGGTTTAATTATGTATTATTCTTTAGCCTATAAGTAAAAGATTATAAAACACATAGATGGGCTTACATAAAATAAAAATAGTTTTCAAAATATACAAGTTTGTCATGTATATTCCTTTGGGGGCAAAGGTTACTATTTTATTTCTTCTAAATACTTGATTTTTTAACTCCAAAATTGGAAAGCAAATGCAAAAATATATAGTACAGAGTGATTCACTTGAAAATTCATATCGTATGACAATGACACCTTCAGCTGGAGTGCTATTAGTTGCTGGTGAAGACCTCTCATTAAAGGTACATCATATTCAGCTTAAGTAAATGTTAAAACCGTTTATCCTTATTTCCAAGACATATTTTTGATGAATTCAGCACACTTGTTTCATTACTTTTGCATTATAAAATGTTTTTTTAATTCTAACTCCAGGGAAGTTTTATCAAACCATCACAAACTTCAATGTTGATTTCATTACACATAAGTACAGGAATAAATTCTTTTTATTAGTTTGCAGTACTTAAATTTAGATAACTTGTTTACAATATACTAATGCACCAAGAAAGCCTTAAGCAGCCAAGTCTTCACTAGAAAGTACTCATTCAATTGAACAGCCTCATCATGTCTAAGGCTGCCCAAAAGTATCAATGCCTTACAGTGATGGACCTTTGGTTGAATCACTCTGTGTAATATATTGCTCTTTCATTTAGCTTGAGTTGAAAAACTTTTGTATAATTTTTAACAAGCTGGCTTAATCAGTATGGGCTACAAAATTTTACTATGACTTAGTATTCCCTTAATGTTCAATTTTGTATTCTTATACACATTTGGGTGTAGAGGATTGCTAGTTTTATTCCTGGTATAAATTAACTATATGTTCTTCAGTCAGTAATGTAGCAGTTGAAAAGTGATATCAAAGAAAATAATATTTTTGCATGATTTTCTTTAGGTATCCTTTTGGTTGTTCAATTTTTTCTTTCAACAATGAAGACCATAGAGGACATAAATTTCTTCCAGGCCAATGCTTGAGTGTTTGTATGAATCATCAATAATGTATGTTAAACTTTTGTGGTAACTCCACATCAAAAAGAAAACTAAATTGGAAGCAACATCTGCAATATTGTCACATTTGTTTTTGCAAGCATAAGCATTAATCATGGTTATTTTGAAGATTAGTTAGGAGCAACTTGTATTGTCAATTTAGTCCACTTCAGTCACACACGTATTTAATTCATTAGTTAAATAGTATGCTCATTTATTTTAGTATTAATATAACGAGCTCTTTGTCTCTGAAATAGAGCTGTTTGCAAAGTAGGTATCAGTTCAAATGAGCAAAGAGAAAAAGATGAAAAGATGAGAAAACAGGAACATCAACTAGGAGCCAGAATTTATAACAGCAATCCAGTACTTCAGAACACTCCTAAGAGTGTTAACACAGTTCCAATGTGTGAAAGGAAATGTAGAAGTTTGAGAGAAAGAACACAGAAAAACTACACAAATTACATTTGAAAATACTGCAGTGCTTCTGGTCATAAGTAAGCAATGATTATTGTTTAAAATAAAATAATCATGCTATATAAGAAATGCAACATAAAAGAAATGTTGCACTGGTAAGAGGTCAGCATATTAGATGTTCTTCCATGCAAGTGAACAGTATGATGATATAGAGTATGCAGTATGATATATTGCACCTCAATGAGGCGCAGCACAGTCGGTGTTATAAGATCAGAGTTTGTGTTATTGAGTTGGAAATGTATAAATACTTTATATAGAATAATCTCTTAGAAAACTAGAAACATTATAAAATAAATTAAGGTTTCACTATATTAATATGATATTTCAGTGTTTCTTCCTCTGTTAATTCTTAATACACTATTTACTTCCATAAAATATCAAAAAATATCTTAAAATAGAGAAAATGAATGACTAATAATTTTCTTTAAATTTTTTCTTTAATGGATTTCAATAAAGTTTAAATTATTTGAGTAAATTTTTAAAAATTTAAAGGAAATAAGGCAGTCTTACATACAAGAATTGAATTAAAAATCAAGTAATAGCAGATTCATTCTAAAATTAAAGGACTTAGAATTATGATAATAATTTTGTAAAGACACTTAATTTTTAATTTTTTTATACATACATATAGTACAAAAATAAGTTCATGATATGATTGGTGAAAATCATTTCCATTATCCATCAGTCTAGGCTATAGAGATATGTGCACATGTAAAATATGTAAGACGGGTATCCAATAATTATCTGCCTGAGTTTGAAAAAGAGCTGTGATCATGTTGAAACAAGTTTGTGCATGATGTGACATGTTTCAAAGTTATGCATGCACAATCTTTGATCATTGCAAAGTATCGTAGGGGATCCATGAATTCATGACTGCAATGATGAATCTGCACTATATACTATAAAGTCAAATTTTGGAGTAAACAGTTTATTTGGGGTAGAGAGTCCATTGAAGATGACCATTGCACTGGGTGGCCTGTAAAAGCAACTTCCAGAGAAATGTGCAAGAAAGTTGAAAGAAATATACAAGATAGTTATGGATTTAATTTTAGAGACAAATGAGTTAATTTCAAGTGCTAATTAGAATTGCACAGTGAGGCAAATTTTAAAGATGAATTAATATTTCAGGAATAGTACAGGAAATGGGCACTTTGGCAAATACAGTTTGGAAAATAATTCACAAAAATTTGGGCATGTTCAAGATTGGTGTAAAAGGGTTCCAGGTTACATTTGTTCATAACAATGCATCAATGCACATATCAAGCTTGGAGTAGCTGAACCATACACCACATCTTGACTTGGTCTCTAGGATTATTTCTTCTTTTGAGTTTTGAAGAAATTTCATCATTGACAGTGGTTTTTTCACTGATGAAGATTTTAAAGTTGCTGTAAATACCTGGTTTTCAGACCAACAGAAGAATTTCTTTATAAGAGCCTAAAAGCACTGTAGGAAATGCGGATAAAGTGAATAGAATTAGTAGGGGACTGTATTGAAAAATAATATAGAATTGATTTTTGTTAAGTCTTCTCTTTGATGCATAGGCAGATAAATTATTGAACTCACCTTCTACATATTAAAATTATAAAATTGTATCAAATGTAAATATATATTTTGTCTGCATAAGGTCTCAGTAAAAGCAAAAATATAATTTAAAAAATAGAAAAATATTTTTTATTAGTACAAATATTAAATTAAACATAAGTTTGCAGTCATGAATGGGATATTTTTGGACAAGAGGGGAAGATCTACAAAGAAAAGGGGTACAGCTATCAACTTTCAACTTGTTAGTAACATTTACACTGGCTTAGGAGAGGGGGGTGTATATTCTGCTATTTACAAACAACATTAAAAAGAAAGAAGGAAATAACAGACAGAAACAAATTGAAATGTTGTTCAAAGTACTGAACTGCAAATATAAAACAATAAAATATCTGTAAGATTTAATGCCCTAATATCAAAGTAATGATTTCATTTTAATCTACATTATTTTCAATAATACATTTAGATGCCACAGATTCTGAATTTCTTCAAACCGACTGTGCCTCTCCTCCTCTGTTAGTATTACTGTCATGAATGAAGAAAAGTGCAGGTAGAAAAATATTTAAATAAATACTGTGAAGAGAATATAAGCATAGTGTTAAAATTGCAAGTTGACATTCTTTGTCCTGCATATTTGAAAATACTTACAACAGATTCCTGTTCCTGTAAGAGAAAATAAGTTGGTTCTATTTAACACAAATTTTTTAAACATAAAAAATGCTATCAGGATGGCACTTAAAAATTAAAATAAACTAAAACTGGTACACAAAACATACAATCATAATGTTAGGATGAATAATAGGAACATGGGAGGCTGATTCATTTAATGTTAAGTGAATACTTTGAAATTAATGAGGTGTTTAGTAAGCTCATTTATTATGAAAAACAAAACAGAAGCAAACTCCATTTATTATTAAAAACAAAATAGAAGCAACCTCCAAAATATATAGGGATAAATTATGTATTGAAATTTTGAAATAAATTTCGAGTGAGTATTTTCACTTAATGATGTAACATATTTCTATTTTTTAAATTTTTGAGATAGTTAAGAAAAGTATTGTTAAATAACAAAGTTCTTTAAATCTGTTAAAATATGTGTAAGGATTTTAACTTCTAGATTAATTTAATTAAATCTTACAGTATTTTTTCTCAGCTTTAAAATAAAGCAATACCATTACAATGGAAAATACAGTTAAATTTAGTGCAAATTTTTATTTTTACCTTAATATCCTAAGTATGTATAACATTAATAAAATGCAAGGAAATAATTAAACCTTAAGGTTAAAACTGAATTTGCTCAGCTTTAGCCTTGCTGCTAAAATAATCTATCTGCATTATACAACATAAACAATAAAGTAGAACATTATGTTTATGTATTAATTTAATATTAGGCTAAAGTGCACTTAATAAAATTCATTTGCTAAATGCACAAAAAAGAGAACAATGAAGCATTGATTAAAGAGAGAGAAAAAATTACATCTATTAAGTATTTAAATTATTGCTAATAAATAATTACCAAAGCAAAAGATAATTATACCTTGGCCATAATTTCTATCCTTAAGAGTTGCTTATTCCTTAGGACCTTATACATACTAATACCCATTATTGGTGTATATGGATCCTGTTTAATTCTAGATAACTAATCCCATTCCCTCCCCTACTCATTTCATCCTCCTTTCACTATCTGACAATTCTATACCATTTCTCAAGCACCTTTCCTAAGTATTTTACACCATAACCATTTTTGTCTAATCTTACCTATTTACTTTCCCAGTTCCTTAATGTTTTCATCTGATTTTAAATTTAAAATTCTTCTACCTCTTATTTTATCTGGTAAGTTTTTCCACTTTCTTAATAAGAATTGTTCCCTCCAAAAGTTGATTGGCTTACATTCTAGTATAAAATGCCAAGTACTATGTGACTCTGCACATATAGGACATGTCCCCTTAATTCCCCCCATGTATTCATTTTTTAATCCACTTAAATATTTTACTCCTGTTCTAAACCATGCCAACCCTTCTCTTCCTCTCTTATCACAAATTTCAATATATCTTTCTCTTCCCCACATATTTTTTAGTGTACTATATAATTTCAGAGATTTTTTATAACGGTACCTACTAATGGAAATAAACAATAATTTTGTTCATACAACATATCTTGCAACTTTTATTTAAAATCTTTTAATCCATAGCTGGAGCATCTTAACTAAATATTACTCTTATCTGCTAATGGAAATAAACAATAATTTTGTTCATACAACATATCTTGCAACTTTTATTTAAAATCTTTTAATCCATAGCTGGAGCATCTTAACTAAATATTACTCTTATCTGGAGCAGTTATATACGATTTTCTCTTTTGTATAATAGTCAATTCACAGTCTTATAAGATGAATGGTAGGAGCAAAAATGCCTAATCTCTTTCTTTTTAGAATTGTTAAATATCTGAACTAAAATGACTAAAATGGGAGAAAAACATGGCATACAATATAAATTTCAGGAGATAGTTGCAGTATCATACTGGTTGCAGTTCTTCATCAAATTATTCAGTATTACATAAGTCATGTAAGTGCTAACATGAACTTTTTTTAAAATAAAAAAATAACTATATGGTGGGAGCATGTGGTTAAAACTCTAAAAGTTTATTTTTACTAAGTTTATTTATATATTATACTCCTCTCATACATTAATAACAATATTATGGTGACTCATCTTTTCAAAGGAAGGAACAAGTTCTGCAATTTTAAAGATAGGAAGAAACAGAATTAAATGAAAATTGAATTCATTTATAGTTGGTGTATCTATTTGAGATATGTATTCATCTTATATCAAGAATATAGCCAAAGAGGAGAAGAGATTAAACATGCTTGTCCCACCTTGAAATTTTCGTAAAGAAGATGTAAAGGAGATAAAAGAGAAAAGAATTACCAACAACAACAATAATAATTAATTGAAATTTGATGATTTTCGAATTTCCTTCCTTTTTCCTCAAGTTTCACCAATTTATTTGGAAGTTTATCCCTCAGAAGCACATTTGAGAAGTAGCAATAAGTGCCCTTGATTATTTCAACAGTCCAACATAGGTATATACATCTAAAGTGTCTAGGTATTGCAGTTCATTGAATACAGAGGCATCATAGGTTGCACTCCTTACTACAGAGTTTCCATCTTCATTGTGCCTTGCCCAAAAATATCAGGCTATGGACTTGTCCCAGTTGGAAGAAGCTGTGAAGAAGTTCAGTAATAACGGATTTCTTTTCTATTTGTCTATAGTGGAACAGGATATACTTTTTCCTCATTTCATATTAGATTCTAATATTTCTAAGGCTTTTGCAGCCAACATTGATAAATTTGATAGTATTACTTTCTATTTTAATTGGATAAACAAAGATATAGGATTATTAAAATATATATCTAAGTACTTTGACAAACCTCTATATTGAGAGTGTATTAATAGCGTTATCTTTCCTACCCTACAATATAGTACTGAGATATGGAGTGCAGTTTCTAAGCTCAACATGAAAGAGTTGATATACCCAAAAAATTGTAATACACATGATTACCCATTACCCACTCCTACAGAAAAATATCCGGTTTGAAAGAATATTTATGAGAGTTCTTGTACGAGTAATAACTAATATTTACTTAAGTTGGTTAGGTGCTCACTTAATTGTGTTCAAGAACTTTTCCGTAATTCAGCTTTATCTCTTTCTCCTCCTTCTTTGGTTGCTATCCAGTGCATTACTTACTGGCAATAACAACCAAGACTTCACCACCTTACGACACACCGCCGCCATTTTCTGCTTCTTGGTCTGATTTATGCTATAAAAACGCACTCACTTTTTCGGGATGGAGGTTAGGTTTGCTTTGTGTAAAATGTTGCAATATTTTCTTCTTTCTATTATTGAATATATACGAAAGCTTTGCACATATTGTCTCTCGCTTCCTGATTAGCATTTTGCAGCTTCTACATAAAATTAGTGCAAACATTTTTAATAGATGTCAACACAGAAAAATGAGCATAAACACAGTTTAAATGTATGGTTTCTCCGTAACGAACGGACAGTTACACAGCAACGGATTAACAACACATCACTGTTTAAGTATGCAGCATTAATACATAGTTGATAGGTGGGAAATTATACCCAATTGAAATCAGAGCAATTATTTTGAAAGACCTTGTGAAACTCGCACAAAAATAATAGAATTGTCTGCAAAATTTCGGATATGCAGCAGATAAAAACGAAACGTTGGTAGCAACTTCAAAACCTAGGTTAGATTTGAAATATAACCCCTATTTTAAAAACTAAGAACGATTCCCAAGAGAGCGGCACTTTACCGACACCGGTGGCCGAGTCATTAAGGTATGGACTTGTGTGTGGGATATCCGGAGTTCTAATCCTACCAGGACGATGTTCTCTGATTCCCCCCCTACCAGATTTTTCCTCATTTCTCATAAATGACAAATGTCGAAAAGGTACCCTAATCTTAGGCCTGGAATGCCTAAGAATGCCTTTTATATACCGTTTTCCAATTTCGCCTGTGGTGCCTCTGTAGCAAAAACGGGCGTTAAACACTATTCATTCATTCCTTTTCCAATTTATAATATCTTAGGATGTATCATTAATGTCCACCTCCCGTGGTGCCTCAGGAGTAAAAAAGAACATTAAACACTATTAAAAAAATGAGAGCGGCACAACGAATATTATTTCCTGTTTAAGTTGGCTTAAATTACAAAATGCGCTTCGAATAACGCAGTGGTTCTGGAAATATAGAATACTTGACAGCTCTGTATCTCCTGGTAACGTTTTCATTGTCCGTCATTTTACGCTTGAGCGTTTTAACGTGTTTCTGACATTTCGGGATTTATTGTTAAAACTGCCTGGTTACCAGTTTCCACTTATGCTTTCTCGCGCACTTTTTATCATTACTGGTTTTACACAAGGATTTAAAACTAGCCGTATTAAATTGTTTCGTTTCGGAGCTTTAAGTCAGTTTAAAACTAAACTATTTTACATGTGGCGCACTCTGATGTCGTCATTAATTTAAATTAAATTATAATGTGATGACAATGTGGTTCACAATAAAAAACGAACTACAAAGGGACTACGTTGGTCAAGGGAGTCCATGCAATATTTTGGTGAAAGAGGCAAGTAATAATTTAAAAAGTAGCTTTTATTTTTACGTACGATATCCTAGATCATTTGAATGAATAACTATAAATATTGTAGGCTATGAAATTATCTTCAATTCTGAATATGCAAAGAAAAACATACTATGCCAGTCCAAAAGTCCTCCAACTTAGGTGACCTCACTCCCCTCAAATCACTGATTCCCCACGCGGCAAGTCGGTCCTGGTGGTGTGGTGGTAACCATACTTGCCTTCTAAACCTAAGGTCACGGGTTCAAACCCGGCCAGGATCGATGGATTTTTTCGGGCGTAAAAATCCTAAGTATGGCTTCCTTCGGAAGGGAAGTAAAGCCGTGGGGTCCCGTGTCGTAGATTTGCGGCTCGAAAAAGAACCTCAAGCCTGAAAGAAGAGACCTCTGAGCAAAATTTGTCGGTCGTTTCACGCTCGGAATTGAATGGGACGCTGATGACCTGAGATGTTAAAGAGCGTCCTTAAATAAAACGAAAAAAAAAAAAAAAAAAACCACGAGGCAAGCGCGACGCCATTCACTTCTTTCTCTCTTCCAGTCAGTTGAGAGCAGGCTTTCTATAGACACGGGCAATTGTGTTGTGAAACCGAGAGTGAAATGTCATTAAATAATGCAGTAGTGTTGTACAATGGTAAATGTTCATGTCTTGACATATTCTTATTTTCAAGGTATACATCAGATTAGACAGTTGTGTAGCAGAACGAGACGGACATTTAGAGGTAAATTTCCTGGCAGCCCCGTCCCAACACACACACGCGCGCGCACGCACAAATATTAAAGTTAGTACAGAAGTTTAATGAAACAGATTCGTTGACAACAAGCAGACTGCTCATCAGTCCATGATGGGATTGAGTCATATATTTGGTGCCAGAATTATTGGTCCTGGTTTATGTCCTCTTCATTCCCCAGACCTTACGGTTTGTGATTATTATCTTTGGAGGGCATTGAAATGTATTCAACTAACCCTCACACTGGAGGAAATTAATGCAGAAATGGATAGATGCATGAATAAGTTACCAAACTAATATTCAATATGGTCATTTCCTGTTGTTCTTGTGTGCTTATATTAAATTTATTTTATTTGTTAATGATTCCGACCCGCTGAATTTAGTGCCGTTCACTTACGTTAAGTATTTAAGCAATGATAGTGAAGCAAAGGGAGCCATTTTCAAAGACATTATGTGTACAAAGTATGTAGTATGCTCTTAGTAGTTAGATATTGATGGCTTTTAAATCTACTGCTTCCTTACCCAACCCTTACGGCGTAATATGTGTTGCCTATTCTAAAATGTTATATGTTTTTCTGAGACACCGTGTATATTTTTAGGTTTTTGAGGATTGAATTCTATATATTTTTTCTTATATATGCATATATAAGAAATGATGTTCACAGGCTAGATATTTCTTATTGTAGAATGACTGAGACTCAAAAATAACTATTGATAATAGATCCCAGTTACTTAATAAATTAATATATAGTTCGAGACATCTTATACATGTAATAGGTTTAAATTTTGTTACATTTTAACTTTTACTTAATCCAGATTTTTAGAGTTAAATAATACAGTTTCTGACAGCACTATATAGTAATGTAAACAATATTATATTGATTTTGATAATGTATATCATTGGTACTTTAATGAGAGAAAATAAATAATAATACATTTTACGGTCTGTATTATTATTATTATTATTATTATTATTATTATTATTATTATTATTATTATTATTATTATTATTACTGTTGTTGATTCCAACACAACCTTTTGTATAGATTGGATTGTTGTAAATCATGGAACTTCCTAATATGTCTGTTCTCAAGTTTATATCCTCATGTATTTGCTTCTTACGTACTATTACTAAAGAAAATATTTTTTTTATTTAAAAATCAATATTGCTTGTACAAGTGTTACTGAACATTGGGCAATGTAATAGTATTTATTTATATAAGTTACAAGTGTTTAAATTGCATTTTATTTTCTGATGTTTCCAAAATAAGGCCGAAATGTATTATTCACGATTTTTAGACAGCCGTTAATATTTATAAATGAGCTCGTAATTAAAATTAAATTTATTTCAGTCAATCGGAAACGTTCCTTCTTTTAAAGAAATAATTTCTAAGATAATCACAAGAGAATCTTTGGATAATGTACTAATGTACTGTAGTACATTAATGTAATGTACTAATAATGTACTAATCGCAGTAGCAGTTATTAATGATTTTTAAACGTATTTTGCAGGTAAAATTACAAATTAAATGTTTGTTTATTATTATGCTTTATTTATGTTATACTAAATCATTGTTTAAAATTGCAAATTTCTCGCACTGAATGAAGATGTAATGTGCGCAACAATAGGATCGTTATAATGCTATTGATTTTCTCCCAGCCTAACATTGTTTTAGGGTTACCAATATAAATAAATCCTAAAAATCAGTTACAATTATTATGAAATATCACTAATTTTATAATGGATTGCTTTCACAACCGCCGTGAAGAATGTAAAAATGAAACATTTATAGTCATCACCTTCCGTATTAAAATTTAAGTTGTTAACACCGGAGTGTTATAACATTTTTTACAGCACAGAATGTTACAAAACGCAATTTCAAGTCTGAGTGCTTTTGTTAAAATACCTACTTTAGTATCAGCTGGCTATGTAAAAATATTTGATATTGCTCTATTTGTAAAACACTGGACTGCAAGTTTTCTCTCCCAGTGCGATACTACTTCAAAACTACCACACAACGTATGTATTAAACGTGCGCGCGCACACTTGTAATGTTCTGCATTTGCGACTAAAATTTTAACAAATTCTCAAGTAAGACAACCACTTTAAAATTGTGTTCTAACATATTATTTTTCTCTCTTTGTGTTTATTCTCTCGTATCCTGGCTCTTTAACCGCCAGTGTGGCCGAGGTCGTTAAGGCGCGGACTCATTAGCGGGAGGCCTGGGGTTCGAATTCCGCCAGGACCGTCCTCCCTGACTAAGGCTTTTTCTAGGTTTTCCTCAGTCCTCATAAGTGGCAAATACCGGGGAGGTACCCTAAACTTAGGCCTGGAACAATTCCTTCCTTAAAACTAAACCCTTTCCCAATATATCATTTCATCTCATGTCATCAGTGCCCATCGCCTGTGATGCCTCTGTAGTAAAAACGGGCGTTAAACACTATTCATTCATTATATCCTGGCTCAGAGTTGAAAACACAAGAATATGGCGCTTTATGCCAATTGAGTAATGGTATTGTAAAACTAAACTCAAAATCAGTTGTTGCAAACTTTATACGTAATTGTATATTTGGCCAATTTGCAGTACTTGTGCATCTCTCGACTCAGATATTCATTAATGTCCTATATAACATCATTTATGGATTTGACATTTTTTCAACCGAGGTGTGCCAGATGGGCTGGAATTTTGTAACAAGATTGCATGAATTTTTAAATACTCAACTGAATTCTGTAGTCCCATTGCAGCAGTTTAAATTAAATTATCTTGAAGCTTCTAGGAATATTAGATTGCCCCGGTTTCAGCCGATGAGTTGGTGCGCGCACATTTCCCATACAGTGACCATGACCTAAATGTTGAAAACTTTGAAATCTTGTAATTAAATGCCTGAAATAATATTGCAACAGTAAACGTACATTAAACTCTTTGTAATCCACAGGCCTGATTTCTTTTAGCGGTATATTACTTTTGGCCACAGTTCGGGGGGTCATGCCGAAAGTTTTTAGCTATTTATTAAGAATTAGAGATAATTAATACCTTCATTTTAACAAATAGATATATGCTGTGCAGCATTGAATTATTTCAGCATATTGTTAAGTCCAATGTCGAAGATGCGACTTTCCAAATTAATTTTCTTCAGTTTCAAAACGTCGAAACCCAAAGCAATGTCTTAGTCATTCCAGACTATAATCATAATTTGAGAACATTTAGAGCAGCCAATTAAGAATAAATTTAATGTTGAAACTAAGAGAAATTAATTCGCTTTTTGAATTTTTATAATATTTGTGCAGAAGCTAGTAAAATTATTATTATTATTATTATTATTATTATTATTATTATTATTATTATTATTATTATTATTATTATTATTATTATTATTATTATTATAGGGAATTTTAAAATGCGGGGCCGTACGGGATAGGCTGAAGTTCGCTCGCGGGAGGAGGAGGCGTGAATTAATTATTTCTTTGACTTCTGGGTTGGATGCCCCTTGTGTCGGGATCAGGAACCTTTTACCTCGTGGGAATTTTATGACTCGTGTGAGTCAGAGGGAAGAGAAGGAAATCTATCAGGCTACACGGAAACATTTATTCACACTTATTATCAGAATACTGGACTGTCCGCGTAAACTTGGAAATGTGTCGAAGATTTCGGTTGTCTCCTATAATATTTATCGGTGTACGATCTCCGACTGCTCTAACTGACTAGTTCTTTTCCTACCAACTTCGCGCACTTTGATTCCTATTGTCTATTCTTATACCAGCTTATTTCAATTAACTCTTACGGTTCCTTTCTCCGACTATCCAACCTTTAGCTCTTAGCCTCGAACCCCGGACTGTTAAACCTTTCACTACTCTAAAGCTTACTGTTTTGCGTGTCTTGCGCTCTGTCTCACTGTATTTCTCACGGTTCTCTAAATCACTGCTCTCTAAGTCCTTTCTATTCTGTGTCCCTTACATTATATCAGAGGTGAAGTTTGTTGTATTATTAGGAACCTCCTACCGTGAAAATTAAATCCGCGAAATTTATGAAGCTCGGTTCGATTCTCTCTGCTTTATTGGCTCTTCCTTAATATCTGTAATTATACAGGCTCGTTCCTATTCGTTCAATTTTGAAAGATTCCTATTGGTTGCGTTGGACCAATTTCCTGAAAATACCTCTCACGTTATATTAATTCCAAAATTGGACATTCCTGCCATAAAAGTTGGCAAACTTTTATAATCTGACATCTCCTTTCACTTTTCTGTCCTTTCAGATTTACTCACAATGAAATCGCGATAGAAATCGTAAGACCCCATCTCGGCCATAAATAAGAAACATCTATTTGTTTTGCAAAGTCATGTCAGAAACCTGTCGGTCTGAACGTTATTGTCATGAGGAGCTGGCTATAAACTTGAGCTGTCATCAGAGATTGACATTTGTTCACTCCTCGAAAGAATTCTACCAGTCATTAGTACCGTTGCCCTTACTTATAGAAAGAATATTGTCTCTGCTTTTGTCTGCGTCTCGGTAAATGGTTTTCTTTAAACCCTTTGAAAGAGAATTACCTCTTTTCAGGTCCTAAGCCTTTTATCCAGGTCAGAACTTTAACATTCCCAAGCTTAACGACCAGAACCGTTTTACATTCACATAAATACTCAATGAACCTTTATTAATGTTTAGGACAGGTGCTGTCTAATGATTACAATACCTTTCATACAAACTATATACATGTATCAGATCATATTTATGTTAATTATTAGCATTGATTATAACCATATTAGTTTAATCAAAGGCGGCCTTTAATTCCGGCTACAAATGGCAATTATTTAAGCAGTAAAACGCTATTATTTATAAAAATGTAACATATAGAATATATTACAATATATACAATTTTGTTCAGAATATAAATTAATTCAGAAAAATGCCAAATTCATTTAACCTTCCAGTGATTGCGTGGATAACAATCCACTGTTCGCATTTCCACTTATAACTTTCTTATATTTCAATTTCTCAGTAATTTATTTTTACACTTTAGTTCAAACGGAATGTAGAAAATGTGCTGACTTCCGCAGATTTCTATTGTCGGTGGTGGACTTTAAAAACTATGGCGCGATGATCGTACTGACTGCTAGTGTTCCTCGTGGCGGTAAATGAACTTTTGTGAATTTGTGTGTACTGTGATACCTGAATGTTTTTGTAGTACATGATACATTTGTCGATTCAAATGTGTAATCGCACAATTGTGATTGGTGCAAAATATTACATAATACATTATGTAACCTAAGAAGTGTATAGGTCTAGTAATTATTTCTGTCAAATTTCCGATTATTACAAAGTCAACATGTCGACGTGTTTTGTCCCAAGTTGCAATTCAGGCTACAAAGGAAACATCAATAACGCGTTTTTTCAGTACACTGTCTTTTTAAAGCTATATAAGATGATTCCACGAAAACATCGCCAACTTTCAGATAAAAGTAGAGTTTGTGATTTACACCAAGCGAACAGCCAATTATGAAAACAAGATTCTATCATAGTGAAAGGTAAAAATGTGGAAATACTCAGGATGTGCTGGAAATTGAAATTAGGAGCAGTACTTCACATACCCCCCCCCCCCAATTTGAAAAATGTAAAGACAAGTCAAACCATTTTTTCTTTCCGCAGTCCTTGTTGCATGAACTATGATGTTACTGAAATATTTTTAAAAGTAGATTTTATGATGATTTTATCACATTTTCATAGAGCGCTTTCGCTTTTATCACTCTGCACCTTCATTTTATTTTATACAGAACCTTAATATATGCAGAAGCGTATATTCCTATGAGCACATTTCTGTCAGAATAACATTTTATAAATTTATTAGTCGAGTTTGGAAATTACTAAATTACCCTTCTATATAAGACAAATGAAGTTGCAGAGTGATAAAAAATTATAGGTTCTAATTTTAAAATTTCTACATTGACTCATGTAACAATGACTACGGAAAGATTTTGTATTTATAAAATAAATCCTTTTTTAAGAAATAAGATTTGGTGTGAGTTTTCATTTTTTCTAAAATCTATCTACCTGTAAAACAAATTATGCCAACTTTTAAAAAAAAAGTATACTCTATTCTTTGGCCTTTGTTAGTTTTTTTTTACATTATATTACTATAATCCAGGAAACGACTGCAGCCCTCTTGCCACATCGTTAGTATTTATATATTCCGGTTTTAAAAGTATATTGGGCGTTATCAATTACACATTTATTTAAAAACGTCTCTTTCTTTGTGCGTACATGAATACTTTTTAACATTAATCTTGTAACGCAGACACTTTTTATTCATACGTACGTCTAAAATACTATGATTACATGACGTACATAGAGTAGAAACTCAGACACTAGCACTGATGCGGCGAGTGTATTGTACAGTCAGCACACTATCTTCTATACGCTATGGTTAACTTTACCATGACTCTTGTTACGATATTGTTGGTTGTTCATGTGATGTTTAATGTTTTTGGCGCCGCTTCGCCATTGTTTTGAAAGCCTATTAATGTAAAACACTGTTTCAAGTTCTTGATGTAAGTGCGGCTATTTCTTTGTTACTATCTCGAGCATCCAATGACTCAAAATCAGTGTCTGCAATAGCTAAAAGAACCAGAAGAAGAGGCAGAAAAAAAAAAGAAAGATAGTGAGAGTGAGGAACATAAGAATGTTCTGATAATGAGGATAGTGAAGATGCTACAGGTGCTATGTGGTAGGAGCAAACACAAGATTAGAAAAAGTTACTATAACGACTGAATAATTTGGTTTTATTTTTCTAACCATTCAAAGCATTCTAAATATTATTGTAACTTATTATTACAAATGCGTTCTCTTTTATTGCATGTAACAATGTAATGTTTTCTGTCTTTAATTTAATAAAAATTATCTCAGAAATTAGTATATTCATAGTTATGCTAGCTTTGTTTGTTGTTCGCTTAAATGTCCAAAATGCTGTAGTATCACAATAATGTGTGTCCATTGCAGGGTTAAATGAATGAAAGGGGCATGCATTTAAAGATGTCCTTTCTTAGATGATATGATATACGGAACGTTTCTTCTCATAAAAACACCCTTTTGAATAAGAAATGAAGTGATCATTTTCTTTTCTCGAAAAACTCTAAATTTTAACATTGTTTTCTTTATAAAAACCTGTAAAGACAGCAAGTCAAGGGTCAAATTGTATATTTGACAATTTAACCATATGCACAATTCATTATGTAATATAGCTTTTGGGGGGGGGGGGGAATCTGTTGACGTTTAACGAAGAAAATGCGGGCGCACCCATGCACTAATACCTGCGGAAATAATAATTCTACTTTTGTGCTATCTTCTTGAAAAGCAAAAACGACAAAACAGTTCAATATGGTTAATTCAATTACAGAAAATAGTTTATGTATAGAAGAGAAACAAATTTAACATGTTTTTATATGTAACCGGAACAACTAAGCTTTCTGTAGCTGTGTTTTCAGACTGGTCCGCTTGGCCGGATATCTCAGTAATTATCCATTTAGAGCTGCTAGCTCACTAATTGGAAAAAGGGATGGAAGGATTGGATAAGAAAATTGTTAGAGCTTCATGACTCATTAGCGGTGATCCCAGGGCAATGCACATCTCTACGTCTCACAAGTGACGACTGTGTTAACCCAGATCTACTCATCGATCGATAGATAAGACCATTTATGTTTATAATTCTTACTCCCGATCACGAAAGTCAAGCATCTTCGGGCTTACTGGCGATAGAAATGAAGCGAAGTCCTTAACAAGCTAGAGTTACTTGGTACTCTCTTCTCCAGAGTGAAGAAAATCTCTGAAGCAAAGTTGAAATTTCTTCCAAATCTATTTTACAATTGTCCAATAATTGGTAGTGAAGGTATGATTCTTGTGTCAGAGTGTAGACAGTTGGAAAAGTTTTACAATTGAAAACTTTTTAAAAATATTCCTTTTCTTTCTCTAAAATTGAAGAATAACTTTATTTTTCAACACTTTGCATTTGTGTTAATTTAACTTGTGAGACAAGTATAGATATGAAGATAGTAACAAAAATTCATTTGTGACACTAAAGGGAGAAGCAGTTGAACGTTATATCATACTCGTTTTATAATGCAACCTGTTAAGTATTTGTGTCAAACTCAATGTGGAATAAAATGAATGAGTCGTACAGATCAGCAGCGAGTCCAGGGCAGTGTTTCATCTCTCTTTAGGTTTCGATTCCGAATCCAATTGCCCAAAACTACATGAGGAAGGCGGGCAAGAGACTCACATGCATCCCTGGCAATCATTTGACTGTTAATCTGAAGCTTTTAAATAAATGTACCTTTCCTAAGTAAGTCAAGCAAACGCTTTCAGTATGAAACATAATTGCTACTGTTTTCTGGACCCAGAAGAGTGTCCTTGTAAATTTCATGAAGTCAGGAACAAAAATCATAGCGCATGTGTACTGTGGAATGCTTTTACGACAATGTGGTATGCTATGTCAAGAATGTTATTTCTTAACGATTGGATTGTATTGTTTAGGGCGAAGGAGAATACTTCGGTATTTCAGCCTGGCCGTTTGTGCATACGTTTCCAATGTAGGAAGGGATGAGGTGAGTGCATGGATTCCTAATATTTCCAGAAAGAATACTCCAACACTGGTGGAACCCCGCCCCCCAAGGATTTTGAGCCCCTCAGAAGTTCCGCTTCCATCCCAGATATTGGAGCTAAAGCTTACAAAGCGCAAGCGACCATCACACCGCGCCTGCCCACCTCGCCCTGGCATTTTCGACTCTGTAACAGAACCAACGGAATAAAATATGAAATAGAAGAGTAGAAAGTAAATGGCATTCGCATAAGTGACCAGGGGAAATCACGAAGGAAGAAAAACATACAAACAAAGCTAAGATGACCGATCCTAAGGGATTTCTAACCCGGAACTTCCCAAACTTACCGTCTGAGTCATCCCGCTCGGTGTTTCTTCCACATGGTGCTCTCAGAGGAACTAAACTTTTAAATAATTTATCGTATAACCCAGTAACTTCCATGTCACCATTTACCTCAAGAAAAGGTTTCGCGAGGAGCTTAAAGCAGTGATTAAAATCTTAGGCAACAAGTTTTGTGCAAAGGGCATGTAGAAGCTTTCTCTTCGATAGACAAAGCGTTTGTACGAGAATATGTGTAAAGTATATGTGTGCCGACACCCAAACTCATACCCAAAAACACAAAAGAGGATTGGAATGAATATCACTTATAACAATAGATTAATTTCTCCATTTGACATTTCGGAAATCAGATTATGCATAAGAAGGAAAAAAAAAAAAAAAACTGCGTGCCCAAATATAAATTAAGAAATAATAAATCTCGAGGATATTATTACACCACTTTTATTTAGACTTTTTAATGATTGTATGTGAAAGGGGCGTTTTCCTCACTGTTGTAAGAAAGCCAAAGTCATAATTCTTAACAAGAATGCAGACAGAGATCCAAAAGAGCCTAAATCATATAGGCCAACCTGTCTGCTAAATACCTTAGACAAAATTCGGGAAATAATATGTAAGAGACTGAAAGAATTTAGAATTATGTTCGATATGAACAATAGCCAGTTTGGTTTTAGAAAAGGGAGATGAACGGAAGATGCAATAAGTCAGCTAATAAACATGGCAAAATTGTCAAATTCAAAATATGTATTGGCATATTAAGTGATATTTCTGGCGCCTTCAATAATCTATAGTGGCCTGCACTGTTTGAACGATTACGGGAGAAAGGTTTCCCTAAGTGCTTATTTGCCATGTTAAATGTTACTGTAAAAACAGAAGAGTTTATATTAAAGGTATTGAGAATAATATATATAGTGAAATTACAAAGGGATGTCCTCAGGAATCTACCCTAGGTACGACTTTTTGGAACATTGTCCTAGAAACCTTACTAGATGAGTTGATAAAGGACGACAAAATCAAGCAAACCATTGCTTACGCTGAGGATGTTTTGTTTATAATAGAAGGTAAAAATAGAAATCAAATTGAAAGCCGTACCAATCGCTTAACGAACAAACTAAAGGAATGGTACAGAAGAAATAAAATCGCAAATCGCCCCAACAAAATCTGCACACATGGTATTGAAAGATAACCTAAAACGAGACCCAACCATAAAATACAATAATCAAAATATCAGAAGATAAAAAGAAGTAAAGTATTTAGGTATATTTTAGGTGTGAAATTAAATATTAGAAAACATACAGAATTTTTCTGAAAAAAATAGGAAAATATTATGATGAAATGGGCAAGAATGCAAACAGATTTTAAAATCCCATTCAATGCTATTACATCTTATCACACAGGATTTTTACCTCTATAATAACTTAGGGGCAGGCGTATGGGGACAAAGATGGATGACGTAGCAACTAAAACTCTTTTTAAGACGCTCGTAGAGGAAGATCTTATTAAGATTCACGGGAGCTCTCAGCAACTCGCCCACTCTAGTCCTATTAGTATCGACAGGAATATGACCTATTGCTCTTACAATCAAATTGAGGGGAGTAATTTTTTGGTTTAAGAAAAGAAATCTAGAGAAAATAGCTGAAATAATGGGCAGAAAATGTAACAGTGTATAGGAAATAAAAGTACTTTAAAACAACAATGGCAACGGGAATGGACACTACAGAGATAGATGAACCTATCAGATATTTAATATTATTTCGGAAAGACTGCGGATCAAACTTATTCAACCGACACTATCTAATGGACACGGCCCATATAAAGCATATTGGAAAACATAAATAAACACGAAATGATACATGTGTTCTCAAGGCACACCCAAGCATGTTTTGTTCGGATGTTCACGCTTTTCAAACCGCGTAAAGCATTACAGAGATTTTATAAGAGGTCATCATATTTCTCACAACATAAGAGGCAGAGCCTTATATGATCAATTACATCAAATTGCTAATAAGATTAGAAAACTGGTGTGGGAAGTGAAACTACAAAAGGAGAAGATTGAGACTGATGTGGTCCAAGCAGAGGTGAAAAGAACATCCGAGAGATTACGTACACATTTACAACACATACAATAATGACAGGAATAGACCGTTCACGACAGTATAATTGGAGGAAGGGACATGAGAGAAGGAAGAGGCAAGGAGGAAAAAGAAAGCGATGGTTACGAGGACAATGACCAAACATAATAACAGAGGAAGAAACTGCTGGACAATTATAAGAGACTAGAGAGAATAAGGAAATGTGACGGCGGTGAAGAAAGAAGAAGATTGGCGACATTGACGACAACTTGACAACAAAGATGAAGAAAGAAGAGTGAGGGAAGGGGAAGGAGAAAGAAGTCCGAGAGAGGGGAGAAGAGGGAAGTGATAAAGAATCTATCATAAATACATTATTAATACACAACACTAACATCCAAACCATCCCAAACCATTCCCAAATATTGAAGAAGAAGAAGAAGAAGAAGAAGAAGAAGAAGAAGAAGAACAAGAACAAGAACAAGAACAAGAACAAGAGGAAGAAGAAGAAGAAGAAGAAGAAGAAGAAGAAGAAGAAGAAGAAGAAGAAAGATCGAGAGATCTGACAGTCACTATAACAAACACAATAGTGAAGAAGGCGGAGAAACAATGAAAACCGGAGGGTCGGTAAGGAACACGAGGAAAGAAGTCAGGGGCAGAGCGGTCTAAGGAGAAGAAAATGGTGGATAATAAATGGTGATGCTGAAAAGTGTTTTAAGTGATTATTGTATGAATAAATGGAAGTGATAAATTTTAATTGAAATATTAGATAAAGATATACAAAATATGAAAGCAGATGAAGAGTAGTGAGTAAATTATTTAGAGAACAAGGGTTATATGTATAAATAAATAGTATCCAAAAACTCAATTAGTGGATGATTGCTCTAGTGAAGTGATTGAGTAGAAAGAGTAGAAATATACATAAAGCGAAAGTTTCAAAATATAAATGGAACCAAGGAGAGTAGTGTAGAGATTAGTATATAATAAGAATAAGCATGTGTAAACAATTGTTTAAAATAAACTAAAAACTAAATTTCAAAGATTGAATTTAAAAAGTAATAAGTAGAAATTACAATTTTCTCAGATGTTTAGAGTTAACATTAGTTTAAGTAGATAGCTACCAGTTATTGTTTTTTTTTATACCGGCTCCCAGTAGATCTTAATTTAGTGTAGTGAAATGTTTATTGATTTTTGTGTTTTATTTTAAGTTATTTTATTTTGTTTATATAAGTATAATTATAGATTGTGATCGTAAAATTATTAAGTAAGGTGGTAATTAATTGATTAATAAATAATAACATTTGGCAAACATACGTCCCGTTATAGGCAATAAGATGTCGGGAGAGAGTATTGCAGATTTTATTTTATTTCATTTTGCACAAGTAATAAAATATTGTAAAATTTGCTTTTATGCTGTGTTTTGAGAGACAGGCTCTTGCTTTAGAAACTTGCATTACGAATAAGATGGGGGGAAGAGAAAGGAGTGAAAGCTGATGGTAAATAGAAACAGGGAAGTGGCAGAACTCTCAGAAAAAGTACTCCCGAGTCCGCAGTCATGATAACTCACTACCCTAGGCAATTAAACTGTTAGTATCCTAACGACAGAACATTAAGAAATAGAGATAAACTAACTTTAGCATTTAATTTTCTAAAATATAAAATGATTCAAAAGATTGGCGCCATAGGATAATTTCATCTGTAGTACAGATAACGAATAAACTAATATCCGCAAAATGTCCACAAATGAAATGTAGACGGCATACACTATTGGCGTAGCAGGGAAAATCACCGGGTATAAATGCGTTCAGTGCGAAAAGCATGAAGAAAAATCGGTAATTTTCAGATATATGGCTTCCTATTACTTTAGTACTGGATTTGTCTAAATTTATGCACATACAAGAGCCTTCTTTTGGTGACATCTACTGCTAAACGAACTCTGTAGTATGTCAATCCGCTGTGTTCAGCCTCCAGTAGCATCTTCTTCAGCAGTTTATAAAAGTGAGGTTACAGAAACAATGTGTATATTGCTACATTGCGAACAATATGTAAACTGCGATTTTATGAGGGTTTTTGCCTATTGTCACTGAGTGCGCAATAGATTGTGCGCATATTTCCTGTCTTCATTTGCTGAGCACTCTTTTCTTGAAAACTATTTTCCCGAATTCACTGTTGGCATCACTAGGATGCTATGAGCGGGCTAGTCTGTTGAAAAATTGATTAATGTGCGAAGAAAATGATGGGGCAATCGTAAAATTTTCAGTTTGTCATTGCACGCAGTGGCGGATTTCACATTTTTGTGCCCCTAGGCACAATGCATAATATGCACTCCTTTCCTCTTCTAAAATACATGAATATAGTTTTAAAATAACCAGGAATGTGCTATAAGCTTATAATAAAAGGGAAAAAATCTACACAATTCAACCAGAAAAGTTTAAATCAAAGATGAAGAAAGAAAAAATCCACCACTCACACAGAAGTTTGCGTTTAATTTTGAGGGTAGCAAACTTGTTAATCATGTGTTCATAACTGAGATGATTATCAGCAGTCAGAAAGTCGGCTTCGATGCGAAGAATGAACAAGGCGTTCAGTTTCTTCTCAGATAGAGTAGAGCGCAGATATGATTTCATCCTTTAAGAATTGAAAATGAGAGTTCTGCTGAACAGTTTGCGTGCCCTACACAAAAACATTCAAGAGCAATGTGAATATTTGGAAACATGAACTCTAGCCGCTCTTTTCATAGATATTTACTGATTTCAACCGGTATATAATTAATCTCATTAGATTTCTGAGGTGCTGCAAAGTGTTGGGAAGGTTGGTTCAAAATTAATTTCATATGACTCTTGGAATTTTGCTGCGATTTCAGAAATAATTTATGGTGAACTAATCTTAAGTTTAATGAAAGCTATGAAGGAATCTGACATTATTTCATAACTTTCCTATCTTCTAATTAATTTAGTGTGCAACTTATCGAGTATTGGGAAAAACGTTTCTACTCTAAATTTCTCACTATCAGTCAGTAGAACTTAAGTGTCAATCAGTCATCTCCATAAATGTTTTGTTAGAAATAGTTGAACATGTCACAAACAGAGCTGATGAATTCTAACAGTGATTCATATGCATGCACTATTTTTATATCTATGTTTACACTATGCAAATGAGCATTAACCGACTAAATCTCTGGAGTATGTCCTTCCAAAATGTCATCAAGAATATTGTCTCTTGAATTGATTCAGTAAATGTGAAGCCTCATTTCGCCCAGTGGTTTTTCTCAGGTAATATTGATAACATGAGTGACAACTTTGAAATCTCCCAATTTTCGTTCGTACCTATACAAGCTTCATTTCTTACTGACCATCCATTTTTTTATACAACTTCACTATTTTTCTGGTTCCTTGAAAGAAACAAGTAGTTCCCAGCGTTGTGTAGAACCAGAGAAAAAACTATAAATGTTTTGCACTAGACCGAAAAATGAGCACGCTCTCTGACAACTTGCAACAGTAATGCCAACTAAATTCGGAGAATGTGCTGCACAAGACTTATAATACGCTATCAGATTTCATTATACAATGCGTGCCTGTAAACTTGTGTGGGCTTCCGACATATTGCTTGAACTACGTAAGATTTGCCTCTACAGTCAGTAATGTCAGTGGAATGTGTAGTCAAGACTTTCAGTACGGTTCCAGCTAGACTTTCAGATTTGTATTCCCGGGTTTGGCAAATGCAAGAAATGATAAACAGGCTCTCTTATTAATGTACCTAGATATGAAAGATAAGTGATTGATATGTGGCGTCCACTGTTATATAATACATATTATAGAGAAATGTTTGGTCTGTTTGATATCACTGATGATAATTCTTTTCATTCGTTCTGAATGCAGTTCTATTATTTCATTACAAATCTACGAGAAAAAAGATCGAACTCAGCTTTAAGAGAAAGAGACGCCATAAACTGACCGTTATGTTATGAATGGACTTTTTCAAAATTCCCACATATTAGCACAGAAAGTCCGCTTCTTGAGAGCTTTTGCACCACTTCACCACCATGTTTAATATATTGCTCCAATAATTTTCTTCCTCAAAATATGAACCTAGATGATTTTCTAGGATTTCAAGGGGATTTTTCGTGTAAAAAGTGACGGATCACAAATTTTTTTTTCAAGTGAATTTTAATTTTATTTAGGTATTTGGTTCATTTACGGACGCTCTTTAACATCTGAGGTCATCAGCGTCCCATTCAAATCAGGGCGTGAAACGGCCGACAAATTTTGCTCAGAGGCTTTTGAGGTTCTTTTTCGTGCCGTAAATCCACAAGGGACCCACTACTTTACTTCCCTTCCGAAAGATGCTATAGTTAGGATTTTTACGCCCCAAAAAATCCATCGGCACTGATCGGTCTTGGCCGAGATCGAGCCCGCGATCTTGCGTTTAGGAGGCAAGTATGATTACCACTACACCACCAGGACCGACTAGAATTTTCATGATTAGATATAACTCTAGAAATTTTACAATCTGAAATGCCAATAGTTGCATCATGATATCCGCAAACAATTTACACGGCGGAATGAACGGCACCAGTGCTACAAGAAAATACTAAATACTCACGCAAAGTTGATTCACCATTTAAAAATTTACAATAAAATATATTTTTATTCAGATATCTGATTTTACCGGCTATCAGCCTTCGTGAATTAGAAACATGACTCTTTCAATTTTATTTAGTTTCACGGTGTAGAAATTGTTGACTCATTAACATTAGCACAACTCCGTTAGGTTCATACTAACACTTGTACATTCTGACTGGATATGTGAGTCTATATATGAGTGCGACTCAAATTCATAAACCTATTTTTTTTTCTTTAACTTGAAATTCTTGAGTTACTGTTTCGTTGGCATTCACTAGGTTGCAGTGTTATCAGCACATATAGACCTATTATCAGTACAATTTGAACTGGTACTAGATCATTTCTTGTAAAAATGCTTTTAAAAGTTGACTTCTTTTTCTTGCTATTCCTGTGCTAATTTACGAAATGCTGTCCCATTTTATTTTGCGCGTTTGTTTTTGTCACTCTTGTTAATGTCAACTACAGGAAATGATCAGATTTATACTACATTTAAATAAAAACTATATAGACACTTCAAAATCGTCCCACACTAGCACAAAGTCTTCATCTTTAACACGTGTGCCATACCACTGACCAACTAACTTGGATTATTTTGCCGAACTGTAAAATAAAATCTTTAAGAGAACGACAATGCAGGCGGGCGCGGAAGTCGATTGTATGATTCAGCTTCAGAAGCTACAAATTAAGAATAATATTTTAAAAAATCGTACTGCCGATTGTCGCCTTACTTTCTTTTAAGCGCAAATAAAGATATAAAATATTCATAAAATTTGAAATATGGTGGAAAATATGCCGGCCTCTAAAGTAAGTTGTGTTTTTTTATATAGTGAGTTAGCCCCACGGGTTTACATAATAGCCTTCTGTTACTGTTTGATTGTTTGGAAAAAGGGAAGCGATATTCTCTTTGTATCCCAGGAAATTGAAACTATTATAGTTTCTGCTTTGATTTTATTTTAAGATGGGGAAGTATTGCCATGTTTATATTGCTTTGATTGCTGTATTGACTCTGGCATGTGGTAATAAAGTCTCAACTGTAAGAACAGATTGCCGGATAAAATCACTCCACTTACTCTTGGGACATTTGCACTCGTGTGAATTTGTGATCATAAAGCCAATCTTTCATACCTAAATCTTTTATTACGATATGATCCCATGTTTACCTGATCTGTCCACAGCATTTGCAATTAATCAATGAAAGTGAAAAACTTTGTAGATATTTCTTCAATCATTTTTCTATTGGGTTGTCCTCTTAAATTTATCTTCACTGCATTTAAATATGTCAAATAATTTAGACTGCAGCATTTTCGAATGATGGTCCTGTATCAATAATTAGAATTCGTAAATAAAATGTATCTGGATGCTGCTATTTAGCCATGACTGCTCCATATTTACCGCAATGCACGTTTGAAAGAGGTTAGTACTGTTATACAGGATGCTCGGTTAATGATAATAGTTATTTTGAAAGGACTTCCATTAGTGTTTGGGTATGAAGACGTTGGAATTGAGTTGCATTCTCGCTCACTAATCAATCAAAACTCAAATGAAAATCTAAGTAACTTTTATAAAAATGGCAGTAGCCATTTTGTATAATGCTACGATTTTCAAAAACCGCTCAAAGTTACTTCTGTTGACCAAATTGAATAATCAATGCGTCCATCATGCACAGATAGTCGGTCCTGGTGGTGTAGTGGTAACCATACTTGCCTTCTAAACCCAAGTCGCGGGTTCAAACCCGGCCAGGATAGATGGATTTTTTCGGGCGTAAAAATCCTAAGCATGGTTTCCTTCGGAAGGGAAGTAAAGTCGTGGGTCCCGTGTCGTACATTTATGGCACGAAAAAGAACCTCATACCTGAAAGGAGAGGCCTCTGAGCAAAATTTGTCGGTCGTTTCACGCCCGGAATTGAATGGGACGCTGATGACCTGAGATGTTAAAGAGCTTCCTTAAATAAAACGGAAAAAAAAACAAACAAACAAACCATGCACAGATGAACTACAACATCTGGGTGCTTTCTAATTTCTACAAACCTCGCTACGAGTTTTCTTCTTGTGTTCACCGGAGTCCTGTACACCATAACTGATAGTCTTTCATTCAAGAAAACTTGACGTGTGAGAGTTTATGCTGGTAATACTCGCGTGGATATTATGTGTACCAAAATCGAATACCCTATATTATTTTATAGTTCAATAGTGAAGCCGAAGCGGAAGAAAATATATGGAAAACGGTTCCTTACATTAAACTAAACCCTCTTTCTCAGGGATTAGACGAGTTGCTTGCCACTTCTTCACAAAGTTTTACGTCCATCGTTTTCGCGGGCATCCCAGGTGTCTTCTTCCTTTGGGATAGTATTTTATTATTTTTGCTAGTATTCTTTTCTTATCCATTTTGTTAGTACCTATGTATCCTCCAATTTATTCTGCACTCTTCTATTTTATTTTTAAAATTTTAAACATTTAAATCGTCCCGGGTATCTGTATTTCTTATTTATTTATTGTATATGCATTTACTCTCTATAGAAATCTCATCTCGTAGCTCATATTTTACTTTTCTCTTTTTTGTTCGTGATTCAATTCGTTTCCATATACTGCAACTAGTACAACGATTTAAAATCTTTATTTTCGTAACCTTTCGTGTCCTATTCTACAGAGTTTTGTTTATAGTTCAACATATCTTATTTCATCTTATTTTCTGTCTTTTTCTCCCTGTCATAGTTCACATTGCTGCCTAAGTAGTCGAAAATTGTTCTTTTACTATCAAATCTATTAAATTTGATCGAGCGTTGGGCCATTACCTTTGATAATTTCAAATCTTAAATAAACAATGACTTTTGGAAAAACAGTCAAATATCTTGGTCTAACACTGGAAACTAAACTCTCGGGCTCTAATATATCATCCTTATTATCAAATATCAAAAGAATTCATCAATTGAAACACATTCTTCAAATCAAATCATACAATTTTATTTTCCAATTTTTTATTATTTCGCCGATTAAAGAGACATCCTTGCCTCATTCTACAGTTAGTTATTAATTATTGAATCCCTATCGTGTCTGTGATTTTAATCTTAATTTATTTATACAGCGAGGTTATTTAAGTTACGGACCACCTGACCACGGCTGCTCACTGAGGAAGTAAAGCTGCCGTAACCAGAGGAAGAGAAATAGAGTAGCCGCGTTTAAAGTTAGTACATTTATTTTAGTATTTATATTTTTACTGAAAACAGAAAATGTTATCTGATAATAAGCACTAGCATTTATTATAAGAGAGATTGAAAACGGTGCCCCTTAACGGCAATACATTGCCAACATCTCCGCAGGAAATTTCTCTGTTTCATCTAACTTTTCTTTGAAAGAACAAGGCGGTGTGGAACGAATTTTTTCATTGAGAGGTCCTCGTAGCTGTTTAACAGTTTCTCTACGTGGAACACGACTGTCAGGACATTTTCTTACGAATTGCCTTACCTCTTCTATGCAAGAACTCTTTTTCACATTGCATCGTACATAAAACCGTTCTTCAAAACTATATTTATGTAATGGCATAACTAAAAGAATAATTTGCACATAATTGACACTAAAGAAAGCACTTAATAACCACTCACTGACAAAGCCTCCCTCAAACTAACTATAAGCTACTACATGATCATGGCTTCTGTCAGTATGCAGCCAAGTCCTGCCATCCAGTAACTCAGATAACCTCAGTGTGTAATCTTTTAATCACTGTGGTAATATGACTAAATCTAGATTAGTTAATTATTAATATCTAACTATTTAAACTAATTGCTTTTACTATGGACTCTAACAAAGGATTATATCAAAGAAATCAAAAATAAGCTTATTAATGTTGATAGGAAGATTAATTGCCACCAATTGTAATCGACAAGATAATATTGCGTTTATGCATACAAATGCCTTACAACCATGTTAATATTTGTTCAGTCATACCTTAAGACTATTTGGTAAAAACCTAGGGAACGCTGCGTGTAAGGTCACTTGCAATTGCGTGACGCGAAGGGAGGGCGTTGTAATCGCTTGCACACCCCCGCCCACCGCTTCAACCACCGCCCCTTAACCTCTGCAGAGAGGCAAGCGTTCAGTAAAAGGTTTGTATATACGTTACAAAGTTTAGTCAGTTGGCAGTGGCTATGGGAGGTAATTTGTAATTCTATGGACTAGAACACGGAATTCCAGTGTAATGCGGAAATTCATTAAAGCTAGTAAATTGGGCTAACGGCATGTCGTTCTGTGAAACATAAACTCAGAAGTTTTGCAGTTCTTTACAGCACACCACTTAGCTTGTACGTCAGAATGATTGCGAAAAAATTAAGAATAAGACAGGCTTTTTAGAAAAAATATTTCTGATAAACTTCTGTAGTATTTTTAGCATGAAAAAGTAATTTTCAGTAACACTATTTGATTCAGGAAGTGATTTGTAAACAAACAAACTACAAGTATATCCCTATTGGTCTCTGGTGCTGAAGGATTTAAAGGCAAATAAAAGTTAGCCCACAAGTTAACATTTATTTATACTGACTATATCACAACATCATAAATTTGACCAATAAAATGAAAGGAAAATTTGAATTTTGACCAATCACAGTCAGATATCGCAGTGAAAGTATCGTAAAATTTTATCAAATCCCTTTACCACGCTAAGTGCATTTGTCTTCTGGTCAGTGTAGCCAACTCTATACCCCTATAATTCCTGAGTATCACACAGGTTAATCAAGAACATCATTTGACAATTCTAAATAAAATGCCGAATTCTGCTTCATCTACTAATTTTAAAATGTCCTTTGTATTCAATGAAATTGTAGTCCCTTCATTCAAAGTTGATAACTGTGTTTTCAATAATTATATATTTAACTAACTTAATTTGTGTTCAGTGAAATAATTATTTTGGCATATTCAGCCAAAGAGTCTGAAATAATTTTGTAAATTATAAGTAAATACGTGCCTAAGCAACCACAAATTTTAATAAACACATTGTTCAGAATGTAAATTTTTGTTTTGCTTTCTCAGTTGATATTAGTAAAGAAAGGTAGCGACTGTAACAATAGATTTTCCTCTATTTCAGAGCGGTTTCTGAATAGGCAGCTATTCATAAGTAAACATAACATTTTATACAATTATTAATATTTTTGCGTTAATTTTAAATATGTATATACATATATATTACTTTTATTATCATTCTATTCATGAAATAGTCCTAAACCCGTATTTGGCCCTTCTCTATTGGCATTATTAACAATCGACATTCTTCTGTTGCAAGTTGACTTGAAAAGTAAAGTATTCATAATACAAATATACAAATATTACAATTTTTAAGTGAAGTCTAGAGGAATTATATTTAAATGCTTATTTTATTCCTGAAATAGTTCTAACAAATATCACTCGAGGGTCTTGCTACGTTCGTGAATTTATCGGCAATCTCAGACCTTCTTGTGATTAAATTGAGATAAACCTCAAAAAAATTTATTTGCTTTTTTTCTATTTTTACATTACTTTTTCACTACTAACATTTAAACAAGTTATTTCGTCGTCCTTGACTTTTGCTGGTGATATTTTAATTTATTTCTCGAAATGCTTTTAGAATTAAAGACAAATGGAGGAGAATATGTACTTTTGGGGTAACCTGTACGAGTGCGTATTAATGGTGAAATAAACAATAATTAGTTAGCACAACATAAAATTAAGAGTTATACGAACATTTGCTATTATATTTTAGTTTACTTTTCGCAGCTGAAATACAATTAACAATTATTAGACTAAACACACCTTTCAAATTAAGATTTCTACAGTATTTTTTTTTACTTTTCCTAAAAGACAAGTCTTCGTTAACTTCTTTCATACGTCTATTTTTTCTGCACTTACGAACAATTTATATTCCTTTCATATAACGAAGTAGGCGTCTTCGGAACTACTGAAGATACTTACAGCAACTTATGAATCACTTAAAGCATCTTCCGGTATAAATATATACTCTTTTGCACACTTACATTCAGCAGGCTCATACATTCTCGTAGAATTTAAATTGTTTATTCTGTATATCCATAACAACCAACATTACTGCCATCGACAAGAGTCGCGTCCGTTTTAAGCAATGGCATATGTTTAATAGAAATGAAATATTATTTTCATTGAAAATATTATGTTCGCGTTTTAAGTGGAAGTATGCAATACTGGTAGAAATTATCTTATCTTATTTAAGCAAGGCCAGTGATGTAAAGTTTAGATTTTTTCGTCTTTTTTCATTCTTTCCTTACAGATTGCTGTTTCATAAGATAAACTCCAAGCAATTCGAAGCAGGGTATTCTATATCATAACACCTTAGACACACACATAGATCACAATGTGTGTATGATTCACGTCATAGATACTATTGTTTCTTAAAAGTTTTCTACTTTATAATTTCAACACAATCTTCACACTTAGAACTCACATTTGGGAGTCTCCGGTTCAACCCCCTGGTTTCGGTCATCCTGTGTGGGTATTTTCGTGATTTTCTCTGGTCGCTTAGGACATGAAAACTGAGCTGAGGACTTGCTCAGAGCGTGCGGGCGCAGGTGGTGAAAACAAGTGCGAAACTCTGTATTCAAATAAGTGCTTTACAGATTAGAACGCTATTTAATTTTCATATTAACTGTAATACATATAGGTAATGAAGTTACATAAAATTCGTTAAAATGACTAAAAAGTTTTCATGTTTCCCAGTCTAACTCTGAGGTTTGACTCCTGTACCTCTTCTCTCAAACCTTTCGGCAGCATATATTACATATGTATGTATATGTGTATATATACATACTGCAGCTGTAACTACCAGAGGTCCAATTAATTAACTGGACCTTGTACACCGACGTACGCACTGTGCCCTGACTTTGTCCTGCCCTTACCCTTTTTGCAAGTATTGAGGTGGTAAATAAAATGACTAGGTAAAGGAATGAACCATGGCATTGTATTTGGTGCGTAGTTGTCAAAACTGGTGTCATATCTGAAAGCTCACACACATTTGCTAACTTTCTTAGAAAATATTTGTGATGAAAACGTTTGGTAAACCCAAAGCAGAGAGATATTTCAGCAGTGCCCACCCTGCTCAGCACATCTTGCTTTGTTTATTTTGTGTATACAAACAACAGTTGGCCTGTTTATATTTTCCTAATATTTTATTGCAGTAATAACTATAGTTTATATAAATTATAACTAATTAAGTGATAACTATATAAAATGTTATACTTTTTTAACAGAAGTATATTCTTAAATTAAGAATCCACATAATGAGTATGTGCGAATTCAATCATTCTTTTCTCGTATTTAATATTTTTAACATTTTGCATAAATTGGTAGTACTTTTCTATGAATATGTCGGACGATACTTGTACTTACCGAAATTCGTTGATTTATTCTTGATTGATTTATTTATGGACGCTCTTTAACAGCTCAGGACATCAGCGTCCCATTCAAATCAGGGCGTGAAACGGCCGACAAATTTTGCTCAGAGGCCTCTCTTTCAGGTTTGAGGTTCTTTTTCGTGCCGTAAATGTACGACACGGGACCCACGGCTTTACTTCCCTTCCGAAGGAAGCCATACTTAGGATTTTTACGCCCGAAAAAATCCATCAGTTCTGGCCGGGTTCGAACCCGCGATCTTGGGTATAGAAGGCAAGTATGGTAACCACTACACCATCAGAACCGACCTAGGCCATTCTGACGTTACTATCATGACCGACATTTTTAAGTGGAAGCAATGTATTTTTTTCTTCTTCAGACCCCCAATTACTTTATTACCAAAATTGAATCATAGCATTGTGAGTATGTTCATTGTAAAATGCTCAAAACATAAGGATTTTAACTCCTCGTGTTTATAACCATTCTAGTAATCCTTAGGTATACCTAACAGAGCCCTTAGCTATGTGCTTAGAGTAATCGTGAATTAAAGCTGCAGCCTCCTAGTGTTTAGCCACTTTCACCAAAAGCAAATTCCACTATTCCTGTAACATTCCTTATTATAACTCGCCAATGTATACAAGAATCGAAATCGAGAACGATATCTTGTCCTTTAGAACAATATTTGTCCTTTAGCACAAATCCCAGATGTTTGCAAAAGCTTTCTTCCTCTGAACTGGTATAAACAGCTCCAATTTTAAAGACAGTCATAAACTCTGCGGTAATTCGAAGTCAAAAGAGCCTTGACGTTCCAAAACGTAAATAATAACATCACAAGAGCCTATGGTCGACGCACTATATCTTCCGTTTGGTGAGTCAATAGAAAAGTTGTAGATGTTTTATGATAGTATGTGGGACATTTTAAAATTTTTAAAAATTTTTAAAAACAATAAATACATTTTTCTCTAGGATTAGCAGTCAAAATTAAAGAACCTATATCAGTTTTTTGTGCATATTTAAGAAATTTATTACATTTTAACTGTCTAGTTTTTGCATAAATGTTGCCCTCGCCTTATGTTGCGAAAGGAATTTGGCTACAGCTGCTGCATCTTTAGCAAATTTGTCACAAAGCAGCATTTATCGTCCCTATGATTAGTGCCTTGTTTTCATTTTTTCACCGTCATTTTTTAAGTGCCGCTAGTTGTTAGCTCAAAAGTCTGTTATGAAGTAACGAGAACTCATTATTTTGGAACATATGAGCAAAAGAAATATTCAAGAGTAGAGGCAACACGTTTCATAAGAGTGTAGAAAGTGAAGCACAACTGCGAAGAACCGTATACATAACGTAACTGGGTGTCAACAGGGAGAGAGAGGCGAAAAAAAAAAAAAAAAAGAGTAGAACTTTGTCAACAAACCCTTTCAACTGTTTACCTTCTCTCATAAGCTAGCCGTTATACTTATAAAATATGGAACTGCTGCTTTTAGAAAAAAGTCAACTGTTTGCTAAAATATGTGTTTATAAACCTTAAATATGTGGTGATGAGCCAGCGAATGCTGACACCATATTCTTAATAGGTGTTGAAAAGAAATCGCAGTTACCAATATTCATCATCTTGAACAGACATTTCTAATCCAGTTATTTTATCTTACCTTTATAGCAACTCATTCCTTTGGTAGAGTTTTTCTGAAAGAAAACAATGCTTTCTAGTCACTTACCGTCTCTGAGCCTGCTGCCGTAACCAACTCCTGCAGAGCACGCACTGATAAGGCCTGCTCTATCACAAAAACGCATTGCGACAAGTCTGGCGGGATGTTCTGTAAAAATATAAGAAGTTGTTTTACTTTCGTTTCACATATATTAAATGTTTATTTTAAGCTTTCTTTATTAAACTAATAAACTTATATACCATTAACAATGTCATAGTCGATCCATAAAGTAATGCATAACTTGATGAGCGTGCTGCACAGTAATACAAATGCTTGTGTACACCATTAGACAAAATTGGAATGCAAAAATACAGAGCGACATAATGAACTATGAAGCAATACTTTTCCCCTTACACACAGACGGACCTGATGCAATATCACGCCTCTTTTCACGAACGACAGCGGAGAAAACCGAGCCTAATTCCAGATAGTGTGATTTCAACAAATACAGGGAGATAATTTCCATGTTGGCTATGATGGCCTGATAGTTCGGCTGAATCAGAGCGACGTGCTACTTGCGCCAATGTGGTACGCTCGATTTCCTCACGGACTAACTTTTTTTTAGACTTCATAATTTGTCTACACTGTTCCAATATAACATATGTCGCTTTTATGTTAAAACAACATATAGGTTAGCTCAGCTTAGATTAGTTTAGCTTAAGTTTAAAAAAATAATATATGCAAACTTTACAGTGTTAATATCGTATGCCTTTCCTCCTTTGATTATGACTTATTTTACATGTTACATTGCTACATTACAGTTTCTCATTTTATTTCGCTGTATACTGAACGTGATTAACTGCTAACAGGAGTCCTAAAAAGTTAATTTTGCTTATGATTGCTTGTTTTCGGCCTTACGACTTTTCCATACGCCTGCATTATTGCAGTCACTTATCCGTATAGATACACCTTCCTTGAAATTGGGGGACTCGGTTTTCTCCGCTGTCGTTCGTGAAAGGAGGCGCGACTACTGCTCGACATAATGGACTACGAAGCAACTTGCAGTATTTTGCGTATAGACGAGAATGGCGCTCGTTGCCAACTACTGGTATCGTAAAGTGGCGCTGACACAACCTACTACAACATTCCGAACTATTTTAAAATGTTTACTTACCAACTTTATGATAAGAGGTGCTGGAACTGGCTACCACCGTTCATTCGTTTTACACGCCTCTTACAAAAACTATTCATTACTATCTGCAATTCATGTTGAGTAATATGGCTTCTGGCGATATTTTGTTTCACTTCTTATAGGGCACGTGGACTTGTCTTGTATACGATATTTTTTCATTTACCCAAGATATACTAATAATTCAAACACTCTTTCAATTTCTCGTATCGAAATATAAACTATGGTAACAAAGAAAAAAGAAGAAGAAGAAGAGGGAGGGAGGAGGAGGAGGAGGAGGAGGAGGAAGAGGAGGAGGAAGGAATTGTATTCACGTATGACACAGTTATTCTGTGTTCATTTAGTAGCTCTTTGCACACATAAGAAAGGCCTGTTTGTAGTGAAAGATGTCTTATGGCCGTGTGCACCATTCTCGATCAAATACTTTCTGATTGACGGTTACTGAAACGTGATCAAACTTTAACCGCGGTGAAATTATAGTTGTGGTGCGTCATAGTTAATTCTCGTTCAACGAACTTTCATCAGTTGATCCGGCGCTAGGTTGCTGAACGATCAGCATTCTACGATAATTACTCAAAGGAAAGTATCTACTCTGTAGTCAAGGAGATTGTAGTGTAATTACAATCCCTTTGTTTATGTCGCTTTGTTTTTGTTTTTGTGTTTGATTGCCATATTTAGGTAAACGAAAATGGAAAACAAAGAGATGTCTCCACATTTTTCTGAGCATGAGATAGACATTCTGTAGGAACTAGTTATCTCATATTGCAATAAACTGGAAAATAAAAAGACTGATGGATGTGCTTTAAAGGGAAAGGAGCCATGGGATGATTTAGTCATGCACTTCCCAAGTGAGTTCTAATTACCAAATAAATAAACAAATAAATAAATAAATAAACAAATTAATTAATTAATAAATCGCTATTTGTTAAAACAGCATGGGTCATGAAATGTTAAATTCTATTCATGGGTGAAACAGAGAAACTCTAACCTCTAAGCCATTTCATTTATTAGCCTCCATACTATACATTTTGATAGCCGGAACCTTTCTTCAAATTTCCTGTCCCCATACTCTTCAAAAGGGCCACGTCATTCCGCAATGAACAGGTTTTGACGTTAGTTCCGATTTAAGTAATCCAGGTATATTAACTCGTCCTCAACATCTTCATGAAAATCGAAACGGGCAGCCATTTTGTGTAACTTGCCCGCAATCAACGGAATTGATTGGTCCAGCACCCGCGGTCAAAGTTGACCATTAGCAGTTACCTTGTTTAACTTTGATTATTGTCGATGCAACGAAAAATCGCATTGAACGCGGTCAAACGCGTTTCAAACATTGATCGAAGATGGTGCAAATGGCCATTAATGATTTTTGGGGAGAATTCCCCCAAGCGATGACCGATTATCATCAACGGCCATGTGCACCATTCTCAATCAAATTCGTGTTGATAGAGGGTTACTGAAACGTGATCATACTTTGACTGCGATGAAATTGTAATTGCGGTGCATTATAGTTCATTCTCTTCAACGAACCGCTGTCAGCTGACCGGGGGCTAGGTTGCTGAACGATGACGATTCTACGATAATTACTCAAAAGAAAGCATCTAACTCTGTAGCTAAAGGGGCTGTAGTGCAATTACAAATTCCTTGTCTATATAGGTTTGTTTTTGTTTTATATATCAACATTTCATTTAATGCTCCTCCTAAATTGATGTTTTTTTCTTCTTTTTTATAAATTTAATTTAAATAGGTAGATATTTAAATTGGCAAGTTTTGTAATGCGCCGTGTACATAAATTGTTTGTTTACTTTTAATAACCGCAATAAACATATTACCTTGTAAGATGTTGCATATTTCTGAGTAGCTTAAGTATTCAGATAAAGTTGACTCATCCGGTTAATTTTGACTTTAACTATCTAATTTTATGGATATGTTTCAAATGACTGATGATGAATGTAATACCTGAAATTAAGCATGAGAAGGAAATAACGAAATTAAAATAGAATGGATTATATTTCTAAGTGGGATGAATTCTACTCTTAGTTGAAGCTTTCGTTATACAACATTCACATGAAGTTGTTCAGTTTTTCAGCAAGTCCTTTGCTGGATATCGATCAGAGCTCATCTAGCTTGAGAAGTGGATCTGCTTTAACTACCAAATGAAAAAGTGTTTTTATTTTAGAGTCTGAAATTAGATGCTAGTAGTTTAGATTTACAAAAGCCAGGATATTAGGCTCACAAGTTTCAACTCCGAGAATTTGGTATTAGATACCAAATATTTTTTCAGGTAAACTGCAGCAAATTTTTAGATGCAAGAATCCTGAACAGCAAGGAAGCTGACGCAGAGATCAAGTCTTGGAAAGTACAGGATAGTTTTTAAAGAAAGAAACAGAAAATGAATATATCAACTTAAGACCACAATGGCCTAAGAAAGGGCAGAACAAAACTGCCTGTCTTCCTTCAATCGATGCGTTGCCTCCCCTCGCCCGGTCTACTGTAACATTGGCGGAATAAAAACAACCAGTACAAGAGAAGTTAGTGCGTGTATCTTTATTGTTATTAAATTCTATGTCAACATTACAAATATATTTTATGCATGAGTCGTAGACCGTACATGCTTAAGTAAAATACACAATTAGGAAGAGGAACATATAATAATACAAATAAAACAATATTAATAATAAATAGATAAACATTAAAAATAGGATTTTTGATTGATTTATTTATGGACGCTCTTTAACATCTCAGGTCATCAGCGTCCCATTCAACTCAGGACGTGAAACGGCCGACAAATTTTGCTCAGAGGCTTTCAGGCTTGAGATTCTATTTTCCTGCCGTAAATGTACGACACGGGACTCATGGCTTTACTTCCCTTCCGAAGGAAGCCATATGTAGGATTTTTACGCCCGAAAAAATCCATCGTTCCTGGCCGGGTTCGAACCTTTGGTTTAGCAGGCAAGTGTGGTAACCACTACACCACCAGGACCGACTTAAAAATAGGAAGAACGATATTTACAGATACATGAATGGAAACATATTACAAATTATTTATTATTATACGAGTTATTTTGTTCTAACCAGAAAATAAATTGCTTCTAATTTAGAGCACTTTAGCTAAGAAAATGCCCATATTAAACCAATAAGTGTGGTTCGCAAACGATACCAGCATGCCAATCGTCCTCTAATTGCTTTAAAGTTTTCAGTAAACAGTGTTTTTCTCAGGTGTTTCCTGTGAAATATGTACCTACTCTCATCCCTTACACAAAATGGACATATTCTCCTATCAAAAGTACTCGTTTTTTTTTTTTAAGTCTTCCAACTTCCTAGTCTAAGCCAGGCCATTCCTGATCTCGCCTCCAAGAGAGGTTAATGTGATGCGAATGAGTTTCCTCTTGTAAGAAGGAAATATAAACGGCTTTCTTCTATTCCAAAAGTTTATTGAATGGGTTGAGATGCATAAAAACGTAGTGAAATTAAATGTGTGTTTTTTCTTAATTAATTTTTTCTTAATTAAACAATTAATTTGTTTTTGTTTGTAATTAATATTACTTTCGAATTAAACAGAATTAAACAGAATATGCAGAATATGCAAAAACTGTTCAATTATAACTAAATTTTGGTTTAGAGATAGAATAAGCTAGAAAATCGATGAAACTAAATTAAGGATAATATAAATTGTCAAAAGTAAGTTCTAGTACAAATGCTCTAGAACATACTTTTGAAGGAAAATGTATACTTAAGAGTGTTGCTAATTTGAAGTTGGTCAATTTCAGAACTCTTTACATACGGCTCAAGAAACCAAATGTATAATTATTAAATGTATTTTATTAGTTAACATGTATCATTAACAATACAATGATTATAATATTTTTATATCTTGTATCTTCAAGAGCTATGCTGCTTAAACGGGAGACTAGTACACATGCCTACAACAACGAGAGTAATTGTGGAAAAAGAAAATTGCATGACAGCAATTATTGTCATAAAACCCGAAATTCAGGTATTAAAAATCACACAACTGTGCCATTCACATACAAACTGCATTGAATCCGCATATTTAGATAAAAGTTGGATTTTTAACCAATATTATTAAAATAGAGACAGCATTATAAATAAATTAAAAGAAATAAGATATAATATTAACTAGTTACCAATCATCTATATGGCAGATGCAAATGTTGTGTAGTGACCATAATATAATTTATTACGGTTGTCAATTTAACAGAAAATAGGAACAAGGTGCATGGAGTACCGCTAAAGCATTTAACATCAAAAAAGCAAACTGGGAAAAATTAGAAAAGAAATTTCAACTACCAGATATGTCACAAATAAATGGTAACATAGATTAAAAAAAAAACAAAAAAAAAAAAAACGTTAGAACTAACCAAAGCAGTTCAGAACGCGGTGAAATCTAACGTTCCAAGATTAAAAAGCATACCATAGGGATGTCTTTTTGGAATGAAACGTTACAAAAATTAAGGAACAAAGTAAGAAAAGATGGGACAAATTGATCAAAAATCTGTGGTAGCGAGGGACAGAGATTCAAACCTAACGAAATACAGGGAAACTTAAATTAAATACATTGAAAAAATTGAAAAACCCGTAAAATGTCCTGGCAAAAATTTGTGGAAGAAAATTTATGCAAAAACATTTGGGGAGTCCCGTATATATTGATCATGGAGAAACTAAAAGCTCCAGAAGTTTTATCCACCATGAACAGAGGAGACGGTACTTCGGCACAAAATTGGCTCGAGTCAACTAGTCTCTTGTTACAAAAACTTCTCCCACCAGGTTAAACTCTACATGATAATGAACATCCTAAAGAACTGGGGAAAGTATTAGTAAACAAAAAAAAAAAAACAAACAAAAAAAAAAAGAAAGAAAGAAAAGAAAAGAAAAGAAAGAAAGAAAAAGGACTTATTTATCCATATGCCAAATAAATCAGACAAACAATAAAAACTCTGAAATCCAAAAAGGCACCGGGACCAAATGAAATAAAAACAGAAGTAATTAAAAATTAGAGCATAAGATTACTCCATACTCACAACAGCTTATAACATCTGTCTCTGGCAAGGAAAAGTGCTTTATTGTTGGAAAGAGGGGAATGTCATAATTTTGAAAAAAGGAAAAGATAAGATATCACACAACTTAAATCATACATACCAATTTACTTATTAAACGCTCTAGGGGAAATACAAGAAAAATTAATAGCTAAAAGGATTCACGATTCAGAGTTATGAAAGGAGAGAGTGCTAAACAATTTGGGTTTAGGGAAGGAAAATCAACGGAGAACACTATTAATGCAGCATTGATCAGTGTAAAAACAACAACACAGAAATACAGTGGCAATAGTTTTTTATATTGCTGGAGCGTTTGATAATCTCTGGAGGCCAGCACTTTACACAATTCTGAGAGAAAACAACTTTCCCAAATGCCTATATAACATTTTAAAAGAGATTACTGTCAAAACAGAAGGGTACACATCATTGGCATCAATAGAAAACTAACCAGAGAAATCACTAAGGGATGCCCACAAGGGTCAGTACTAGCGCCCATATTATGCGACATTCTGATAAAATCTATTGAAAAAATTAGAAGAGAACGAAAACAAAAAAGAGGTAATTGCTTATGCAGACGGTCATCTTATCATCATTGAAGGGAAAAGTAGACAGGAATTAGAAAATAAAGCAAACTTAATAAACATTATTGTAAGTAACTGGTGTATTGACTGCTAGCTGGAAATAGCCCAGGCGAAATCTTCATACATGTTATTAAAAGGAAAGTTAATTAAAGAGGGATGGCTCTATCTATAAAAATAAACGGCAAAAACATAAAAAGCTCAAAAAACTCAGAAATCATAAAATATCTTGGAATTCAATTAGGTGAAAAAATGAACTTAAAAAAAAAAATAAAAAACACATCGAAGACACGAGGAACAAGGCAGAGAACATTATGCTCAAAATAGCAAATTTATGTCAAAAACAATTTAAATTATCAATGGAGGCTATCCGTTTATATCACATGAGTATTTTTGCAGCAATATTATCATACGTCTCAGGAGTCTGGAAAAAAAAAAAAACAGTGAAGTGCTCATCAAGAGATTGGTAAGAAGGTCACAAAGAAAAAATATTATTAGGTGCACAGGAGCAATGTCAACAACAACAACAACAACAACAACAACAACAACAACAACAACACTGGGATCCTAGTAACACTGGCCACCTGGTCAATATATCTTCAGATTAGACAGAGAGCAGCGAATTATTTGAACAAGAATTACCAAAACATTAAAGAGATAATCGGTAGAAGCTGCACCGTTAAATGTCAAATAAATGAAGCGTTAATGCAGGAATGGCAGGAGGACTGAGAAAGGATAGACGAGGGAAGAAGAACGCAAAAATATTTCCACCAATAAAAGAAAGAATAAAATTAAAACACATTCAACCTGCCAAAGGTTAAGTACACTTCATTACGGGACACGGTCCTTACCAAGTCATTTAGAAAGAATAAAATTACAACCCAGCAGTAATTGTGACAATTACAAAATGCAGGATACACTGGAGCATGCAATACTTGAATGTCCCAGTTACACACAGGTGGTCGGTGAGGAAAGAAGATTATTGGCAGGAAAAAACACAAATAACAACAAAGAAATAAAAAAGAATTCAAAATTTTACAAAAAAATAACCGCAAAAATATCTGAGATAAGGATAGAAAATTTTAGAAACACAAGAAACTATAACTGTGGAAGGAAAATAACAGCAGATGGGTCAAACTTGTTCAACTATGAAGACCACATAGACTTATTAAGAAGAAACAAATGCAACCCCAAACGAAATGCCAGAAGTGATTAACAACAACGAAATTGAGCAGGAGGAAGAAATAACAACAAACAGAAGAAAATAAATTGGCAGATCCCTGGTAAGTAGGAAGAAGCCGAAAGAAGAAGAATACAAAGGAGAAGAAATGGGGGAGTATGATACAAAGACTGTACGAAAAGAATTGAAGGAGAATATTGTCAGAACACAGAACATCTAAGGGCAACAGTTAAAGAAGCAATTAATGAAGAATGCACAGATAGAACTCTGCACTACTAGAAAAAGGTAGCAGCATATGTAACTTTACAATCTTAATTCTAACCTTAAGCAAAAACTACCACAAATTCCAGCTGCAACTTGAGACTGGCAGCAGAATAAGTAGGGGTAGGTTTTTATTTTACGGACGCTCTTTAACATCTCAGGTCATCAGCGTCCCATTCTATTCAGGGCGTGAAACGGCCAACAAATTTTGCTCAGAGGCCTCTTCTTTCAATCTTGAGGTTCTTGTTCGTGCCGTAAATCTACGACACGGGACCCAAGGCTTTACTTCTCTTCCGAAGGAAGCCATATTTAGAATTTTTACGCCCAAAGAAAATCCATCAATCCTGGACGGGATTGAACCCGCGACCTCGGATTTAGGAGGTTACTACTTGACCACTAGGACCGACGATATAAATATGGAGAATAGCTGCAAAGATTGTAGTTATGACATGTTGGTAACTGTCAAGTTTCACTATATATCATTTAGACATAAGCTTTTACATTCATACTATTTAATAAATCTGTCTTTCGGAAATTATTCTCGATCGTCTTGGAATAATGTGGTCTTCAAACATCAAGTTCAACATTCGCCTTGTCATGATGAAAAGTCAATTGAATTAACTCGTTAAGTGGCAATATATGCTAATTAACTTAATTGGAGTTTAATGACGGATCAGGTTCCAATTGTCGATGCAACATCCCAATTAAAGAAGAATTAAATAGGAATTAAAATTAACCGAGCTCGGTGAGATCTGCCCTTATTTCAGCAAGATAACGGGCCAGCGCATGTCTGTGATTACGGCCTCAAAAATATCGACTTAATAATATCCTTTCTCGTTCCCTCAACTGTTCGTATTTGACTCCCTCGGACAATTTCCTGTTCCTCAACATGAAGAAACAGCTAGCAGGAAAGAGTTCAGAGCAAATGAAGGGGTTGTCATCTAAACAAAAGCGTTTTTATATAGCTGAAGAAATTTTATGGATGGTACAGACAAATTAGAACGTTTCTGGAATAGGGTATTAGCTTTTATTGATAAATAAAAACATTTTTTACAAAAGAGTCCTCTCATTTTCTATTTGTTGTATTTTTAAAGGTATAAACCGCTTTTTTTTCTGCTTTTCTCCAGAATTCGCCCCTCTATAAACACAGCAGGAACAACTCCATCTGTCTGCAATTCTAGACGCCACATTCATTACTTTATTTTCTTTTGGAAGTGGGTGTGCACATGCTTTTGTTTTGGAAGGCATGTGAGGCTCTCTTCAACTTCAACATAAGTTCCTTTCAAAACAGGTGGTGTGTTCTTACTCAGCACAGTCAGCTTTCCGTCCCACCGGAGACTTCAAAATGAGCAGCATAGAGAAGAGAGCTTGTTGACATTTACCATTTCAACAGTTTCACTACTGCTATGCACTGGAGCAAAAAAACAAGTGTATGAATTCTATCGGGCATAACTCTCTTTGTGGACAAAAAGCTGGAGTTTATGACGTCAAACTTTTCCCCACTGCCTTTCACTGGTGCAGCAATATTCCGTTATGAAATGCCATTTATGAAACCCCAGTCTCTTTATCTTGTTCTTTGTTATCCGCGCGTTTACTGTCGCGAAGTTCTAACACTTTTGATCCTTTTTTTTTAAATCTCAATATCTTACCGTTTGTGTGTCAGTAAATATGTGTTTGGTATTAAACGAAATGTTGTCTATTCTTTTGGCCTCCAAGCAGTTATGGACTTTCTTTCAGCTCAGCTGAACTCTCTTCTCAAACAACTCAAAAGTTGTTAGTCTAGTTAAAGTTTTCATATATTTTATATAAACATTTTACATTAGCAATTACACTTTGAAATATCTGAAAAATTACTGAATGAATTTCTTTAAAACTTTATCATATGCACAAGAATGTGTAGATCTATTATATAGAGCGTTTTAGCGTATGCCAAAGGAATGTAGCAATTGCAGTTGAACTATTAAAAAGATGTTTAAAAAGTTGTTCTTCAAATCTCCATCCATTTTACTTTCTAGGCACCAAAAATTACGATGAATAAATTTAAACGCGAACAGACGCACACATACATTTAATACCGTTAACGTTCTAGCGGTCGCAATTTTTGTTGTTTATCATCGAAACTAGCACATAACAATCAATTATTGAATGATTCATTGAGTTCATTAACCAGCAAATTTGGACCATTGGGGTGGGGGTTAATCTAAAACGAAATTTTAAAAAACTCTCTAGCGGTCGCAATTTTTCTTCTTTTTCTTTTTTTTCTTGTTCTTCTTCTTCTTTAATGAAACTCGGTATATGCTATTAAAATAAAATAAGAAAAACAGTTTCGGGAAATCACCAAATTAGACTATTATGAGTGGCAGTTTACCTGATAACCACAATTAAAAAAAAATTGCAACGGTATATATCATTTAAATAAAATAAGAAATATACGAGTTTCTGAAAACCAGGGAAATCGGACAATTACGTTTAGGGATATGTCTGAAACCAGAATTTTTGTAATCGCAAAGGACCTGTATTAAGGTAGCCCGGGAGGAGAAGTGGCATGCTGGGAGATTTGCGTATTGCCGCCAAGTGATAAACTCGTTGGTACAGCGGTCGTCCTGTGGCTTCAGTAACGGGCCGAACAGCAGCGGAAAAAGTCAACTTTCAGGGAATGCTGGAGCTATACGGAGCGATGCACAAATCTGAAGGGTAGTGCATGCACTCTATCACCTTGGTAGTGTAAAGTGTACAATAAGGGCATGCAGAGAGAACACAGAGGTTTTGGAAAAAACACACACACACACAACTATATCTTCAATTAGCGTTACTTATTTTTACTACATTCTCTGCTCTAGCGCTCTGTGATAATCTTCACAAGTTCTACTTGCTGAGGAATTCGCTTAGTTTACGCAACTCCTGCGTGACAGGCGTTTTATACATGCGAAAGCCTCCCCCAGTCTATCATGTGATTGTTACGCATAGCCCAGTGTGCAATTAAAAACAAGTGTCACACTCTTAAAGTTGCCTAGTCTCCCAGGTAACTTCGTATGATATTCTGTATGTATAGTCCAGTGTGTTATTAGCTAGGTTGACTTGAATACAGTTATTCGTGTGTTTATTATTGCCGATAATGCAATACGAGAGCGGTCTAAATAGCTCTAGGTCCAACAACGAAGAAACGAGTTTTTAATGTTAGTATTACTTTTGTTGTAATATAATTCCCCTTAAGGTGAACAGGTTTATTCCATAATGTTCCAATGCCACCATTCCGTCTCTGAAGGGCTTTCCATATGTCTGCAAAATATTCCTCTACAGTTACAATCGTCTCCTGATTTAATGAAAAACGCTGACCAACGAGGAAGAATTTCAGTTTTGGGAACAAATGGAAGTCATAGGAAGCCAAATATGGGCAGCAGGGTGGATGGTCCAACTATTCATGCTTTAAATATCTCAATTTTCCCATTGCTAATATATTTTTATGGACAGATGCATTTTTCTTCTTCTACGAACATTGTCTTCTCTCACGAATTTTTTCACCTACTTCATTTAAAATATTGTAATGGTATTCTCCGGTTATGATTTTATCGTTTTAAAGATAACCGTCCCAACTTTTTATTTTCATTCTTTTCAGAATGTCCTCGGAAACGTGATTCGTTCCTTATTGATTTTTTATTTAAGTTAAGACTGGTGGCACCCTTTCCTGCAGATGGATCCGACATCTCTGTTGTGGAGCTGAATAGGTTTTGACTATTGTTTGGATTCTACAAGTAGTTTATGACGGTGGATCCAAATCTCATCTACAGTTTTAAGCCAAGTCGACACACAAAATCAATTTGTAGCTCCAAACACTCTTATGACATTTCGTTAGTAAGCACGGTACCCACATTGCTTGAAGCTTTTTCATATGCAATCTTCATGCAAAATATAACCCACAAGTTCATTTGAAATGGCCATAGCCGCAGAGATTGTGCCCACTACTCGCCGGTCATATAGTTCCATATCATATATTTACTCATTGAATTCTCTTGTTGCACTTTATGGATGTCTTTCATGTTGATCATCTTCAACGCTATACGAAAACGTTTAAATTCAGCAGGCCATTTTTAATGTTTGAAAATAAAGAAGAAGAATCTCCATAAACGTCCATAAATTTGACATTAATTTCCTTTAATGTTAAACCATCTTTTACAGCTATTCATTATACGACACTCAATTTTATCCATTTAATATAATACCCTCATCATTTCCGCTTTAGAAAGTTGTATTAAATTATCTATTCGAAACAATAACTTTACTTTTTAAAATAAAGGCTTAAGACAAATGTAAATACTTATTTATTTGCGTCATTTAAAGACGCTGTTTAATATTTCAGGTAATCAGCGTCCCATTCAAATCAGGGTATAAAATGGTCGATAAATTTTGCTTAGAGGTAATTTTTTTCAGGCTTAAGGTTCTTTTTCGTGCCTTAAATCTACGACAAGGACCCATGACTTTACTTCCCTTCCGAAGGAAGTCATATTTAACAAATGTTTTACATAATTTTTTTCTCTGTTTTGTATTGTGCAGTATTTTAATAATAATATCCTTAAAAACACTCACACAATTCTCTTTTTTACTGACTGTTACTTCCGATAAAACGTAAAAATTCCTCACCTTTTCTGCGTTATTTGTAACATTTTTGTACACAAAATTCATTTTTAAAAATTATCTTTATATTATATAACAATAAAAGTATTTTTAAAAACTATAACATTTTGATTCGTTTTGAAACAGAAAGGATATATTGCTGGGTTATTAGTAATGGGCTCTAACAAGATCATGTGCTGGTCATGCACATTATGTTTTGTGATTCGACATGTTATATTTAGATCTTTCAAATGAACCAAACTTAATTGTCCCCCCCCCCGGTACCCTTTTCTTGTAAGTGTGCCTCCTGAGATATTTCAAATTGAAATGATGCTAAATAAAAAAAAAGATTTTTTTTTTAAATATTACAAATATAAATACTTTAACAATTTCTAAGACTAGTAGCTCATAAAGCTGGGAACAATTTAAGTCATTGTACATTTTTAGGCAATCAGAAAGAGCTAAATTAGAATTGGAGTTATTAATAATTTTAAGTTAATTTATTGAAAATACTGAATATAACAACACATTTTGGAGCTATTTACTGAGCAAGGATAAGGATCAGATTGAATTGAATTGGATTGGACTTGACTGTTAAAAGTCAGAGGGGGATATTGTTCATGATAGGCCATGTGTGCCTATGTCATTATCCCCAGTGGCGGTACCTCTAAGAAGGGAGACACCGGGAGGCCAGGATACATGGACGTAAGCCTAACATTGTTTTCAGCTGGAACATCTGAACATGGCGGAACTCTACAGAATTTGGCTGCTTCCATACCAGAAAGGGGGACAGAAACCTTTCCACCATCACAGCACCCTCCCTATTCCGCCACTCTTATTGGTTCGAATTGCCCATCTAAAGATCATATTATTGCTCCTTTACAACGCGGTGAAGCAGGGCAAACCCCAACTGTTTCCAGACCTAAAGTTCTGGTAAGATTTTAGTAATGGGTCAAGAGAAGGTGGGGAAGATAAACACAGGACCGAATGTGTGTTTGCCTCATGTGAACCAGTAGCTATTGATGTGTTTTATTTACGAACGCTCTTTAACATCTCACGTCATCCCGTGGGTTCCACGCCCTTATTTCCCTTCCGAAGGAAGGCTTACTTATGATTTTTACGCTCGAAAAAATCCATCAATCCTGGCCGAGTTGAACGCGATCTTGGGTCTATGAGACAAGTATGATTACCACATAGCACCAGGACCGACATATCAGTAGCTTCCCTTTACTATGAATAAGATGTAAAGGGAGGGAGAGTAGTGAAGAATATTGGTGGAGTGAAACTGGGAAAATGGAAGAACATTCTCCCCCCCAAAACCTAGAAAAGGCCTACAGCTGCTACTCCACCACAGTTATCGAATCCCAGTTCAAAGTCATACCAGCCCAATGCTGTAGATAACTAGCATATCAGGGTAGCTAAAATTTTCATAGATGTGCATTACAAGAAATTAAATTTAGTATTACTTTAGCCTATTATTTATTCAAGATTTTATAATATGAAATTTACATTATGTAAAAGGTGTATGTGATATGTAATGCAATATTTTATGACGGAATATTGTGTGATAGTTTAAAAATAAATAAATATCTTTATTATGTAATTGATTTTTTTATTTTTTACAGGGGTTGTTTGAGTTACGGGATGGTTGAGCGAGTCTGCATACTGGGAGAAGTCAGGCCTCAAGACTGTATAATACATGTGCAGGTAGCATCTTGTAGTTTGTTTGAGGGAGGTTTGGTCAGTAAGAGGTTGTGCATTCGTGTGTTACTCTGTGCTTTCATTATATGTAAATTGTGTGGTAATTGTTCATCAGTTTGGCCATTATATAAATATGGTCTTGAAGAACGTTACACGTGTGTATATGAAAACAGATTCTAGAAGAGAGGCGATAAGGCGATTCGCAACAAAATATCCTGGCTATCGCCAGCTAGTTGAAAGGTTACGAGAGCCAGGATCTCTCAATGACAAGAATCACGTTCCGAATCGGTAGGTATTCTTATGGAAGAAAATGTAGATGATATACAGGAATTTCCTTCGCATATACCGGCAAAGTATTGCTGCTGAGGGGCATAATTGTCAACCTTTCTTATACCACAGGTTAGTGATTATTATTATTAATTTTAAATTAGTAATATTTTATGCTTTCAATAAAAATATAAATACTAACTTTAAGCGCTAGGATTCAATCTTCCTTTTTGTCGGTTGCTGCGGATACACATCCCCACTAAGCAGTCGCGCTCAGGGAACCCATAACTCAAATAACCTCACTGTACTTGAACGGCAAACTCCTAGAGATAAATAGACAGCGGGAAGAGAGAGAGAGAGAGAGAGAGAGAGAGAGAGAGAGAGAGAGAGAGAGAGAGAGAGAGAAGGGGGTGGTAGTTAACTGTTTAGCTCCTATAATATTTTCTAAACAACCTAGTCCTAAAAGAGTGACTTATGGTCATGTTATCTCCTTAACCAAGAATGAGGAACCTTCTTCCAGGATTGAGCTACTCATTCCTTCTCTTATTAGGTCTATTTTCGAAAGATCTAAGCACAGATGAACTTACCTTGTCGGCTATGGTCTCTAGATAGCAATGTCTGTTGCCGAAACCTTCGGCTGCCAAACACACACGCTCTCCAGTGGCAGTGCACGACAGGCACACCATGTCTTCCTGAAAGTGAAACACAAACAATAATTTTACTACAGCATCAATTCCTGTGAAACATTTCTTAAACTACAGAGAAAACGGCGATAGAAATACATTGGTATAGGCTGTATCCACGATAACGAGATTAAAATACCATAATAATTTTGTTCTAAGGCTGTTTGGAATTTCCTAAACTGGGAATGTTTTTTTAATATTTCTTCAAATGTTTGTGTAAAAAGAAGAAAACTTCAAGAAAATATGAGAAAATATATGGATGCTAGTGTGTGTGTGTGTGTGTGTGTGTGTGTGTGTGTGTGTGTAGAAAATTGAAATTAATGTTTTGACAGTGTTTTAAGTAATTTTCGAGCTCACTATGTATATTCATTTACACCTGAACCCATGTGTATGATTTTGGGAATATCGTCATTATTCATTTTTTAATTTTGAATAAACCTTCTGATGAAGTTATTTACTGTTCTCATTTAAAAAGTTACTTCAGAAATATTTTAATACTTTACATTTTTGCAAAACATTTTTAAAAGTAGGCAAAAATGGCATTTTATCTATTTATTTTATTTGCTTATTTTAAAATAACATTAAAATTTACCTCAATGTTTTTTACAGATAAAATTATAATTATGAAGAACTATGCTGCTGTTTCGAAATTAAAAAATGATTTTGCACTTTTCATATATTAACAAAATAAAAAATGCATTAATCCTCAGCGGTGATAAATTAAGCGCAAAAAAAAAAAACAGAAAAAATCTTGCAAAAACATCCATATTCCCCAAAATTGATCTGAATCTGGAATGAGCTTTTATTTAGTTTTGTTTTCGGGTACTTGCCTTTTTCTTCCAGAATATCTTTAACACGAAATAGTAGTGGTAGTAGAGGTAGTAGTAGTAGTAGTAGTAGTAGTAGTAGTAGTAGTAGTAGTAGTAGTAGTAGTAGTAGTAGTAGTAGTAGTAATAATAATAATAATAATAATAATAATAATAATAATAATAATAATCATATTGATATATCGTCTGTGTTTATATCTTTTCTGCAAAAAGTTTAATGTCCTGGTGAAATCTTTCTGCTTGTTTTTCTCTCACATGCCCACATTTTCTGGAAGGACTCGACGTGTGAGTGGAGAAAATAAAGTTTATTCTTATGGTGCAACCAATTTTGGAAGTTTTCCAGCATTATTTCAACAAGTATCTAGTATTAAGGAATTCTCTTTTTTAAAAAAAGAAGTCTTGGGTTACAGACTTAAAAGTATTACATGCGCTTCTTTCAGTTCATTTTACATTTCTGTCGAGCTCTTAATTCCTCGACAGCCCCTAAGTTAAGCCCCATTATAATATCATCTTAACTTTTTTCTTAGAGTATTTTGGGAAATCCTAATTTGAGGAACATTGAACACTTTCCTGCAAAACTTCCACACAACAAAAGATATACGTACTGTTTACAGATTAAGTAACAATTAAGCATGAAACCTCTTCTTCCTTACACGCGAGGTTGCCGAAGTTTCACCCATAGTATAGCTGACTGAAAGTTGCATGGCAGTCCAAGGTGAACGCTACACTACAACAGACTCGCTCACTTTCGACACTGTTGCTGTGATCAGGATGTACGGAATCCGGTTCTAACCCCTCTCTCTACAATGCTGGCGTCAACCCTACGCTGATATCTTGTTTTCGAAGGAATTGTTTCATTTCTAGTAATATTATACCTTTATTTTAAGCATAAAAATACTCGACGGAGTTTTAGAAACAATGTAAACACCAATCGCCAGATAACAATGCACAATAGGCTATGTAATATTAGCTGATGTTACAAGCGTCAAAAGTCTGCTAACCTAAAATAATTTGAAGGAAATATCCCAACAGTCCCTTGAGAGTACAGGTTTTACTACAGAATTAGAAATATCCAAAAGAATCAAATAATAATAAAACAACAAACGGAGAAAGGTAAACATAATGTACCAATCTGACCCTAGCTTGTCACACATATGCTTATCACCAGTCTTAGTGCTGGAATTTTCCTTGCCCAGATTACATACAGCTGCATTGACCACAGAATCTGATCAGAAGTTGAATGTTCCTTAAGGCGGTCCTTGATATGTTGCTTTGCTTTCAGTCACTTGTTATTACCTTCTAAGGTAGCTGGATCAATTGGAGCTGAGGTGTATGCGTTGAAAGTTCAAATGACCTAATTCCTCCACAGGTAAGCAGAGATGTAGTAAGCGAACAGAATGCAGAGATGATACTTTGTAAAAGTGATACAGAGTGGAAGTGAATAGCAGTATGGCAGCAAGGAGATGACAGTGGCCAGTCCATTCCTGCACGACCCTTCCAATCGGGACGCAGAACTGTGTCCGCAATACCTGAAGGAGAGAATATTTCTGCATTGTAACTTGTCAAGGACTGTTTATTTTAATCAGACGTTTCATTGACTGTAAACTCTCAATATGTATGCTCAAGAACTCGTTGCACTCGTTCCATTGCCACTGAGGTTAGGTTTCTATGGTCTATTTTACAGCAATGCAAGAAATTAGACAGTTTTTCGACATTAAAAACGAAGAAACTACTTCTTCCCATGCTCGGCTGTACCAGTAGCAGTTTAGCATACAGTAAATGCACGTCCCCTCTCTTCTTCTCACTCTCATTCTAGCAGTGTAACTAACTGTTTATTTCAAATAATCAGCAACGGTACCCGAAACATTATGGGATCTGATGTTATTGAGCTACATTTAAGTAACGACAGTTGCAATGAAAATGTTACCCTTGGTGTAAAATAAGGCAGATCAAGTTTGCTCTTGCTTCGCGAGCGACCAAAGCGGCATTATCGATTTCAATGTGGAAACGAGATCATCGTGATGTTATAGGTCGAGCCATCAGAATGCAAAGGGAAGGTGGGAGGTGGCTGCAGAACAAATCTTTTGAGATTCTTTCTCCGCGCGCATTCTTTCAATGCCATACCATTTCTTAATTGCTTTCCGTTTTGCCCTAGATTTTTCTTGATCTTTTTTCATGTTTCCAAACCATGAAAGGTTTTACTGAAGGAATATGACAGGAATATATTTTTGGTTAATTGCAGTAATTCGATTTCAAAGCCTAAGAAAACACCCTCTCTTTGATTTTCAGTGTTATTTATTGGGAATGGTATGTTATTTAAGAAATGCATTTTACAGAACAGTTGATTAGAGCCTAACTCCTCCTTATTGGATGCTGCTGCCTTAAGGATATGTTTAGTTTTGTTACAAAGTAAAAGAAAATCTGATCCTCGGACTCACAAAGGGGCAATGTCATCTAACAAGTTGGTGCAGAGATAACAAAACGGATCAATAATAAATATGTCCAAATTTCATTTAAAACTTTGCACTTGCAAATGCTATCAAAGAAGATGAAAAAACCAAAAAGGTTCTTTGAAATCATCTTCTTGACTTAGTCTCATTCTCCAAATTTGAGAATATAGGTATACATTTTTGATTTGTAAAAAAAGTATGATGAATGATTCAGAATGATCTTTAGACTTTGTAGTACCATCAAAATATTGCTTCAACATTGAATATTCCTAGAGCGAAAAGCAGAATATGATATAGCTCTAATTAATAACATGTGTGTTGCAAATAACATGTGTTTAAGTTGTTGCATAAATATCAGTAATTTTTGTTTCATGTACAGTAATGAATATCTTTATATATTTATATCAATGTACTCGTAATTAACAAGACAATAAAGTTAATACACTTAAAGGAGTTAACTTAAGAAGATGCCAGTCTAATGGTCGTCTGGAGATTTACCAGCTATGACAATTGACATCTCTCAGCCTACACCTTATATCTGACTCCTCCAAGAATTTATTAATGAATTTTTGGGCCCTTCATTTCGAACTGGCTGCCCATTTTTCTGTGTCAAGGTATCCTTGAATGACATTAGTTGGTTTTTATTTAATAAAAATCAACCATTAGAGACAATATTACTATACATGGAAAACAAACACATTACAGAGTTGCATTTCTTTTGTTCTCCTTTACATTTAACACCGTTAGGTATGGTAATGGGGATAAATTTAAACACGCAATTATAGAATATTAAAATTTATTAATACCTGCATATAATTCTTATTTGGTATAAGTTTGTTTTATTATCACTAACATGAAATCAGTCCACATTTCGTAGCCATTTTTGTCTCACTTTTTCTATGTAGCTGCGAGCCCTTTTTTACATTTGTATCTAACCTTTTCCTACCTCTCATGTCAATTGTTAGCTTATTCCACTTTGGTAAAAGAAAACGTTCTCTCCAAAATTAGGTTTGTTCACATTACAAAACACAAATCAAATATTATCCCATTTCACTACAGATTGAACATTTTTCTTTTATAGACCCCTTTCCTTCCTATTTACTTCACTTCACTTCGAATGTGAACCATCTCTCTCTACTTTATCACAGATTTCAACATACTCCTCCTCCCTAATTAATTTTAGTGTTTTATGCCGTTTTAAGTGCTTTTATTATTAAGACTGGTCCATAATTTCTGGTTTTCAATATTTTCCACCCTACTTTTAATCCCATTTCAAAATCATTCCCTCGTTCTCTTCTCCTTTGTCAGCAACGTTCCCTTGCAAGTATTTTATGAACTTTGTTTATACATTTTTCTGTCACTATAATTTTCTCCAGGACCTTTTAAGTCAACATTTCAAGAAAAATTTATCCATGATATTGTTCTTTCCCTTGTAAGATTCATATCCCCAAAACTCCGATTTTCGGTCACAGTGCTGATTAACTTTTCTCGTGCTTTTCTTCGGTCACAAAGGCAAATATTGGGTTTTATATTCTTTATCATGAAACAGCACACATTCTTTAAATTTGAAAACAACAAAAATATAGGTAGAGGAAGACAAGTCAATTAAGAATCCTGGATAACGCTTTTAGGAAACCGCTTTGTACCACCTATTTTTGTCGACAAATTTTTTAAATTATTTAATTGTATTACAAGTGAGAAGCGGTTCTACAAGATCTCTTAGGAAATTATCCAGTCATTTTTAATATTTTGAGAACAGGTAATGTAGCTTGGCAACTAATCACAGGGAATCTTACTGCACGTGCGTAAATAGCAATTGATTGCACAACTACTCAGTCAATAGCGAGCCTATGCACATGACCGCGAAACATAATTCTGCAATCTCCTGCAGATTTGATCATTTTTGTTCATACATTAAGTTCCTATATATTTCATATCTTCTGACCTTTCGGAGTTAGAGGTTTCAAACCATATACAGGTAGCCGTTTTTTTTTAAATATTATTTAACGCCAGTTTTTACTATTGAGGCATGTTTTAAATGTTTAAGAATGATTTAAAGGAAGGAAATCTTTCCCCGGCATTTACATCAATGAGGACAGAGGAAAATATAGGGGGAAAAACCCTCGGTCAGGGAGTACGGTCCTGGCAGGAATCGAACCTCAGACATCCCGCACACAAGTCCGTGCCTTACAATCTCAGTTACCGTGTCGGTCAGAATGATGGTGATGCAACAAAATAATAGTTTAGGAAGAAACGCTAGGATATATCTATGGGATCTAAAGAAGTGTTTGTAGAATTTCGGTAATCCGATGTTCCATACATTAGGAACCACCAATACACAGTTTAGAATTGGATAGCGACGAGGAACAGTCGCTAAGAATAGGAAGCAAGGGCAGGAAAAGGTATTGAAGTACTAGAATATTGCTAGAAAAAAATGAAGTTCTGCAATATTTTTAGTGTGCAAAACATTTTGAAATTGGAAAAGGTGAGACACAAAACTCACAATTTAGAATATTGAAAAAAGCAAAAGGTATTAGTAGTTTAAACTGAAAAGAAAATGATATATAGATAAATATTTTGAACTTTGTTATACATGGCAAGGGAAGAACCTGCATGTGTTAGAACAGAAGTGATTAAGCTGAGGGGATGGTATAAAGTGTTACATTATATACTAGAAAGCGAAGAAACCAAAATAAGTAGGGCATTTTACAATTACTGAGAGCTGTTTAGCTCGGGTCTGCAACTGTGTGCAGCGGCGTCGGGCCAAAGTCTCCGCGTCATTTGACTGTCATAATAACTGACAAATCCCACACTGATGACTGCACACGGTGGTTGTCTGCTGTTACACGAGCAAACATTATTTATGTCTTTTTGTTATTGCGAGTTATTACAGACTAATGGTGCATCAGTGTTATTAATTACAGTGTGTTAGTGAAGCAAAGCTTGCTGTACTTAATTGAATAGAAAATAAAATATAAAAAATATGTAGGAATAACCCTATACTGTAAAAGAGCTTCTTAAAGCAATATCAGGGGAAGACTTTTGAAAGCAGAACTATTAAAATTAAATAAAGCTCATTACAAAATGACAGAAATGTGAAACTGCAGACAGACAACACTTCGAACAATTCCTGTAACACAGGCTAGTTCTCATTATGAAGTAAAGCCAACATTACATGTATGCTATTACTGATCAAAGTTGTGCGAGTAGAAATGATGGAACTTTTTCATCGACAGAGGCGGCGACAGGCGCAACCTTTGCGTTCAGCTGCGGACTCAGGCCAAAAATTACTCTATAGAAACATTAGAAAAAATAAACTATTAATATTTTAAAGACATAGACGAGATTTGGCTAAGTAATAAGAAATGCACGAAGAAAATTTGTAAAGAGGAAGTGCATGACAAAATAACAGGGAGTGGAGATATAAAATTAATTAGGGGAGAGAAAGATTTGATCACAGTGTACATGTAAGTAAATGACAAAGAAGAGAAATCGTAGACATGAAGGAAAGGTTAATATTTATTAGATAACACATATTCACATTAAAATCTTCACTAAGGTAAGTGTTAGTGAATTAATGCATTTTATTTCAGCAAACAACATTACAACAAAGTTACACAAACAAACAAAATATCTAAGAATTTAGCAATACTAAAACTAATATCCTCCCATACCTTAACCACCAGGTTACATGCATGGTAAAGAACCCCTACAATAAATCACCATTTTCCCAACTGTGTGTGTCCTCAAGCTCCTTCCTTATACTTCTCTTCTATTTATTCCTTTCTTTTCCTAAGAATTCCCCAACGTTGTTTATTTTCTCTCCCCTAATATCTGACGACATTTACATTGCCATCGTATCTTGTAGTCCAACCCATTTTTCATCCCACATAATATCCCTCCATCTTTTTGCCATTTCACATTCTATTAGACAACGGAACCCACTATCTACTTTCCCGTAAATAATACATACTTATTTAACATTTTTTATTTATCATTTTAGAAAGTGTTAGTAACTGCAGCTATGAATAAATCCAACATGGGATGTCAGATCACTTTAAATACTCAATAAATGCGCCAGTAAGTAAAAAGAAAATAAGCAGCGTTAGAGATAGGCGATGACTGAACCAATACGAATCCAAAAATTACAAAGTAGCAAAGAAAAATTAAAGATAATACAACTCAAAGAGGAAGGAGCTACAAAGTTAGCCGAAGGACCTCATATGTTGCAGGGAAATTTAAATGATCTTTTCATAGCTTAACTTTTTAATTTATAAGTGGTAAGCGGTACCTGATCAGGCTTTCTCATTTTACTTCGGGTTCCTCTGTCATTCTTTATACCGTTGCACTATCTCATTCCCATCTTCACCTTCATCATTTAACGTAATGTAGTCCAATTCTGTAAGTGCTTTACAAATGGACTACGCCTCTGCCCTCTGCCACATGTGCAGAACTCAAATCCTGGCCGACATATTAGTTGGCATTAAAGCTCACTCACACACGTTTTATTTTATATTTTTCACCATTTCTGAATATTCAAAATGCTCCACACAGCATACTTTTCAAAACATTTCTTTGAAAATGCCAACGCTACTTATTTGGAAACGGTACAATTACACATTTTAAATGGAATAGATAACTTTTTATTTAATTTTATAATTGAAAATTATGAATAATTTGGAAAAGAATTTATATTTTTCATAAAAATTGTTTTTTTTTTTATCTAAAACTGTTCACTAAAGAAAATAAAACATTTATAGCCAGGCATTAAGCAAATAATGTTCCCAAGTTTGCTTCATTTATAATGCTTCGATCTTTCATTATGACACACCGAAACTATTATAAATAAATGAATTAGAGAAGGTATATTAAAATGTAATTAGCTAAAATAATCCCACAATTTTAAATCAGTTGGAAAATACCATAGCTTTTAGTCGCATTTTTCACAGACGCATCACCTTTTCCAGTTGTTTTGAAGCTTACATGTGGATATAATGTTGGTTGTGGGGATTGCATATGTATTTATGTTATAATTATTTTACTTCTTTAATTGAAACTATTTTAATAACAGTAATTTTTACCGCATGTGTCTTTATTATGAACAGAAGCAATTATCTTCAGTAATATCACGAGTGCTGATAATTTTCAGTAATTTATTTGAGGTTAAGAAACGTTTAAAATGAATTTGGAAGCTGAATTAAATTACATAAGAAAATTATAAGCTAGAGGGGAATTCGATAAGATATTTTCAAAGCGAGAACAATGCCATTTTTTAAAAAGTGATTTGGCTGACCTGTTTGATCTTTTGGAAAACATACACTACTTTTATTAGATTTTATTCCAAGCCAAACCGTATGGAGATCTAAATTAAATGAAATATAGCTGAACACTATTATAAAAATTAACATTAACTACCATTTTTGTATCAATTGTCATATTTCGTGTAAGCATGAGAATCGGCTTCCTAGATCCCTAGTCGAATAGAAGTAGAGATTATAGGTATATTAAATGAAGGTAGGAGAACAAAAATATCGGTTATTAGTTTTTCAACACCATGCTTTAAAAATATCGATTAAGTTTCATTCTGATTGGTGAATAAGTATCAATGAGCCCGTACATTGGCTGAAAGACACTCGCGTCCAATGTCACAAGTAATATCACGAGAGGGTCTGAGATTACAGATTAATTCACGAATGTAATGAATGAATTTATCTGGAAAGCTCAGGTCTTCGAGTGATATTTATTAATACTATTTCACGAATAAAATAAGAATTTAAATATAATTTATTTAAACTTAACTTACAAAATTGAAATAATTATATATTTGTACTTCACATTTTCAAGCAATCTTGAGACAGAAGAATGCCGATTGTCATAATGTCAATAGAGAAGAACAAATACAGGTTTAGGAATATTTCACGAATAGAATAAGAAAAAAAGTGATAAGTGATAATATATATATATGAAATTCACGCACAGAATATTAACACTTGTATAAAATTTTATGCTTATGAATATCTATTCAATTCAGAAACCGCGAAACTCAAATGGACAAAAGTCGACTATTACAATCGCTACAGTTCGATTTTCTAATACCAACTGAGAGAGAGAGGATAAGAAAGAGAGAAAGATAACACACAGTGTCTATTTTTCTTTTGTATTTTGTGGTTTGGAATTCCTAATGATAAGATCAATTTGCACATTTGACGCATCACCAAAACGCTTTGAAGAACTCTCCATTTATCATCGTCGATTGTGCATGCTTCTGTTGCTATCGATAGTTTCCCACTGCCTCTAGCAAAAGTGGTCAGTGATACGTGTTCAGGAATCATATAGAGGAGGTATAGAGTTGGCTACACTGACCATATGACAAATGCATATCGAGTGATAAATTTTTTGTCCATAATTTCACTCAGTAATCCGGCTGTGATTGGTGAAAATTCAAAATTTGGTTTCTTTTCATTGATCGATTCTAAGATGAAGTTACATGAGTGAAATAGTCATTACAGTTTTAGGAACAAGAGATGAATAATTTGAATCGAATTGTTAACAACAGTTTTTTTCAGGAGGTCTTCAGAAATATGATTTTTTTTAATGATTTATTTATGGATGCTCTTTAACAGCTCAGGTCATCAGCATCCCATTCAACTCAGGGCGTGAAACGGCCGACAAATTTTGCTCAGAGGCCTCTCTTTCAGGCTTGAGGTTCTTTTTCGTGCCGTAAATGTACGACACGGGACCCACGGCTTTACTTCCCTTCCGAAGGAAGCCATACTTAGGATTTTTACGCCCGAAAAAATCCATGGGTCCTGGCCGGGTTCGAACTCAGAAATATGAATAAAACTATTAAGGTTACATTTTTACAGCACAAGAATCTATTTTTGGAAATGAGGGTGTAACTTCACCGATAAATGTTATGTTTAATCATATAAACAACTTCTCAGGGATTACACTCTGGTTTCAAAATCAACATCAAAAACATTGCCGAGCATCACTTCTGGGAATGTTTGCAGATGAAGTTTTATCCATGCATGGTACCACGCCCTTGCTTTTGGATCTAGCTAATTGACTTGTGGGAGAACGCTCTCGATCAGAGATTGCCTGTGGCTTGGTCAATACGATTCTTGCTACTGTTCCGCCGCGGCCTATTTGAGTCTATTCAATACTCTGGAGTGATTGTCATTCAGAGAAGCAAAATGCGTGTTCTCTTTAAATCGCGAGACTTGTGGGAGAACGCTCTCGATCAGAGATTGCCTGTGGCTTGGTCAATACGATTCTTGCTACTGTTCCGCCGCGGCCTATTTGAGTCTATTCAATACTCTGGAGTGATTGTCATTCAGAGAAGCAAAATGCGTGTTCTCTTTAAATCGCGACTTCGAAGTCACCATGCACCAGCTTATATTGAAGTGTGCATTGAAAGTTTGCATAGAGAAAAATATAACGAACTTTCGATAAGATGTACTATGCCTTATTACTGAATATTCCTATTCGAGGAGTTCATGAACTAGCACCGCAATTATTTCACATTGTACAGGGGTTTTAGACAACCAACTTTAAATGGGAAGTATGGTCCTCGAAGATAAATACCGGTAGTATATGATGATAAAGGTGGCATTGTGGTCGAGTGGTTAGCGGCCCGGTTCGATCAGTTGGGAGGATGAAGGGGCTCCTAAATAGGTTTTCTCCGAGTACTCCGATTTCCTCTGCCACTCATTCCGAAATTGTTCCATCACCATCTCATTGCGGTTTAGTTCATCAACATCCGGTATGTAATCATTATAAAGCATCCCTTTTAGCGAGAATTCCGAAGGAGCTAAAATTGTGTTCATGAAAATATTCTTTTGAAAAAAATCTTCAAATCTCCATCGATCCTACTTACTAGTATCCAAAAATGACAATAAACATAATTAACTCTGGTGGCCACAGTTTTTGTTTCTTCTCAACAAAACTCGGTATATAACGATCAACTAACAAAGATTCATCGAAATCGTTAAGCAGCAAACTTGGTAGTGATGTATATGTGTGTTTGTTTGTTTACGAATCTGGCAGCGAAACTCGATAAATGCCGTTGAAATAAAATAAGAAAACTGTTTTTCTTTTAAACAGCGAAATCGGTCTATTAGAAGTGAGGGTTTACTTGAAACCCAAAATAGCTCTAGAGGCACCAAACTTTCCCTTTTCGCAACAAAACCCAGTGTATAGCATTTAAATAAAATAAAAAAATATTTTCTGAAAATCAGAGAATTTGGACCATTAGAGGGGGGAGTATACCTGAAAATGGAAATTTAAGAGGCAAGTGCTCTAGCGGCAATTTTATTGAAACAATTATAGATTAAAAGTATATAGAATTATTTTTACATATAAAATGTTATTTATGATTTTGAAATTGAAATTTTGAATTTAATGTTGTCACTATTCAACATGCAGAGGCCTCGTAGACTCAATATCTCGGATTCAATCCCGGCTAGGGTCGATGGATTTTTTTTGGGGGGGGGAACTTAAAAATCCTAAGTATGGGTTTCTTCGGAAGGGAAGTAAAGTTGAGTAAATCTACGGAACGTAAAGGAATCTTAAAGCTTGAAAGAGAACATTTTATCAGCCGTTTCACACCCTGAAATGAATAGGATACTAATGACCTGGATGTTAAAGGGTTCCTAAATAAACTAAATAATTAAAATACACTTGCTGAGAAATGTCCTTAATTTACGCAGCTCCTGCGTGGCTGAATTTTTAAGATCAGGTTTTCCTATAACTTTTAAATCAACTTTCATCCTTGTATTAAAACACCGTAGCTTAAACCTCTCTCATAAAAAACAAAAGTGTAGCAAGTTGTTAACGTGATTGACTGGAATTGGAACTTGGTACTCAAGCCGCAGGTACTTTGGTGCATTCCTACAGACCTAACTGTGTAGTTCCAAATCTAATCTTTTAATAAGATGAAGGATTTTTCCCAATCATCTCAAGAAGGATTATATCCTTAAAATAAAGATGTTTGTTATTTTTTAAAACTATGATTGCACACTCTACTCAGATACTTTTTGCAAACTCGTCGGAGTGTTCACATTTGTGAAAGAGCCTCAATATCCGGAATAATCAGTTTCCGATAATTATTCCAACAGTTTTTCCAATTTGCTTTCTTGTGCTACCTAACTGTTTCCTTACAAGCATAAACACAGTGTTTCAGCGCACAGTGTTCGTTGATTCTCTTAACCGCAAAGGGCTTGTGAGAGTGTTGCAGCAACTGCCGGGGAAAGCTCTCACAGCCGGCAAATGCAGTTAAACTCTTCAATTGTCACGAATGGATAAAAAGGGCTGAGAGTTCTGTTCCTTCAGGAGTCTTCCTAAACCTTGCTAACTCTATCAAACTGAAGGGACAGTGTCTGCTAGATTGCCTTGACCTGCCTCCTTGGAGTCACGCGAGCGGACCCAAGTGGAGCAGGCGATAACGTGTCGCGTGCAGTAGTACCAACTGGAACACCGTGCTTTTTGTCCCTTTTTTTATTGTTAATGCTGCTGCTATTGCCGTGTTCCCATGCACACTGGTTAGCCATTTCTCGCCGTTCCTAAACACTGTACAGGTGTTTCAAAGGACATTGTTAAACCGTTTGCGGTAGGTTATAGCTGGAGCGCGCACGCACGCGCGCACACACACACATACACATATTTTTTTCCTTTAGCCAGGAAGTGAAGATAAAGTGACTACTTATTTTTTTACTTATTTATTGCGATATTTTCACCTAAAATATTAGTTTTTAATAATTGCAGTTAGGTTTAGACATATATTTTGCATTACATAACAATTTTAATTATCCTGCATATTTATTTGTGCTATAAGAGGGATAAATAATAGCAGCTGAGGACCAGTTTGCACCCGAACGATTGCAATATAGTCCGAGACTATCAACTGTGCGTAACATGAATTGTATAGAAATGCTCCCACCTTTTTCAAGTAATAAAAGTAGACTATTATTTTCTTTACGTTATCTTTATATGACATAGCATTATTAAATAGTCTAATTATTTTATTGAATATAATATCTGAATTTTTGCATCTAGAAAACTGGTAGACATTTAAAACGTTAAATATTATTTATTAAAAATATTTGTGGTGAAGTAGAAGAAGCAGCCAGTGTTCAATTTAAATTGTTACTATTGAGAAGTTAGAGAGAGAGAGAGAGAGAGAGAGAGAGAGAGAGAGAGAGATGAAAGTACGTATAGATTAGGTAGTATAAGAGTTTTGACTGTTTGTTGCTAACTTCCCTAACTTCCCTTTGTCAATAATAACCAACACTATTAAAGTAAAATCCACTTACTTCCTAAAAAGCATCATCATCTCCAGAGCTGGACAGACTGATGCTAGATTAAACTGCTTTGCTAGTGGTACTGGTAGCCTAGCAGGAGGGCAAAGGCACGAATAAACAACGTATCTGCTTCCACCCCAAAAGGTGGGCTGTTTTTGGAAACTAGGCAGACTTGGAAAATCTATCGAGAGAGTGCCCTGGCGTGGGTGGTTACGGGAGAGATCTCACTGAACATAAACATAAATAACATATTGTTCTAGTGGAAGTTATTTTTCGATTATTGTTCACGATTAGTTCAGAAATACCGTAACACGTAGAATATTTAAAAAAAGAATTAACTGATTAGTTTTCCTGCTAATTGGCAAATCTTCACAAGCTATTGAAATGTCTGAGCTCTACATTCCATTTTCTCTATACCCTTTTCTCTTTAGACTATAACATTTTAAATATATAAATTTGATGAACCACACGCAAAGTCACTTGCGCGGCATTTGCTATCAGTTCGAGTGTGGCATACTTATCTAGTAACAGATAATTAATGTATTCTTAAATTTCTGAATAATAAATGAAAAATACAATCAAGATTTCTCAGCTAAGCAATATTATCGTTTGGAAAATTCTCCTTCAAAATCCATAGACTTTCTTATGGTCTTTGTCAAAATCCATAGACTTTAATAAAGTTTTCAGAAGTAATAATATTTATAAAAGTATGAATAAACATTGTCTTTTTCTTAGAAAATACTCCGAAACGACTCATATTTGTTAAAATAAACACTCTAACTCATTATGGTTCATAGGAACATTAAAGCAATTACTGGTTTAAAAGCTCTTCAAGAAGGCGAATTATTTTTTCTTAATTAACTACACTCAAATGAAATACATCCTTAAAGTGCCTTTCCTTCTTTTTATCGCCTCCGCTTTAACTAGGCAAGTATTTTTAGGTGATGTAGCGACACGAGTGCTGAGGGAATTCTCGACTCTATTAAAATGTTAAAAAACTTGGTTCGCGCTGACAGATCTCTTTATCCTCCCTTTTTCACGCTCGCATTTTTCTTTCATTTTCTCATGTACATTCAATGATGTTTCTATGTTCATTTCGTTCGTTGTAAACTTACTTTAAATGTGCTCGTCATTTTTATACCGTCTCGTTGGCCAGGGCATTGGATTCAAACAGAAGTAAGCGAACACTCTCCACTTTTTTTTCCCCCTCTCTTTTCATTTCATGTCAAGGCTGGCTGCAATCCGGTAGTACTCCTTATTCGTCTCCTGCACAATACCGAACTTCTTTTAACTCTGGTTTCTGAACCGGAGGAGGGGCACCTGAGACGCTTTCACACCCAAATCCTTGAGCATCACTTGGGAAGCGATAGGCATACCTGGTAGTGTGTCTGAAATGACTGATAATGGGGCCTGTGACTCTCACACACGAGCGAAGAATGAGCCTTGATTGCTTCAACTGTCCTCGTTCAACACATGAAGTTGAACTTCTGCTAATATGATACAGCATTTAATTTTGGGGTCTCATGGAGGTTGTTAGTTCAAATTCTAATGTTGGCTGCAGAATTCTTCAAGAAATAAATTATTAAAAGTAATGTGTTTAAATAAAAAGAATAGTTTATGCAATCACATATATACTCAATCTTCAGTGTTCTGCATTTTACATTTTAATAAGCATGATCACATTTCTATATTTGCTCTTGATTCATTATTTTAGCCAATATGTTTATTTTATATATACTTCTTTTCTTCTGTTTATTTCCTTGATCGCAGCATCTGCCATGGTGATGTGTCATGTGACTAATTTGACTGGAACAGTACAGAGTGAGCCCATTCATTTCTTATTTGAAATTACACTTTCCTATAAGCAAACTATCATTGAAGACGAATAACTTTAAGGGAGGCTATTTTACTGCCAGGGAAGCTAACTTTAACAAAATTTTTAAATTTTGTTTATATGAAAATTTATTTATGAATTGAATATAATTTGAGGTAGTTTGAGCATTTGTGCAATTACTCGGGCAATTTCTGAAGTTCATATTATTAGATAAATTAAAGAAATTAAGTCTGAAAACAGAAGTCCTAGGGAATTGTACATTTCCCATCATCGTCTATGATTACAAACATGGGCATTAACTTCAGAGCAGAAACAAATGGTACAGTCGTGTCAGCGTAGGATGGAGCACAAGATATTCCAAGTCTCCTTTAAGGACAAAATAAGGAATGAGGAGCTGAGAAGCAAAACCGGCATGAAAGACCCTCTCACTTTAGCTGAAAGGCTAAAATGGAAATGGGGAGGACACGAGGCGAGGCTGGACCGCAAGAGATGGACACGCAGAATAACAACTTGGAACTGCAGTAGGATTCGCTGAGCAGATTTCTTCGGACGTAGGGGCAGGATGCTGTAGACAAGGAGAGCAACGGACAGACGAGAATAGAAAAATCTTGATCTTTCTTCTTCACCTAGGAGTGTAACAGGGTCCAAGAGTGCGTCTTGGGAAGTTTGTTTTATATATGAGTAAGAGTGAAACTATTGTAGGTTGTGAGCTCACCTAATGAGTCAATATTGAACTCAGTCTATGATTATCAAGAGGTCATAGCCCTTAGGAAATTCAAAGGCCACATTTATTATTAATATTTGTGCAAATAATGAGTGGAAAAATAAATAAGTTGCATGTATATAATTTAATGCAAAAATTACAGCATTCATAATCAGAAATAGGAATAATAAGGAGCTGGCATGTACTCTTAGCTTTAAAAAGTACAGTTCTACTTTTTTTTTTACTTCAAGCGTTCTTTCTTAAAATGTTATTACCACCAACTTTTTACTGAATCTTTCTGAGCACTTTCTTTTAGGGTTAACCGACTTCTTTGTTAAATGTTTATATTAACGTTGCCATACAAACGTATTCGATTGAAAAGTTTTGGTATGTAAAATTACAACTGTGTTAAGAACATTAAAAATATATTTTGTTCATATTTTATATATCTTAGGAAAAAATTATGACTATAGAATCAAAGTTATAGAAAAAAGTGCACCTGAAGTATGAAAAGTAATTTTTAAAGGAAGATGTATCCTGTAATTTATGTCATTTATATCTCACTTATACAGAATGAGCGAAAAGTTGCTATCCCCATCATTTCCTTAACATTTGATTACACATTCATTTATAGATATTGTTCAAAATGTAGGCCCTGTTTCTCGACATATAATTGACAACGTTTAGAAAATGTTTTACAGATAGCATAATGTAACCTAGGACTTTTATCGATTTTTACGAAAGACTGTTTGATCATCTGAAGATCCTACGGTTTCTGAACCAAAACATCATTTTTCAGGATATCCCAAAGTGAAAAAGCGCATGGTGTCAGGTCGCATGATCTGGGTGGCCATTCTATTCTGCTATGATAGCCAATAGGTTCATTGAATTCGTGGTAGAAGTTTTCACTCTTACACCAAAAGGAGGCGGCGCTCTATCTTGTTATCTTATCAATTGCATATCGGCAAAACGTGCCGTTTTTAAGTTCTGAAAGTTACACCTCTTGTAACAACTGAAGATACCGTGGTTAGTAACCGTTTCTTCAAAAAAGAAAGGTTCCATGACACCTCCGCTACAAATGCCACCCCAAACATTATATCAGGAGTGTTTATTATTTCATGTGAATTTTCACTAGCCTAGTAAACACAGCTATGCTGATTCACTGGGCCTTTCAGCTTAAATGTGACTTCATCAGTCCATAGAATTGTTTTCAAAAGTAAGAATCAGAAACCATTTACAGAACCCTAAACAACGGTCGGTATAATGTTCGTGTAGCGCTTGCAAACTTTTCGGTCGATATGATCTCAGTTTCAGATCATGACTTCTTAAGGAGGTACAATAAATCCCCAGTTCGAGAGATCTCCTTTTGGTGAACTAAGATGGACTAATGACGCAACTTTTAGTCGGTCCTGGTGGTGTAGTGGTAACCATACTTGCCTTCTAAACCCAGGATCGCCGGTTCCAACCCTGTCAGGATCGATGGATTTTTTCGGGTGTAAAAATCATAAGTATGGCTTCCTTCGGAAGGGAAGTAAACCCCGTGTCGTTCGTTTACGGCACGAAAAAAAAACTTCAAGCCTGAAAGAAGAAGCCTCTGAGCAAAATTTGTTGGCCGTTTCACGCCTGAATTGAATGGGACGCTGATGACTTGAGATGTTAAAGAGCGTCCGTAAATAAACCAATTAAAAAAAAACGCAACCTTGAGCAATGAGCTGAACATTTTCTTCCGTTCTAACAGTGTGTAGTCATTCATTTAGAGGTAGATCTATAATACTACCAGTTTGTTCAAGTTTCTGGTCGCTTGCCATAATGGTGACTGAGCATCAGGAAAACTTCACTCAAAGTCGTCAATCCACAATAGTGTGTTCTTATCGTGCTTTTACAAACGTTATACCAAGCATGTTTTGAGGTTAATTTTTTATTAATTGCAAGAAACTAGCTACTGCTACGTAAAGAAGCAACCCAATACTATAAACACAAAACAATAACAAAACTTGACATGAAAACTGATGCCAATCCACCACTTATACACGACTATTCATTTGTTCCAGTTATGACATGTGTATACAAGTATGTAACATAAGAACGAATATTGGGGAAAACAAGATTTCGTCCAAGTTATATGCGTGTTATCTATAACTTATTTATTTTCCATTCATTATTTTCACAAGTACTCAAAATATAATTACTTCATATTATATTTATTTTAATCAATAGAGTAGATATCATATACACTAAATTTAAAATTCAATTATAAGTTAGCATCCTCGACAATAAAATAACCTAATGCCCTTAATGAAATATGGCACTATCCCAATTTCACTACCTTTTGGAGCAACTTACTAAGACCTTGAACCCTGTAATCCGTCTTCTCCAGTCGAATAGTATCACAGTATTAATTATTTGTCCTATTATTTTCAGAACTTGATGGGAAAACGAGAAGAGAAGAATTTTTTTGAATAGTTATAAACGCCCGTTTTAACTACTGTGGTGGATATTTGTTGTTGATTTGGTTTATTTAAGGATGCTCTTTAACATCTCAGGTCATCAGCGACCCATTCAATTCAGAGCGCGAAACTGCCAATAAATTTTGCTTAGCGGCCTCTTCTTTCAGGCTTGAGGTTCTTTTACATGCCGTAAATCTACGACACGGGACCCACGGCTTTACTTACCTTCCGAAGGAAGGCATACGATACTTAGGATTTTACACCCGAAAAAAATACATCGACCCTGAAGGGGAATGAAACCGCAATCTTAGATCTACGAGGCAGCGGTGAACATTGGTGATATATGAGATGAAACGATAAACCGGAAAAGAAATATTTTTAAAGGAAGGAAACATTTCAAGTATAAGTTTAGGGTATCTTCCCGGCATTTGCCATTTATGAGGACTGAGGAAGTGGGAATGAGACTCCAGATCTCCCACTCAGAGTCCGCGCCTTAACGACCTCGGTCACCCGTGGCGATTATGAGGAAGTAAAATATATATTTATATTGGATTATAAAATGCAAAAATAAAAAGAAAATGAGACAAAAGGGAAATAAGAAAACGGAATAAAGCAAGAGAATTTAATAAAAATATAATAATATTAAACACTTTGGAAAAATAAATGCGAATATAAATGGAGAAATGATCAGAGAAGCAAGGGTGAAAAACTGAAAGGGCAGAAATAATATAGAGCATTAAAGATTTAAAGAATAAAGAAAGCGTATAAAATTATATTATGGATGTGAAACTCATGGATAAGCTCATATCCCTTCTAGTTGAAAGAAAGTTATCCACAAATTTCAAGCTTTCAGTGGAAAATTTAATATATCCTTAAAGCATTTAAATGAAAAATTCCTGGGTTTTTAAACATATTTTCTTGGAAGTACTTCAAAAACTTCATTTTTATTCTGCCTCTTTCATTCTTTGGTTTAAAAAAACGACCCAAGGAGACTAGTAACTACATCGAAGCAAATGTTTTTAATAAGTTGCTTATTGATCCTTCTCTGGGACAAACTCGCTTATAATCAAGATTGTATCGAGCCAGAGGGGATGTCTCGAATAGCGAACTTCCTGTTTATAACGCAGAAGGAAATGAAGTGCTTTGTAGCACCGCAGAGAAATTTCCAAGGGAAAAACGACTAAGAGACAACAAAGAACGGTGCTAAAAGACAAAGAAAAACAAATGACTTTCTTTTGCTTAATCGCATGAAGCGCAAAGGAGCTGACTGTCTTCTACGGAGCACAAAAATGAGTCCAGTCTAGTACTTGTAATAGTAACGAAAACAACAAAAAGTTTCAGTGGAAAATAACATCGATAACGCATTATAAAATAAAAGAGAGAGTTACGCATGTTATCTATTAATTTACTTACAGACTATGGGTATTTCTTTTCTCATGTTTGACGATTTATATGCAATACTCGTGGTTTTTAGATCATCGAAAGGAATATTTTTCTAGTTAACTGTTTACTTACGAGTAACACAAGTAAACGAGGTTGGATTGGTAGGAATGAAGGTACTCCAGCCTTGCTCAAATGCTGCCGCTTGTGCCTACATTCTCAATATGGAGGAAAGGGTGAGTAATGGATACAACTGAGAGGCCACGATATAGGAGCGGTGAAGTACGGATGTAGTTGGGGTTCTTAACAATGTTTTCAGATTGAACACCTCGACGCTAGCGGAGCTTCCTCTGCAAGGCGTTCATGTAACTCATTACTAAGTTTTTTTTTTTTCAAAATAATGACAAAACATGTATAATCAATTGTAGGGGAATTATAATGCTTTCTTACGAATGCACTCTATACTTGCATAACTGAATCCTATGAATCATATTTTGCCATAACGATTATAGGGTAAATGAGAATTACAAATACAATGATGGCCATCAAAACTGCAATGCAGTGTTGTTCATAACAACAGCATGGGAAATTATGTCTATCTTTTCTTTCGATTGTTTTACGGGGTCATTGGGATCCTTCACGTCTATGTGTTGTCCTACCTCGATCCACTGATCTCATATTTGTTTCGTTGTGGAGGTACACCAATTTCTCGGAATAGATTGTCGCACTCTCGATATATCACAAGCCTCCCTCTGTCAAGTTCAGATACCAGCTGGTATATTTTCGACGACCATGCTCGTTCCTTCTGAGAAAATGTGCAGTTGATTTAACATGTCTCTTATGGGCGTTGCAATTTTAATAGCCAGCAGTGTAGTATTTCATTCAAGTCTACTAATAATTCAGAATAGAACGTAGATATCAGACAGAAATTATCATACATTATTGAACTTTTATCAAACTATTCAACTAAATCAACTCTGTTTCCAATAGTATCGTACTTTAACAGCTAAATTGCTTCCTCAGGTCTCGATTTTTATATTTCCGAGATTCTGTTACGCACTTAATAAGCGTGTATTGCATAATTTTCATGATATTATAGTTAATGGTTTTAATTTATAGGATTTACAACTGAAAATATGCCTTGTGGAATTCGATTGATTTATAATGGTTTTCAAATTTTTTTCTGTAGAAATGTTGATATGGTTGGAAATTAAAAAGTTTAAACTTATATTTTATGTTAGCAGTAGTGTGATTCCTGTTTCCCACCCTGAAGAAAAGGCTAGCAGGAAATAAATGACCATTAAATGAAAATGTTGTCACTGAATCAAAAGTATTTTGCAGAGCTGCAGAAATCGCGTTTAATATTCGGAATAAGTATATACGTGTGGAAGGGGACTAGTATCAAGATTTTTTTTAAAAAAATACAGCCCTCGTAGCTATGATAATAGAACGGGAGAACAAGTAAACTCTTTAAAATGAAACTAAAATATAGGCGTTGAAAACAAAAAAAGAATGCATGATATAGATTGAATAAATTTCTAAGAAGAGGAGAGCGAACTGAGAATACAGATATAACATCAAGTTCAATGGTGAAAAATATAAATGATGAAATAAAAGAAATTAATTGAACTTATACATTTAAAAATGACCCGTACTAAGACAGCGAAACAAAATTTAAAATACAGAAAAGCAGGAAAGTGAAATATAGCTTATGTAAGAATGAAATGCAATGTCAGTTAATGCTGGAGACACAAAAGGTAACCTTTGACAACACGTGAAGTGTTGAACGAAAATTTGAGTGATTTGGTTTTTCATGGTGAAAAAGCGACAAGTTTATGTTCAACCAATAAGAGCTAATAAAACTTCAAAGAATCAAAATCTTGAGAACTCGACACAGGTTTATTTAGTATATTCTTTGAAGACAATGACCCATTACCATAAGACTTGAAATATTATTCAGAGCATGCGAATCAAAGTTCCATTAGCTTTCTTACATATGCTAAAGTAAAGCATGTAGGAACTTCAAATGCACGCCGAACATCCCTGGGTGATGTAGCGGCGTACCATCCTGCATTAAGTAGCTCAGTAAGCACTCCCGAGCATTAAATCATTGAGTGAAATTATTATCTGATCTTTAATACAGCCGAACATGCTCCATATACATGCATTATACTACCATAGACATTACAAAGCAAATCGTATGTTTGTAAAGAAAATTAAGGAAAAAGCATCTCTAAGTGCCTTTAGGAAATCCACGCGTTTTCTCTTTCTGGGGAAGGCTTGTCTTGTATCGCCTATTGGGGTTTAAGCTTGACAAACTTGGTATGGGTCGGATGTTTCCTGATATCGGATACGTTCAAGAGGATTAAAGAAGACTCTGCAACCGCAACAGCGGTCTCTCAGGGGAAATTCTGCGACACAGCAATTTCCGGCTCCAACCTGTATCCATTAACGTACAGGCTTTGCCTTTTAGTTGGTAACAAATGTGCCTCATATATAGAGTTTTAAGTTCTCTATCAATTTCAGTTCTATTTTCTTTCTTTCTTTTTTCATGGATGTCATTAACTAGCAGACCATAGGCCGTGTTATTTGTTGTAGGAATGCAACAGCAAGAACAAAGATATTTGTAAATATGTATTTTATTTGTTTTAATTTCTAGCTTTTTTTAGTGATGCTAACTTTTAGAGTTCACTCACTGTTAAGGTCATACTTCCAAACATTTTCAGAAAGGGGTATTCGGTAAATCAAGGGCTAGTTTTTTTTTTAATTGCTGCGGTGGTCGAGATTATTACGGCACGGACTTGTGAGCGGGAAATCTGGGATTCGATTCCCGTCCGGAACGTTCTTTCTGACAGAAGTTTCTTCCCGTTATCTTCATTAATAAATGGCACATTCCATGGAGGAACCCTAAACTTAGATCTGGAACTCTATCTACCTTAAAATAAAATACCTTCCGAATTTATCATTTCATATATTAGCGTCCACTGTTTGTGATACTTCAGTAGTAAAAATGTTAAACACTGATGGGCTTGTTTACTAGATGTTAGTGACATTTTGATTTTTCAGCTATTGATTTGGAAATTTCTGCATGTTAAAACGATGTTGATTAAAATATTTTTTTTCTCTAAATACTAACTAAAAGAATAGTAAACTTTATCGTTTCTATATATTTGTTTTGATTTGTTACTTAATGTTATACATATCTGCATTCTCAGTTCGACTTATTCTTCTTAGAAATTTATCCTGTCTGTAATCGTGTATAGCTTTTTGTTTTCAAAGCCCATATATCATCTCTATTTAAAGGATTTTATGAGGGTCATTCAAATTTCAATCAGATTTTCGTTCTCTGAGGTAGGAAAGAATGGCGAGAGGGGCGTGATTATAGTGATAGTTATTTTAATGTGTGGAGGGGAGTGTATCAACAGTTACTTTCGCTTTGGTTGTTCCATCGCCAGTAGCACTATGTCTGAGCAAGAGATTGCACGGCCTATAGCGCAACGGATCATCATCGATTTTCTTATCAAAGAAGTAGTCAAATCGACTGAGATTTTGTCCAGGCTTTGAGCACATTTTGGAGAAGCTACGCTTTCATGAACCCAAAGTGTTTGAATGGCACAAGAAGTTCCTCACTGATCGTGATGCAATGGAAAATGAAATCCACGCACGTCGTTCACAAACCTACGTCATTCAGGCTGTTTGTGATTTTGTGGAAGGAGATTGACGTCTAAGTGTGCTCGAAATAGCTTCACAGTTAGGCATATGCGCACACACTATTCTTTCTGAAGAACTAGAATTTCGGAAGGTGTCGGCGAAATAGGTCACATCTCCTCGCTAATGAGCCGAAAAATGTTCGAAAGGACACCAGTCATACTTTGACTCGAACTGTGACCTGTGATGAGAGTGAATACACCACTAATACCCGGAAAACAAGAAAACAAATATGGAGTGGAGAAGAGTAGGAAAGTGTACTTTGGTCAAAGCCAAAACTCACCTGTCAGCAATAAAAGTTCTTGTGACCGTGTTTTGGAACTCCAAAGGCGTGTTGCTCATTGATTTCCTTCACGAACGAAGGACTGTGAATGCGGTGTATTACTGCAAACTGTTGAACGACGTGAGAATCGCAACAAAAGACGCGACAACCCACTCAGAATGTTCTGCTTCTGCATTACAATGCGAAACCACTGGAAAATTCACTGGAAACCCCTAGAACACCGTCCTTAAAGTCCCGATTTTTCCCTTTGCAATTACCACATGTTCAAGCCGCTGCAGGGGGCATTGGGAGGGAAAAGATGCAGAGGTTGAACACTTTGTGCTGTTGACGCGTGCATCTCCTTTCTTTGACGAGGTGATAAAAAAGCTACCTGTCCGATAGAGTTGTTGTAGTAAAATAAGATAATTTGTTTTGTAATTGTATATGGTAAGAATACATTTATTTTTAACAAATCCTATTTATATTTAAATGGTCCTTATACTTGTTCTCCCGTTGTATTATCACAGTTACGAGAGTAGTTCGATCGGCTATTTTTGTGTTTAACTAAAATATTTGTGTAGTTCTTGTTTCCTTATAGCTGTATTTTTGTTGTGGAGAAAGTAAAACTAGAAAATTTTACTACTATCATTGTTACTAATTCGCGGCAGTAAGACCTGATAAAACGGCCTTTAACGCTATTGCCCTCAGACAATCTCAATCTTAGCTTACCAGACCGAATACACCACTTCTTTGAGTCAAGTAAACACATCTTGTGTACATTATTTTTCTTGGTATGTTCTAATTTTGAAGTTTTGCTTAAATGTCTGCAATAAACTTTATTATGAATTCTATGTAGAATATGTATTCCAATAAAACGGGATAAAACCGATCGTAAGATAAATGGTTTACAAGCACATAAATACTTCCTTATCATTGGTTACCGTGTTTGGCTGAGGGAAGCTAATAACCCTATAGAAAATCTATACTAGGCAGATTTAGTTCATAAAAATTCCATCTTAGAAACCAAAGGTAGTTTAAAAAAAGGTGAAAATATGAAAGTAATGTAGATAACTCGTACTCTACATTTATGCATATTATTCTTAGATTTTTTTAAAAAAATGTGCGTTATTTTTAAAAAATGAAATATGAGTTTGTATTTAATTTTATGCTTATGTATTATTTGTATCCTGGAATAAGCATTTATTTATTTGTCCAATGTACAAATTTATGTAATTAAAAGTATTTTAATATGTGCTGAATAACAAAAATTTGAGAATTCAATAAAGGTCTTCCTATGTCTAATTAAGGCGGTCACATAAGGCGCCAGTAAATTATTAGATGAATTATTTGAAATATTTCAAAATAAGACCTACTTTTCCTATGATCAGTCAGGAATTTTGCTGATATGTACAACGGATCATGGAAAGTTATACTTTTCTGCATAGAATGGTCCATCAATGTTCATTTATTTTATTAGTTTTTCTTAAATTTGCTACAATGTTTTTGTGAAAAAATTATTTATGGAAAAATATAACTCTCAAGAACAAAAGATTCAAGAATGGAATTAAGGATACTTTTTTGGGTTTGCTCTTATATATAGGAAGCATCTTTATAATCAATTTATTCGTTTAACCGCTGTCCTCAAATAGGATTCAAATAATATGTAATGTGAATAATGCAAATTCATTTGAGAGAACAAAAACGGAATATTTCTCCAGTCATATTTTTCACTCTGAGAAGAGCTCTGTTTTTAAATATCAGAAAGAGCAAATCCTGGATTATTATGTAGAGGTGTGTGTGTGTGTTTGCGCTGGCATGGATATAGTTATTTCTTGTTGCGATATAAAATGTTACTCCCCTAAGCTGAATTTTGTGGGAGAGGTTGGATGTGCAGTTTGACGTATAATCATTAAATTCGAACATCGCAGATAATTTTGAGCAGTCCTACTCAAAGATTTGGTTTAGTTAATTTTTATGAAGAACTTATTTATTTTGGCGTTAAAAATGCTTGCAGGAGACATAAAAAGATGCATGTAATATGAACGCTATCTTCGACTACAAATAGACGAGTGCCAACACAAAGTTACATCAATGTGCCAAAAGGCAGCTACTAGGTAGAAAGGGGAGAGGAATAGCAACAAGTTAGAGCGTACCACCCTCACCCAACCCCACTCTCTCCTTCCGCGTTAAGCTCTTCCTTTGCTGAATATTTGCGCTTCACTACCCTTCTATTCCTCGCGGCTCGTGTTTTTAATTTCACTTTAACCCTTCTCACAGCACATCGGGTTCCAAGCCTCCAATACACTTCCTCATTATTATGGCTACGTTTCGTGTTTTCTTACTGCCGGAAGGGAGAAAAACAAGACACTATCTTTACTGAAAACGCCATGCTAAGTTTTCAATTTTAAGAAAAATACAGCATTTTTCTTGGGGAGAAACTGTTATCAATCATCATTTAAAATTATTTATGGAAGAAGCAAGATTAACCTCAGCAATAATTAGCTTTGTGTTTTATTTATTTTCTTGAACACGAGAAAAGAACACTGTGTAAGAGATGTACAAAGCACACAAAATAATGAGAGTAATTAGCAGTGCATCTATCAGTGATTTTTTATTTTATCTTAGTAATTATTTTTGGTGCCTTTATAAATATTTAACCGGCGATCACCTCGATTTGAACAAAGTTAAATTGCCATGTTTGTAGTATATGGTACAATATGCCATAGCTAAAAGGTGTAAGTCAACCCATTTGCTAATTAAATATGTTACCAGGCCCCCAGAAATGTGTGTTGACGTTTCAGCAATGTTAAAGCACGTTTAAACAAAAAACAGAAGCAATGAAACTATAAACATTTTGGAAGAAAATCTGATTAAATTAGACTATAAACATTTACCTCACTGCGCAAATGTGAACAATTGATGGCAAAAGTGGGAAAATATACGATGGTTTCTTTCTGTTTCCTACATTTACCAAGTAACAAAGCCAATGCTTGCAAAAAAAAAAAAAAAAAAAAAAAAAGAGCAATTGTGAATTTTTTACTGTGGCCGTAACATATAGTATTTCTCAACCTGGACATCTTAGGTTCATTAAATAATCTAACAAAACTGGTTATGTTTGAGTGTTTAGCAATTTCTTTTACTTTTTCTCGCAGAAGCGGTCCACCTAGTGCAATATTCTTGCTCCGACAAAACAAGCAAATTAAAAAAAAAACGTTATTGTACTCATATAGTTCTTCGCTATCTGTTTTGCACACTGTCTTTCTTTCTGCACTGCAGTTTTGTTACCTGCTTTTGAAACTTTGTTGGAATTTATGTTGGAAACTGTTGATTTAGAAATATCAAGCTCCTATATAATTTTTTAGTTATATAAAGTACTAAATTCAATAGCATTCAGCCCTAAACAGGTACCACAGTTGTAGATAATGCCCAAGTTACATACCATAATGCAGGATAGAAGAATGTCAACATACAGAGTAATATAACGATGTAGCTGGTTCCATATATAGGCATGCAATATAAGCAGGTTTCCAGGATATAGGAGTGTCGAACTAGGGAGATTTACTGTATGTATATACACGATATCCCTCCATTGCCATATACTTTTCTGAAATAGTCAACCTAAATTAAGCCGAAAGAGTTGGAGCAGCAGCTGATTTAACAACTGTCAATATCTGACTACTAAAAACGTGCTAATACTTTACATATATTTTCTTTGAAATGGTTCTCTTTGTTTCACTAACACTTAAATACTTTACTCCCGCGAACTGACACTAAATTGAGCACTTCAGAATCTCTAACAGATAAAAGAAATTATACTTAATATAGGTACAGAAGACACAACAGGAGGGGAAAATAAGCATATATTAATAACTGTGCATCTATTGAATATTATTTTTGTAGTTGGTTCCGTAATGGAAATATTAGAGAACATTAAAGGAAAGCACCCCTAAAATATGCAGCCAATATGAAAGTACAAGAAGGTATAACTTGAAAAAATTATTTTACAGTCGATGGGAAATATAGGTGCTCTCAAGTGACCCGCAGAATTCACCAGAACTTCCTATAAGGGAGTTTATCTTTATCTACTGTGTACCTAGGCACATATTGCATCAGTGCTGCTCCTATTTTTTTTCCTTTTACTTGAAGAATATCAACAAAGAGTAAAATAGTTTGTCATTTCACATTAATGTAAAGTAATTCGCATTTACGTATTATGTTCAATAAAGCAGATTCTTATTTGTGATTTAATTGAAATTTACATAATTAGGATTTTTACACTAAGGTAACCACAAGGTATCTAGCAAATGTTGCAGCATATGCATTTTGCACTGTATCTCAGAAACTTATAAAACTATCAATATAAATTTTTATGAGTTATTAAGAATACTTAACTAAAGATGCTCTGTAAATTTTTATTATCTAATGAACATAAAACGTTTTTTTAAACAAAATATTATTTCCCAATTACTTAAACTTTTGACATAAATGCACATTTTAGTCAGGATTAGCTGGATCAATCTTGTTGAAATTTTGCACATATACAATGTATGCAAATGTGAAGTGTGGTAACTAGAAGCATTTAAATATCACTATTAGTTGATAAAAATCAACACGAATAAAACATTTAAATTAATTTTATTTTTTTTCAAAATTTGAAAATTAATTTCTTTTCAAGCAATTAGCACAAGCATACTATTCTAGTTTCCGGGATAGATTCCATCTTATAAGAAAAATCTATTATTATGTCACAGTGTTTTCAGTTTTTTAACAAGATTTTATTTTGGTTTAACTATTTAAAAAAAATTTATGTGCATTATAGTATTAAAATTTATTCAGCATCTTTAGTTAAGTATTCCTAATATCTCTCAAAAATTTCATATCGATAGCTTTAAAATTTCTGAGATACAATGTAAAGTTGTTGTTGCATTATTTGCTAGATTTGCACTTCCTGGTCATCAAACGCGCACACAGTGCAACAAGAGTCAGAACACGCCGAGAGGCACATAACAGCCAATTCGGCCGGAATCGATATGACGCAGAGGAAGTGGGATAGTTTGTAAAAGCCGGGATTATACAGCTTCCCAATCCGCAGGATGAGAAGAATCACCTGGCAAGCATGTGTGTAGAGCAGTTGTAGAATATTTTACGTAATATTCAATAGCGAAATGTAAATAAACTAATGCTTTTAGGGTCAATATTGTACACTAGAATGCACAGATTTTAAAGTATATCTTTAGCTTCTTAAGTATGATCTTTATGTGTAGTAAGTCAATTGCAAATTTCTTTATAGAAAATAAAAAATTGGTACATTTGGGATAAGCTGCAGAATTTCTTTGATATTTTCGATCTTCTTATGGTTAATTGGAACTTTATGATGGTGAGGTATTTTCAGAGAACTTTTTATACAGTACAAAAGTTAAGGCACACGATTCTCCAATGATCGTAGCTACTTCAACTTCGCCAGGTGCTGGCCTTTTGTAGGTGAAGGAATTGTAATTTGAAAATTGAAAATTCTGTTTTTCATCTCTTGCTTTTCCACGTGAGTATGTGATTATACGTTTCTTCTTATCAACAATAATCGCCAGTAATTCTTTCGTAATTCCTATTATTTTAATTTATGATATATTTTAAAGCCTTAGTTTCTTTTGTCCCTCTTGTTTTTCTTCATTGAAAATAACCTGCGGAAGCACTCATTTTTTATTGGTTTTTGTAAAACACACGTTTCTGGTGATTTATAGTAATATAGATGTAATACTTGTACTGCTGTTTATTTACTGACAGGTATATTGGTACACACAAAAACACAAAACCTAAAATTGGCACAAATGCACAAGACTGAATGTTATTTTAGTTATGAGTACAAACTCCTAAACAAAGCTGCAATAGTACCATGGCAGAATAATGAAAATAAGTCACCTCATGTTTTCACACTAAATAGACATTTCATGACTCAGTGTTTGTTAAACTTAGTACGATGAGGTGACATGCTTTCTGCTCAAAGGATGCACTCACTTTGGGAAGATAGAAATGTAAAGAAAACTCAATTAAAAAAGTTAGTTGAGTGTTTTTCGGTCTCACTGATGCAATTAAATGCATAAAGGATTGTTTCTACATCTCATTTATTTAAATATTCCTATCCAGTCAGGGGCGACGGAAATGGGAGTAATCATTCAACTTCCGTATGCGCTTTATTAAAATCACATTCATTATAAAACTCAAATGTTTCCCTGGACTCATTTTCCACTTGTTTCTGCTCTGGATCAGATAAAATTTCAACTCGCTAATGGGCGCTCATTTTTAACAATTCTCTTAACCTGTTGCTGCTCCCAAAACTTGGCGTCCGGGACAAGTGCTCATTTATAGGCGGCATCCACAATCTTGTTTGGAACGATAATCTCGTTAGGGTGGGAGAAATGACAAAGTACGAACATTTCTCTGCGAAAGAGGAAACTTAACCTGTTTAAGTAGCGATATGGTGGGATTCTATTGCAATTTCTGAATCGAAGTATGGACTGATATTAAGTCATGTAAAATCAGGATAGCAAAATATAAGTCTATATTTTATTGCGTAAAATGTGGGAGTGGAATATTATGCAACGATCCTGTTATAATAGCTATTAAGACACAATTATTAACGATAGGGTTGAAAGGTAATCTGTTTGAGAATGAATAAAATTTAATAATGTTATAAGAATCATTAATGACAGTAAGAAAGATTTCTTGGTCGTCGCAGCAATCTTGTATCACGACAATTGATTCCTAAAATTTAGTTCACTTGACTAATTGTACCAAAATTGTTTTTGCCTCAGTCCATTTGTCCCAGACAATTTGCACCCAATTACCCTCGTATCGGCTTATTAACCTGAAACAGTTTGTAAAAATAAAAATAAAAGGATATAATGAAGTATTAGGTGTATACAGAGGATCTTTCTTTTTATTAAATGAGTAAAAAAAAGGATAGGCATTTTGGAAGTGTATCTAAATGTAAAATATTGAACGCAGAATGGCTTTGATACAATCTTCATTGCAGACTATTTACATCTGTAATCATGCAGTGATTTAATAAAATAAAAAAATGAACATGTTTTTATTATCTCTCCTAATAAGCTTGATGTGCATGTTTTAAATACCTAAATATTGCAAGAAGTATGTTGGATTGGATTATTTGGGGCTGAGTATACTTCGGAACTTCAGTCTTACTCACGGCTGGCCGTTTGTGTCTACGTTCTCAATCCAGGAGAAAGGGATGATGTGAGACACCGAGTGGCCAGGATTCACGGGCGATTACAGCGCGAAGGGTTCCCTAATAGGTTTATGAATAGAACAGCCCTACTCCGGTGGAGCCCCCCAAAAAGATCGAGCTCCTCAGAAGGTCCGCTTCCATGCTAGACTCCGGGGCAGCAACTTTACAAAGCGCAAGTCACTATCACACCCACTTTGCCTTGCCACTCTCGAACCTGCAACAAAACCATTAGAAGAAAAAGATATGAAACGGGAGAGCACCTAAGCGACCGGCGGAAACAACGAAAAAACCCAAGGTCAGAATTGTCAACCTAAGAGATTTGAACTCGGGACCTCCCAAACGTTACCGCCTGAGCCGCCCTCTTCGTTAGTCTTAAGCATAGTATTAGTTTCATGAAAGCTTTGGACGTTCAAAGAATTGCGTAACTTGTACCAACAAGAAAAATTTGCGGTGACCATTCTGTTGAGACAAACTTACTAGGAATATTTTTCTGGGGCAATTTGGCTGGATCATATTTTTTTTTATCGTGGAACGTTTTTTGTTCTAAGAAAAAAGTTGTTGTAGGTACAAATGTACAGGAACAAATTGTCGGCACACGAAATTTTTATATATCGTACTGGCAACAACCAATAATCAGTAAGCATGCAAAATGTGAAATGAAAATCGTTAAAATAGCTACCTCGGGTCAAACGTGTCCATTGCCATGCTAAAATTGAGTGTTGCCGAATTCAACAAGAATTACGTCAAGAGTGTGGTTTGCATAATGTACCTAAATACGATTCCGTACTGTTGAAGAAATACGTTTTGTGTTAAAAAAAAAAAAAAAGGCATACAGGCGGTAACAGGCGAAACTCATGAGAAGCAGCTATCACTGAAACCGTGAAAAAATTTTCTCAAGAATTGTGCAGAGTGTGCAAAAGGGGTCATGTAGAATTCTGAAAACCTCTCATATTTCAATATTGTATACACAAATTTTCAAAAAAAGTTCAGTGAATAAAACCTTTACTGTGTTTTTATTATACTCAAACGAATCCATGTACATTCAATAAGTGACATCATTGTTGGCAAGTATCTTTCTTGTAATCTCTATGACAACGTTTCAGACAAATACGACATTCATAGTTGAGGCTGAAATTAATAAGTATTTGAGTAGATGAGTTCCGTGCAGTGACTATATTGTGTTGAAGGAGTGGGTGGATCCACAGATCGAAGCTGAGTTAAAATAAATGTTAACCCTGCACCTGGCCTGAAGAATATTTCTGAATAAATGAGTTTAAACGTGGTCGTACCTGCACCGAAAATGAACCGCGCTCTGGATGTCCAATTTAGAACACCAAGAAGAATATTATTCTACCAATACATACTTGAGTGGAAATGGGAACCAAAACAATGGGCAATGACTGCTGAAAGTGTCCCGAAAAAGACGAAGAATGTTGGAAAGGCGATAGTCACTATTATTTGGAATTCAAAAGAAATAATCTTGGTAGACGGAAAAGAATAAAGTAATTTCTACTAGAAGTTTGCAATGTAGCTTTGTCGAACCGTTTGAAAAATAAGTTAAAGGGAAAATTGCAAAGATTATCTCTCAATAAAATGCTCTTTTACCAGAATAAGGGCAATAGCAAAGGCAAAAGTCCATGAATTTGGCTTTGAGTTGATCCTCATCCACCAAACAACTTGGAATTTAGTACTTAACGGGGACTTTTTTTGTATTTAAAACTTTTGGTATGACGGGAAAAATTTTTCGTCGGATGAAAATATCATCTGCGTCATCAATGTTCATTTTGCAAATTTGGACATAAACCTATTTTTCCCGACGACATGTAACAGCTGGCAGGGATGCAACTGCAATGTAACCTCAAAACTTTGCGTTATTCTCAGAGATGCAACTCTACCGTACCAGGTAAACGAAAAGGTGAATCGCATTATAGCATAGCCCTTGAACAAATTAGAAAACAATCAGAGATCAGGCCGTTGGTTAACCTCGTCGTGCGTGCGTGAGTCATGAAGGGCTCAAAGCATGGCACTTGTACGCAATACGCAACAACTGCAGAGCGTATTGATTACCACTCCAACCCTTCCTCACTCCGCATCCCTCTACCCCACAGGCCGTCCACCTCCTCGTGAGGATGAATTATTCATTTAGGCGTTTTTCAACAACCACGAAATAAAAACTCTATTCCTTGAATATGCAAACCCTTTCTTGCAAACGTGATACCATGTAATTATTATTTATTTTATTTGCATTGGGGACGTTTTGGTGAATTCATTACGTTGTCCTTTACAACAATGCGGAACGTTTAGACAGTGCCGCTGCGGACGGAATCTGAACGAACAGGATAGGAAAGATTTGGAGCTGAGAGCTCAGAATAGACACTGGGAAGGAAAGCATGTGGAAGGTTAGGGTCCAAACCCAGCGGGGGAAGAGGAGTAGTGGTTCTGAAGCCAATCCATTGTTCCACTACATGGAAGAGATTCCATATCAAATCGGATACGAAATACTTTTACAAATTTCTGTTGCCTTGAAAAAATATATGCAAAAATGATTAATATATATATATATATATATATATATATATATAAAGGTAGTTTTCTTGTTTTAGTGCCATAAGACATTTCAAAAAATATCTATATTACAGCTAATAGAAACATTAATAGATCGTGTGTGTTTTTTTAATATAAAATTTCAATAGAGGCATAAATAAATTAACTCACAATTGACAAACTTCCCAAGTAAAACAGTAAAAATAGAAAATATCGACTGATTTCCCTGTCTTTCTCTCTGTCAATATAGTTTATGTTCCTCAAGAAGAACACCCATAAAAATAATTTGAGCGAGAAGCCAGTTGTACTGCATTGATTTGAAAATGCTGGCTGAGTGATATAAGCATTTTATTTCTAAGTATAAAATAATGTTTTTCTATATCCTTTTACCTTTGATCACAAATTTGAAAGCTATATTTATTTCTCTTAATAATTTTAATTTTTCATGCATTTGCGGGAAAATCGTTTAAATATGCATAAAATGACTTTCTTCTAATATTGTAAATTATTAATTAGTTTTACATATTCTTGCAGATACGAGTTTTAAAATGAGATAATGTTCAGGTTTATATTTTAACTAGCTGACAATTATTACGTGTCTATAAAGGAAATGTTTTAATAGAAACCAAGAACTTTGACAAATTAAATCTACAGATATGATATTTTACAAAAAAAAAAAAATATCCATATTATATGTGTTGAAGTACATTTAAGGGACACTGGGAGTTAATTTTCAAAGGTCCACATTTTTGTACGGATTTGTTTAAGCTTTTACTGTGATTGTATTGATTTTAAGTTAATATGTATACCGTGTTTCAGCTACTAGACAACAGTTCCATAGTAGGAAGACTCAAAATCTGAAGACTGAGTGCAGTGATTTTGTATTCGTGAATGAAAAATATTTAGCAGAATTATTCATTGGAATAATTTCCTGTCTAACGGTGACTTATTATACATTTAAACTGTAGATAGAATGTCTACTTAGTTATAGTATGTATGTGATGCATTTATTACTAATAAACAAAAATAAAAAATATATATTACATTAATTGTTTTGTTTGCGTATAATTAATTTAACATACCACTATAAATTTTGTACACTGTAGGTACAGGTCTGAAGTCATGAATGAAATTTATGAATGATGGCGCAAATGAACTCGGAGTCCTTGGCGCCTTAAAGCTATCTGGCACTAACCTTCTAAGAGCAAGGAAAAAAAAAAAACTCTGAAAAAAGCCTTACTCAAACAGCTTACCTGGCCGTTATTCAAACCCACGACCTTCAGATTAATAGTTACAAACCTTCAGTACCTCTAAACTACGGATACGATCAACTGCAGTTTCATATACATTAGGTTTGAGTAACATAATTTAATCACTAATTCTATGTAGCTTATAACTGAACATTGCTTTCTATAATTTCCATACTCCATTCACGAGTGGGTTGAATAAATAATTTCATATTAATTGTTAAGTGTTAACTTCAGATGTGTGACATAAATTCGATAGTGAAGATGTCATAGTTTAAATATGTCCTTTTTATTAACTACAACTGGTTGAAAGGAAGAGAAAACCTCATAAGCTTAACTCTGCCAGCTAAAACAGAACTATGCTATTGTATGCTGTTCTAATTGTTGTTGAAAAGCATGTATAGATACTGTCTCATAAGTTATGCCAGTTTTTACGTGAAACTTTATTTGGAACGTGTTTTGACAAGAAATTAAACCAGTCTTTAAAATAAAGGTTATTAAATGCTATAGTCTTGAGGCACATTTAAGCGAGGCTTCTTATACCAGTTTCTGAATTTCTATGCAATAACCACTTCCACGACTTCAAGTTTTAGAAATTTCTTCCACACAGGAAAAGGCCATAAAAGAGATAAAATACAGATAAAAATTTGAAGGCGTAAGATATGGTATGTGCTGGATATGGTAGCAGTTCGATCCCATACAATTACTCGATTTTTCTTTTCTATGGTTGTTCGAGCGGTATGGGGTCTTGCATTGTCCTCCTGCAAGACAACTCTTATTTCGATTAACTTCTGCTGGGTATTTCTGTCTCAAAACTTCATGAACTCGATTTAGTTGCTGAGAATAAATATTTACATCGACTGTACCCCGTTTGGAACAAACTCCCAGTGAATCACACCTTCAAAATTCCACCAGACATATAACATTGCTTTGGGGCCGAACTGATTTTTCATATCGATATCTTTGGCAAACTGGCGGAAATCGAATCACCATTTCGAGGTGTCAGGGTTTCGGTAATATACATATTTATCTTCTGATAAATATATCATCCATGTGATTTACTATAAGCTGGCAATAGATATCCATTCTGCGTTGGGCCTATTCAGGTATCAATTCATGAGGCAGAGATCTGCAGTTTCTGTGTCATCTTTTAAGTGTTTAATGTGAAGATTACGGTGTCTTTTGATGCACTAAGTCTTTCTGACAGCCCACGCGTATTATTTTTGCCGATTTTCGTCCAAACTCTGCGTGTATTCCCCAAAACTTCATACCTTATGTCTTCTAGGACGTGCTAAAATTTTATTGTTTTGTCCACTACTGAAACGCTGGAACTATTGTTGTGTTACTAACGACACTAACAACACTTTCTCCCTCCACTTTGCATATTCTTCGAGATGCGGCGGCAGCTTTATAATCTTGTTTCTAGTAGTGCTTTACAGAACTTTAATTTCAAATTTTGTTACCTCCATTTTACGATTGTGTATTAACAAATGACGACTGACAGATGCTCACAATATAAGCAATAACAGTTATAGAATTTCGTATATAATATTGCTAAACTAGAGATAATTAAAATCTTACAAAACACCAAAATTTAAAACCGAAATGTCTTAAGAGACAACCTAAAAAATTAGATATAAGGGAAAACCATGAAGTAACCCTGCAAAGTTCTAAAGTGTTTGGAATGTTTCCTTGCTTGGTTACTCAAATCTGATCTAATTCGAGTGGCATCACATAAATAAATTTCGTTTTTGGTAAAATATCAAGTACATTTTTTGAGCTAAACTGCCTGTTTATTCTCAGAATTTAAAAGTGATTTCTTAATATAGTCACCTTGTTCATTCAATCGTTTTTGATATTAGAATACCAGTATTCATTTGTATCACATTCCTTCCCTTTGCGTTCTCTATGGATTTTACTTCGTCGTTTTCAATTCGCTGCACATGGATGGCTTTCAATTTCAGTAATAATACGTTGTTTGAATATATCTTCCTTTTCAATGACGTATGCTCGTAAATAGAAAAAAAAAATCAGATCGAATTCACACGTTCCAGCTTGTGCATCAGTGAAAATGTGGCGCGTTATCTCGCGCACACTTTATTTGCCCTGATAGAATTTTCTATTGGACGAGCTTCCAAATTCAATCCCATGGATTTCATCTTAACCTCTAATAAAGTACACACCTGCACATTTCAAGTCAGTATGAAGGAAAGCTTTGCTAGAGGTGTCACAAGACAATCTCACAGTGCTTCTCTTAGTTTCGTGATGGTTTGCGATGTTATTAAAATTAATAATGAAACGAGCCCAACAAAGGATATAGGTAAATAAAAAAAGTCCGTCACACAGGAGCTGCGTAAACTAAGCGAATTTCTCAGCAAGTAGAGTAACTTTTAAAAATGACATATTACATAAGAAAAATACAATTTTTAGATTTATTAATATTGAGATTAAATCACAAAAATTAATAGTATAATATTAATCAAATGAAATATATGGACACTAACATACAAAGCTGTACCTACTGTGTGGATCTTTTTAAACATCCACGTTTATAAACTGAGTCCTTGGTATCATCTTTAAATACACTAAAATAAAATAAAATGTCAGAAAAAAAACCTTGTGTATTTAAGAAGAATTTCATATGTTTCAATAAAACAAAACAAAAAATATGTTACTATTAAAATTAATTATAGTGTACTAAGCAAATATACACAAACAACAATATATAATCGAAAGTTCCATCGATTTTAAGTGACTTTGAAATTCAATTTAATTTTGATTGTAGTAAAAACGTGTAATGCAAACGTTTTCTGAAAATTAAACGCTAGGGCGCTTTTAAAATTTAATTTCGGTTTTCAGATATATCCGTTCTCCTAATGGTTCGATTTTTCTAATTTTCAGAAACTATTTTATTTTATTTAAATGGTATATACCGAATTTTGTGTGAAAAACAAATATTGGTGCCGCTACAACACATTTCAACATTTACACCTTTTTTACTGAAACCAATTTTGCATTAGCAGTACTTAATATGTATTGTAATCAGACATTTTCTAAAATTACAATTATTCAATAAGTTCTTCGCTAGCATTTAACACGGGTGGTTAAATACTTTTTTACTTCTTTTATGTGACGTGTCTGTCCTATTTCTTTTATAGATTAATGGAAGAGATTCGAAATGATGTCTCTGTTGGAACACACCGATTTCTTCAGTGAAAAAAGTTGTATTTCTGTAACAATATTCTGTTACGAACAGTTCTTCCTTCGCAAGCTACAATAACTCGTTAGGGTCCTGCTTTTATTATGCCGATCATTTTGAAAACATTAAAATAGTAAAAGCTTCATTCAGCACAAAAGCTCTCAAGGAGTTAGCCACATTTGTTCTTTTAATGCATTCTGTCATGCTTAGAATCCTAAGTCTACTTTGACATAACGGTGTTTAAAACCAAAATAACACTCTCTCGCTCCCTAACCAGCCAAGTGGTTAGGTAAACCCACGTTATTTTTAAACCATTTCACAAAAACATGGAGTCAGTCTCCCCGCAACAGGAGGATTAACAGGAGTAATTCTTGCTAATTCCGCAATTGATATCATCCTCTCTAACACATTACAAGTGTATTAATACAAGTACTTGCAAATTATGGAGTTGTCACTTTCTACTCCACGAAAGAAAGCACTACGTTTGTAAAGTATTAGTAAAAAGTTAGAAGTGACGTCATAAGATCAAGATGGGGCAAGAGGAGGAGTAGCTGTTTGCTATATATTGTCATACTCGAGTTAGGTTATGTCCATTTGTAGTAATAAGTTCTTATTTTTTAATGTATAGAACGAATTATCACCGTTCCTATAATATGGGTGTGATATTTTTATCCCAACTAATGACAATTCAAGTACTTTATTATGTATTTGTCAAGCCTATATTTAAGATGACCGTCGTAACTTTTCATGCACGCGCGTATGTCACATCATCAATTTAACCATGAGATGGCATAAGATTCGAGCTTTGTATTTGTGCATCATCATTTGTTTTACTAGCCCATTTATATTTACATACATTTGTTAATAAATTTTGGCAATCACATTTCCATTAAAAAAGAAAATGGTGTAAAAAGAGATTAATGATTTATTTCAAAAGAGAATGAAGCAGAAAAGGAATTATTTTATTTCTAAAAAATATTAATATAATGGATAAAATATGTTTTTGAAAGGAACACAGTGTTTAAACCAGAGTACCCGGAGAAAATCTGCCCAGGAGCCGCTTCGTCCATCACAAATTGCGCTGGGATCGATCCCAGGTCGCCTCGGTGAGAGGCCAGGAGTCTATCCACCCGGCCATGACATCGCTGTATTTATCAAGAATATTTTGTTTAGTTGAGTAGCCTTTTAAAAAACGAGAAAAGCTTAACAAATGAAAGTACAAATGAAAGCAATTAGCTAAATTTACCGGGTATATAATGAGACCCTATTTTTATCATCTGAGTAGGAGCTTTGTTAAACTTTACTTCCACATGTTAACCAATACCACAGTGCATAAGTTGTATTGATCATCAATAAAGTCTGTTCACACTGTTTCCACACACTGCAACTATTTGGCCAAAGTGGACCAAGAAGGTCTTCTTCAGCCACCGTGCAGTATTGATTTACAGAGGGCAGGGACTTTAATATATTTCGGCCCTTGAAAGAAGAAGAGGCAAGAGATACAAAACAAACAAGAAGTCGACTTAACTTTCTCATATATCCAACTTTCAGGTCAGAATTAGAAGTCAGAAAATAGAGAGAGTGATGGTATCTTAAAAATAATAAAATACAAATTACATATTAGCTGTTGGATAGAGTTAAAACATTTAAAAATAATTAAAATGTAAACGAAAATGATAGCTAGAAAATAATGATAAAAAAATCTGTGCAGGCTGCATTACTGCGCGGCGAGTTCACGAAATTCTTTTCAAAGTGCAGCTATGTACTAAAGTTGTGAAACTTTGGGTGGGAGTTCTTGTACGTTCTTGTTCTGATTACCGAAACCATCCCTTGTGAGCTTATTAGCTTGTACCGTCGTTCTCATTATATCCGATATTATGCGCTTCACTCTCTACTGGCTTACATTCCGAGTGTCGTTCAGGAATTCTCTCTGGTGGCATTCTCTTTGTTTTCAGTCTCGGATTCGTTTACTTTTTCTGTTCCTCTCTGTAGCTTTAATCTTCGCTTCTCTTTTTAGCCCAGAGACAAACATTTAGACGCCTTATGCTCAGTTCTTAAGATATATCCTTTGTCAGCTCTGACATTATCAACAAGTGTTGACATTTACTTTAGTGGTGTGCTTAACGTATCATGAATTGTCTGGGTTTTTTTCTTACTACACTAACATATTACCGACCGTTACTGGACATTTAGTTTATATTTCATATTTTGGTAGAAAGTATTAGATTCCGATCGCTCCATAGCAATCTCAATACTATATTCAGCCGATGTAAATGTAATTTAAATGCTTTGATATAAAGGAAGTCTTTGCTTTCGTACATTCCTTATCTCACATGTCAGTTTTATTTTCTTGTACATATCTATAGGTAATTTAAAAAATTAGTAATCCTCTTTTTAGGTATGGAGTGCTTTAACGTGCCGCAAATTTACAACACGAGACACACGGCTTTAAGTCTCTCCCGGAGAACTTGGGCTCGAGATTTTTACATCCCAAAAAAATCTATCGACCTCGGTCGGGTTTCGGTTCAGATCGATTTGATGTGTGTTTATTTCTAGATAAGGTGGCTTAAGCGTGGCGTACATGTTATGAAAATGACTGAATATCCTGAAAGAAAAGCTGTAAATAAAAAAATGTGTACGATGGACGCCATGATTGCTGACTGGATGAAAAGATACACCAAAAACATTTCAATACAGTTTTTGATGATGTTTAATAACCCTTCGCATTAATTTTGATCATAGATGAAATTTGGATCCACCATTACACATCTGAGTCAAAACGATAGTAAAAGTAAAAATAGTTTTATTAGAATATTTGGAAAAGAAAAAAGCAATAACAGAATCCTATTTTGCAGCCTTGTTGGGCCACTTGAATGATGGATTAAAAGAAAAAAAAAAGGCTCACAGTGTTTTTTCACCTGGACATCGCGCCATCCTACTCACTGGCAGTTGCATAGCATAAGTTCCGTAATGGGCTTTGAATTGATTTCTCCTTTATCCTCTTTCCTGATATTGGAACCTAGCGACTAGTTTTTGTTTCCTAGTTTAAAGTTTTGTTTGTCAAGAAGAAACATTTATCCACTAAGAATGTTAAGTTTTGAAAAATCCTTTATTCCAGCGGGGTGAAAAACTAAAAGTTCGGTGGACTGGTTGTGCAGACTATTTTGAAAAAACAAAAGTGATATTTTACAAAAATATTATGTTTGACATTTTAAGCAAACTTTTCAAATTATTCTCATATTTGAAGAAATGTCTGTAATCTAGAGTGAAAAGTTAGAATATGGAATGTAAACAAAGATTTCAATAAGTTCTCGAAAGTTTCACGCAAGCATTTCAGCTGGAGATTTCAAAGTGATAGTTTCCTGGGAGTCTGATTTGCTTTTTACACTAGGTAGAATGGGTAAGATAGACAGTGAAGTTCTTGGCAAACTGTTTTCCAAAGCTCTCGAACTCTGTCTAGCACTAATTGGTAAGCTCCACAGAATTGTCTTTAAATAGGTGTTTAGTAATACTGGGTTCAAATTGTAGTAACATCTTCCCGTTAGTTAGATC